>JAQFVV010012429.1:6844045-6901566 GCA_028023455.1 Epiperipatus broadwayi | reverse complement strand
TGTTATTATTATCTGACAAAACAATCCATCATTTTTAAATAGCAGGAAATTCTAATTCAGGCTTTTCACCTACGTCAAAATAATTATATTAGACTCATAGTCCATTTCCGGTCCTTTTTGTTTATTTCCTTTACTATTCCGCCCGTTTACTAACTTTTTAAAGTATGTCAGGTGGTTCCTTCTTTCTTTCTACAAATTCTATAATATAAACTAACTTTCCTCTCTTGATTCCCACTTTTATATTTTATTGCTTTATCTCTTTCTCTTTCTGTTCTGTTTTTGACTTCGTAACTCAGAAAATCTTTATACCTAGAGCAAACTCAGATTACTTCAATCTGGGAATATTTTTTTCGATACTTTCTCTTAGCTTTATCTACAGTGAATGTGACGTTTACTTTAAACCTTTTATTTTCTATTCTTTGTAAAAAACTCTTTACACTATTTTCTACCTTTTGATCTACATGAGATTTCTACTTTATCTGTCACAATACTATCTGATTCTAATTCAATTTCACACTCTTTCATGACCTCAACTCTCTGACTTTCTTTAATTAAATCTAACTCTGTAACTTCTTGGTTCTTCTCTACCTTTACCATTATCTCACATCTTATTTCTCTTACTTCTGCTCTGAGTTCTTTAATTTCTGTTTTAACCTGACTAATTTCTTCCTTCAATTCTGCTTTGAGTTCTAACTGACTTTGTTTAATTTCTTGACACATTTCTTTTATCAATCTCATTTCTTGAACTCTTGCATCATATTCATCATCATTTTCATCATCATTTGCATCTCAGATACTTCTTCTTTCTCTTTTTCCAATAACTGAGAGTTTTTAAAATATATTGGGCTTTCTTTCGGATCCATTTTCCGAAAATTTCAATTTCAAATACTGGCGCTTATGTTAAACTAAATTTAAATATGACTTGTTATTTATTTTTCTTACTAAGATGAAAACTCACTCTTCTTCCATCCTTTTAGTCCTTTCCTCTACTTAATCTAATGCTTTCATCAGCCCAGATATAAACTGTCTCTGTTTTGATCATATAAATGCCAAAATCTACTTTCCTTTGAAAAAAAAAAAGTTTTTCGGTCAATTCTTTTTTTTAAAATTAAAGCACTTTTACATATGTAATTTAACTTTTTAGATTTTTATTTTCAACAAGAATAAAGTATTTAATTAACTGTCATTTATGACAAGTTCGTCCCACATTGGTAAAGCCATTTGAACCGGGTTTGAATATGTGCATTCGAAACACCGGTCTCTTAGTTGATAAGAACATACTCGGAGAGTATGTATGCCCAAGCTTACGATAGCTATAAAGTATATAACTAATGTTACATTTCCAGGACATAGCTTCTTCTCGGCTGTTGAGTTGAACACCACATCCAAAGCACTTTTTTGTTTGTGTATAACCACGGGTGCCAGCTGCTTATTCTAAAGAATACTAAAAGAATAGACAACGCACTTTGATAGTGGCCACTAACTCAATGCCTAAATCTACGACTAGCTCAGCTGTTTGTAATCACTAATGGATTATGCCCAATTAGTGGTTAAAAGACTTGATAAAAGAATTGTAAAAGGAGTTGATAAAAAAGTTTGATAAAAAGGAATTGATAAAAAGAAATTGATAAAAAGAATTGACAGACAAATAAAGTTTAATTTGAAAGATAATTTATTAACTATTTATTTACTAAATTTAAACATTTTATAATTCTAATAAAACACATACATATTTTAAATTAACATTTCTAAATAGTTTAAATATTCCTATAGATTTAATAACAAGAACTAATAAATATTGATATAGTGGTCAAGCACACATATTAACTCATGCACACACATAATAATGATAGTAAAGGACTACATAGCATTTGAAATTTAATCACACACATTAATAGTTCATTTATGTGTGGCGATATAAGTTCAAATAATTAGACTCTTAAGGAGGATTGTACGAATTAATGAAATGCAATGGCTATTACAGTATAGCGAAAATAAGCAAATGTTTTACCTAGGATTTTGAGCGTGAATTTAACGCTTTGTTTTTCTTCTTGTTTGTTGTTTCTTCCAGTATGAATGGTTCCAGTATGAATGCTTCTAGCTGGCTGGGACATTTCCTTGCTGAGTTTCCTGATTTTCATGATTATTACCATAGGAGACAAATAGATACTGGCCGGAGATTTTCTAAGATGTTAAGCTGACACATTATTCCGCGGGCAGATATGCTGTTGGGTTGGAGATAAATGTGCATTTCTAAGATCTTCTCAACACTGCATTTTGTTTGTTAACTGCTCAATTAATTTCTGAACTGCCTACTCAATTACTTTGTGAACTGATTACTGTCCGATAAAAAAAAGGTCTATTTATACCTGTGCCTTGTTGTCTTTCTGATATCTCCAGCAAAGATCTGTTGTCAAATTCCAATGATAATCATTTGATAAACGTGTTTTGGAAGATTGCTTAATTAGTAATAGCCATGCAATAAAACGTGTTGTTTTATTTTATTAATAGCCATTGCCGTGGTTTTAATGATAATCTTCTTTTATTTCACATACATTTTATTTATTTACAAATCGCACATATATATGCACATATATTTTTTAATACAATTTACTATTTAGTTTTAACATTTTTTTCTTTAATTAAACTTGAATGAAAAGAGATTTGTATGTTTTAACTTTTTAAATTATATTTTTACGAATACTAATAAAAACTCTTCTTTTATAACCCTTAGTTTCATTTCTCAAACCAAGACTCCCCCTCCCCCTTTTGATTAATTAATTGTAGCTTTTTTATTTCAAAAACTAACGCTAGAAAACTATTTAATTCTTATCTTTTTTTAAAACAAACTGCAATAAACTCTTCAACGTTTAATTTTATGTTTTCTTTTATGAACGATTATTTTAATAATATAATTTTAGATAAAATTATATGTGCCTATATCAATATAGGTACAATATATATATATATACTTAAAACATGTTATTTGTTAAAATATACTGCATGTAAATTTTAAATTATAATAACTTTAAATTATAACAACAATAATATATAAATTAAGCAAAAGTACTTTCAATTAGGTTGTGAATTCAGTTGATAATAATTGCAATGTAATCAAAAGTACTTTTGCTTAATTTATATATTATTAATGTTATAATTTACCATTATTATATTTAAAGTTTAACCACACACACACACATATATATATATATTTGTAAACATATAACAGAGTATTGATATCTGTTTTAAAGAAGAACATAACTCATTTGAGTTCAATATTGTGTACATTTTTAAAAAAAAAATTAAGTTAATATATTAGTTTTTTTGTGATTATAGATTTTTTTGCTAATTTTTTACCTCTTTGATATCTCTAATCTATTATTGCTTTTTTTAAAATCTTATTTTATACTTAAACAGACAAACAAACAGAAAAACATGTTAAGTATACCTCTTAAACATTATTATGAGTGGCTTTACAATTTTATAATTAGTTAATTCAATTGATCATTTTTTTAAATTTTAATTTAGACCAGGAATTTCCAGTGTGAGATCCACGGTTTACTATCGAAAGCTAAACTTCTCTGAGAATAATCTTTTATCACTATTATTTTAACAATTTTAGAACTATTTATATTTTAAATTCATGCTATACTTTTAATCTTTGAAAGTTAATTTATTAGCATTTTAATCTACCTTTTAGTTTTTTAGATCTGTTTAGAATACTTAGTTGAACTGAAACATAGGTTTATTATATACCTGTGTCTATATATGTAATATATAGGATATATGAGCACAGACTTTCACACGACCCCACCACTCTCCACAATATCTCATAACACTGATACACTTGAACCCATATATGTTGAAAAGATAAATAATCACCAGTATTTGTTTGTATTTCATGCTAAACCAGCAATCATCAGTTGGTCCAGATTACCATCTCTACACACATATATGCTATAAGTGCTCAGATATATATTAAGATAGCCAATCCTCATACTTTAATGGACAGGCTTCAATCTATTCCACACTCCAACTCTTCAACCATCCATCCAATTGAAAATCTGATGATGGAATGCTCAAAGGCCACCCTGAGGCCGAGATTCTTGTCACACCCATGATGATCTATGGTCAATCTGACCCCTCTATTGGTGAGGACATAATCACATTTAATACATATACAAGGGATGGGCATTTTACTAATATTGATCTTTTATTTACGTTGCATAGTTTTTGTATCAAAATCGCGACTTACGTATTCACCATCTTTTTAAATAACGGTTTCAGAACATTTTTTTAAAATGATTTAAATTAATTCAGTTTTTTGTTCAAAACTTGTAAAAATAATAATAATGAAGTGCAATCTCTCACCAAAAGGTAATCAATATTTTTTGGGTCACAATACTTCAACCTGATTTCTGATAGAAAACTTAAAACAAACATTTAATTGATTGCCGACTCACAATATTTTAAACTGCTTACGATCGCTTCTTTCTTACCTGACAGACAAAACATAATTTTATACAGTTTAATTGAAAGATTTGAACTAAAGTTGTTAAGTTTAAGGGATGACTTCCTTTTACAAAAAAAAAATCACACTGCTATATAGCTGTAGATGTAATTAGTTAATTACAATATCCGCAATACATTTATTCTCTTCATCTGGACTGCTTTTTTATGTAAGTACTTAGTATTAATATATATGTATGTGTTTGACAGCATGTTATAAATAATAATAATAATAATAATAATAATAATAATAAATAATAATAATAATAATAATAATAATAATAATAAATATTATTATTATTATTATTATTATTATTATTATTTAAAATTTACATAAAATAACTTGTGCCATAATAATTATAATCTGATAAAAATTACTTGTGTACACATATAAATTGTTAATTAAAGAGATAAGCGTTGGTGGTCTAATGGTGTAAAGCATGAGTCAGCCTTACAAGCAGTTGTCCCGAGTTTGCTTTTCCGGCCGATGCTTTGACACATAGAAAAAAGAGATGTTAATTCAATTAATATTAAGGTTTCATGTAACACATATATATTTATAATACTTTTAACTCATACCATTATTATCTCTGTTTATATAAAAATAAATAAATAAATAAAGCAATTAAAATATTGATAACAATATTTTCCCTATGCACTGCATTATATTTTATAAACAAAGTTTAAATATAAATATTATTTTGTATACTCATTTAGCAAGTAATATACAAGAAAGTTAAAACTTTTTTTTTTATTAAGTTGAAATATCATGCTGCCACTTTTTTTAGATCCTTCTTTGATTTACGGAACATTTTCTTAATAGTATTTGTAGATTGAAATATTATTTGAAAAAAGTTTACTAGAAGCTTCTTTATATTTTCACTATTCTTTTAAAAAAGGAAATTCCAGGAGAAGCTTATAACTTTTTTATTTTATTAAGATTGATATACAGCTAGTTTAGATGTTTTGTTCTGGAGCATAGCAGACAAACGTTTTTTTTATTTTAAATAAATCCAACAATGTAAGTTAGTGAGGTTTATTATTAGTATTATTTTTTCTTAAAATAGTTATAATAAAATTCATTATCAAAAAAAGAAAATTGTAGATTCATAAGCTAAATGTATACTTTTCTTCCTGACAAATTTGCTATCCACATGATAATTCTTAAGAATATTCTCTTTATTTTGAAAAAAAGTTAACCTTTTCTTTAAAAAAAAGATTTAAAAAATTAGGCGCTATCATAAAGTTACTCATTTTTTTCTCAGATAGAGCCTTTTTGCACAGTTTTTTTAAAAATATATAAATGAATACATCAAATTTCTTTTTTAATTCCTGATTTTTACATGACTATTATAAAATAATAATTCCCTTCAACGTTTCAACTATTTTATAATATAGTCTTTTTCAAGAAAAACTGAAAAATAAGAATACAAATATATAATAATAAATATAAATATCATGTATTCTAAACAAATCCAAAAATTAAAAAAATACTAAAAATACTCTTTACCTCAAACCCTTTCTATTACAAACAATATCAAAACTTTATCTAATTTTTTACATTTATATACCCATCCAAAAATACCCTAAAACATTTAATTAACAAATTTATTATTTTCTTTTTCTTTTCTAATAATATCCTATTCAATTGAGGCTTAATTTCACTAATGTAAATTCCTTCCCATTATTATTCTTTCATGGTATGATTTTAGACATTTTAAAGGTTTTATTCCAAAATCTTTATGTTTATTCATGTGATTATAAATAGATTACTTAAATGCTGTTTTAATCTAGTTTCTAATTTATTTTTTGTAGACCCAACATATGACATCTCTATATTATATTTAATACAATTCAAACATTTTACAATGTAAACTGAATTCAAATTTCCAAATTATTACACTCCCTATTATTATTAATTAGAAAACTTGACCTTTTTCTCTTTTTATAAACAGGATAAATGAAAACATTATATTAATAAGAAATACCACAACTCTTAATTTAGTATTTTAGTGCCATAGTATCAGAGATCCACTACAGTAACCAGTTCATTCCACCCTCTTAGTTATTTGGCATTGGTCCAAACATGGAATCTGGTTCACTAAAGAAACCTGTATATACAATATATTTATTGGTCATATTTAATATGTTAGAATGAATAAAGTAATCTTTTACTTATGTCATCTCTGCAATATTTGACTTCTTAGTAGCAAACCTAAGAATAGTTAGCATAACATATATATACATGTAGGCATGAATATGAATAGCAGATAATATACTATGATACTAATATGTGTAAGGTGCATTTCTAAAGATTAAACTCCTGTAATTTAAATTATCTCATCATATTGTAATGCCTGTGCATGCAAACCCTTACAACCAATGCACATCTGTTTGTTATTCTGTTAGTCTATTGTTGAATTTGATTTATTAAAGATAATTAAAATTTAATACTGTTTAGTGTATATCTTGTAATCCACTCCAAATTAACTCAAATTAGTCTAAATTTATTAGTATACAAATGCATTAGCCTATTAAGCAATGAGTGTGTGTGTTTATTTAATATTATTAAATTATTACTTCCTGAGTCTCATGTTTCACCCTCTTCTGAGCTGACCCAAAAAGAAAATTGAGACTGAGTGTAACCTCATAAATATCATCCATAGGGTATTAAATCACAGAACATTGGTAAATGATTTGAAGTGTAGTTGGATTCAAGGTCTCAACCCCTCATCTGGATTAGCTTTAGTATAATTTGCCAGAACTCTGGATTTTATTGTGTGAATGTATAAATATGACCATTACAACATATATATATATATGGCATGTTATAAAATTACAAAAGGTGAAGCAATTAACTTTTTTAAAATAAATAATTAAATTAAGTCGATTCTTTTTTATTTCACAAAATCTTCAATTAGTTTGTTTATATTTTTTTGATAATTTAAAGCAAATTGGTTAATAAAGTCTTTTTGTCTTGATATTAAACTAATTTGATAGATGCTCTTACCTAGTAGAATTTCAAGCATAATGCATGATTTTATTTAAAAATGAAAACAAATGACATTGATAGAATGCGGCATAGTCTACTCTAGATTAAACTTTATTGCTAGTTTAGACAATGAAAAATTATCAAATTACAATCTACAAGAGGTCATTTGTTTCTGATAACACTGTCATTGGATTTTTAATTTATATATTCAGTTTAATAAACTTTAAAATTTTAATTATATTTTCATTATCATGTTTGTGATACTAAACTTTTGATTTTTAATAGGAACTACTTTTTCTGATAGACATTTTTCAACAACTTCACCATTTTTCAATGCAATTTGTCAAAAAAAAATACATAAGTAAACATTTTACAACATTAATTATAATTAGTATTTAATAATAATTCATTATATTTAATAATAACAGCTTTAATTAGTTATTTATTTTTAAAAAGAAAGTTTAGTGATTAATATAAACTGAGAACAGATATGTGTTGGAGATGATGATCTGAACCAACTGATGAGTGCTGGTTCAGCATGAAATACATACCCTGGAGATCATTTATCTTTTTCACATATATGTGGTCATGTGTATCAATTATATAAGATGGAGTAGATGATTAAAGGGATATTGAATGACATCTTCATTAATTAGTAAATTTTCAAGACAAAACAATATTTTTTTTCTCATGTGTCATAGCACCCACTAACCTGGGACAACTGCTTGTAAAGCAGCTGTCGATGACCTCTCAACCACCAATGTTTGACAAAACAAAAAGATTTAACACATTAGGACAGTAATAAAAACAAAAAGGTCTTTTGATTAGTACTGCTTTACCTTCACTTGAAGCCTTAACAAAACAAATGCCCAGGTAATACAGCTATACCATTATAGGTTTGCGCATTTAATTTTTTTTTTAACAGTCAGATTGTTTTAAAAATTAATATAGATATTCAGACAAAGCTAATATATAGAAATTGTATCAATCATTTATGAATTTTTCCATTTAAATATTTCTGAGCCATAATTGATAACTGTGAAATATTTCTGTACTCAGTACTTTTATTAAGTGATATGACAACAAATGAAATATTTTTTTATTTATTTTGTAAATAGTTAAGAAGAACATTTTTGACAGATTCTAATAAATTATTTTATATTCAATCAAGGCAGGCATAATCAACAGGACAGCACAACACAGATATACATATAATAGAGCCATGAAAAACAATGATAATTCATCAACATTTTTAGAGCATTCCAAGAAGACAGGACATTTGTTTGAACCTTCCAGCCCTAAAATAGTCTGTATTGAGAAAAATGACATCAAGCGGAAAATCAGAGAAGCATATTTTATTAATGGCAATAATAACTCCATCAATAGACGAGATACCTGCTTTGACATCTCCAAACGTTGGACTATCTAGTTCATTTGCATATGCTTTGCATACTGTTTTGTTTCCCTTGCCCTGTTTTTTCATTCTGCAGCTCACAGTACCGCTATGAATATGAGGCAAAAGACCTCAAGCGCTTAGCATGTAATAATTTCTGTGTATCTTTATAGCTTCTCATTCAAGTGTGGCATACGCTTTGTTAATTTTGTATATTCAATTAAGAGTAAGTCCTAAAAGTGGATTTATAACTTAAATGACTTAATAATAACTCATCACAATTACTCAACAACTTATCATCATTATTGCCTCTGTTGCAATAATGTTAATCTTCATGATTTTAAACAATATTCATGTATTATCATAATTAAATGTTTTAGCACTTTTTTAAATATTTTTACTGGAAATCAATTTGAAGTTAAGAATTTATATTTGTTCACCGAAGGAGTTGCTGAAATATCTTAACATGGATTGATTTGCTTTGCTAGATAAATTAAAGTTTTATATATTTTTAATAACATCTAGATAAAAATTTCTGTTGCTGGAGAATATTTGTTTAGTGAGTGGATGAAAAAAGAAAGTTACAATGCAGAGAGGTAGATTTAATTGGATTTGCAAAGATCAAGAAAAATATTGCTAATGTTTGGAAAATGATTGGATATGCTGACATTTTAAATATAAAAGAAAAAATTTTTTGGTGTGTGTTTACTGTAAGGAGACTTTGAACTAAGGCATATATAAGATTAGTTGGGTTTTAGAAGATTTTCTATTAAAATTTTTTCAATTAAGTAGAAGAGTGATTTATTTTAGAAAGAGGGTAACATTTAAGTTATAAGTTTAGTGGAGCATGTTTTTTATCGATAGCAATTAAAAAAAAAAAAAGAAGTTTTTTTCCCTTTTGTATAAAGAAGTTTGAAGAGTGGTAGAAAGAAATATGAATTTAAATATAGAATAGGGAAATTAAATGGTAGAAAAAAATATGAATTTAAATATAGAATAGGGGAATTGAAAAAAATAAGGAAATATAATTTGCATTTGTATCCCACAATGTGTGTATGATGTTTAGAAGGAAATTAGGAATGCTTTGGTAGATTATATGATATGTGATAAGGTTTTCCATTTGAAATGCTTAAATTAGACTAGGAAAGATGTAAAAGGTGTATAGTTGTGTGGATCATGTAAAACTAATACAAGAGAGGTAAAAATGGGTTTTAAATGTAGATAATTTAAAGAGAAAGTCAGGATAAATGGAGGAAAATATAGATAAAGATAATAAAATGGAGTATATATTTAATAGAGTGACAAGATATATAGATGATAAAATAAGTAGTGTAATGGAAGTAGTTAGGCAAAGAATAAGTAAGGTAGAGGAAGAGATAAAGGATATAGAAATAAAATTAAAAGCATTAGACACGAAGTGTGAAACAATCAAGAAATTAATGAATAGAAACAATAAGGAAAAAGTAGATAAGGAAGACCAGAAAGTGGAAAAGAATGTTACAGGTGAAGTAGAGAAAGTAAACTATGAGATAGCCTATATATGGCATTCACTAAATAGAAAATGTGTAGATGTAATTGCAAGAGAAAATAGAAATGAGTATGTAAGAGTATGTTTGCTTGGAGCTAGAATTGGGGATGTTACAGATAAGATAAAAAACCAAGGGAGTAGATATGTTTATGATATAGTACAGACAAATAATTTGTCAAAGTAATTGGAGAGCATAATGGATGAATACAAAGAATTGATTAATAGTTTGAATACGATTAAAGGAAGTGTAGGAGTAGTTAGATTACTACCAAGATTCAATAATAGATATATATTAGATAGGGTATGTTCTATAAATGAGAGATTAAAAAAATTATGTGAAAGAAATAATGTTATGTTTGTGAATGTGTAGAATCATTTCATTAGTAAGAGAGAGTTATACAATAAAGATGGATTGCACTTAGAAAAATAAGAAGGTGAAGCATTAGGGGGTTTGATTTATGAAAAATATTATAGTTTAGGAAATGTATAAAGTAGGGTACCATTTTAAATTACAGTATTATCAAAAATAAGGTTAATAATGGATGGGATGTAAGAAATAAACAAAAGGTAGCTGATTCACATATAAATGTAGATACAGAGAGAAAATTGGGCTGTAAAACTATGTAATAGTGAAGAAAGAATCAATAGAATTTATAAAAGGTTAATAAGAAAAAAATAAATAGTTAAAATTGGTTATTTGAATATGCAAGGTGGTACGAGATCAGAAAAGTAGTTGGAATTAAACAAAGCAGTTAAAAATAAAGAATTCAAGTTATTAGAAATGGTGAAAACATATCTAAGAGAAAAAGAAGTACCTATCCTGGAGGATTTGATATGGCAGGATATAAATAGAAAATGAAAAAGGGGTGGTGGTATAAGAATTATGTCAAAAATATTTAAAAACTGTAAAGTGTCAAGAACATTTGAGATATGGTCAGGAAGACAAGAATGGATTATGGCTATAGTGTATATGGCCTCTGGAGATAGTCAAACTATAATGGAGTGAAACAGAAGAATACATAAATCCCTAATTAAGGATATGCAGAGTTTATAAAAAGGGGAAAAAATATTGATAATAGGGAATATGAATGGATATATTGTAAAAATTGATGATGTGGATAATAAGAATGTACAGCTTTTGAATTGTTTTTGTCAGAGAATGAATTTGAGCATTGGAAATTTATCAAATATTTATGAGGAGTAATACACATGGTTTAAAAATAATATATTTCATACAGTAGATTATGTTTTAGTAGAGAAAGAGAAAATGAATAAAATACAAAAAATTAAAGTGTTTGATAATAAAGAGAGAGTATGTAATAGTGATCTTAATTTCTTTATAATAGATATGGTTAGTAATGTAATGAAAATTAACAATAAAAGTACAAAGGATAGTGAAAGATGCAATTAGATAATGAATGATAAGCATAAGTTAAAAAAGTATAAAATAAAAGTAGAAGAAATCATAGAAGAGTTTGGTAGGGATGAAAAAAATAAGGTCTAGTGTAGTGAAGTAGAAAAAATGACAAATAGGGTTTTAAGTGAAAATATTCATAAGAATAAAGTAAATAGAAAAGTGAGAATTAGTAAAAGTGTAAAAAAAAACAAAAACATAAAATGTGCTATTAAAAATAAAGAAAATAAAAAAGTTGTTAATATTGAATGAGAAAACTATTTTTTAAAAAAGAAATGTACTAAAATAGATAATTATATAGAGAGAATGAATTAAATAGTAAATTATTGGAGGATATTCATAAAAGTGGAAGAGGTGGGAGTAAAAATTTTTGGAAATATATTAAAAGAAGGAATATAGGAGAGAGAGAAATAGTATTACTAAATGATGAGGAAAAAGAATGTAGCTTTAGAGAAGAATTAGAGACAATCTTAAATAAGTATGTAATGAATATAAAAAAGATGTTAGATGGGAAGGACAGAATAATAACAAACATAGAAATACATAGTAATGGAAATATTAGTTTTACAGAAAATGAATTGAATAAAGCAGAGAAGTTGAAAAGTAGAAAGGCAAGAGATTTAGATGGATGGACAGAAGATATGGTGACAAATTTGGGAAATCATGTTTTAATAAGATGGCACAGAAGACAGAATTTCTAAATAGTTGGACTAATACAAGAGTAAGACTATTATTTAAAGGAACGGCTAAAGACCATAGAATGATAAACAATTACAGACGAATAATGGTAATGTCAGTGTTATATAAAGTTTTTGCATATATGGTGGCTGAAAGGGGTGGCAAAATAGATGGAAGAAAATAATATAATGAAAGAAATACAAATAGATAAGTGTATAAGTGATAATTTATTTACAGCCACACAACTAATAGATATGAGTAGGAATACAAATGAACAGTTATATATGATCTTTGTAGATATAGAGAAGGCATATGATAGAATAAATAGAAATAGCTTATGGGTAAGTTTAGTAAATTTGGAAATGAATGAAACTTTAGTGAATCTTATTAAAAAATTGTATGAAAATAATTTATTATATGTATCAATTAGGAAATATAGAATCAGTTAGTTAAAAATGGGAGTGGGTCTAAGGCAAGGATACTTTATGTCACCTATTTTGTTTGTCTTATATTTGAGAGAAATGACCCAAACAATAAAACGACTAGGAAGAAAGGTAAAGATACCATTAATAAATGTCAAGAAAGTATATACATTATCAGGTCTTTTATTTGCTCGTATCTTATTGTGTTCCAAAAATAGGAAAGATATGGAAGTTATGCTGAAGTTGTGCACAAGGGGTAAAGAGATGCGGATTAAATTTAGTGAAGAAAAATCAAAATAATTATGACAAATGCTGGGGAAAGAGAAGAAAAATAATTTTTATTGGGAATATAAAATTAAATATGATGAATAGCTACAACTATTTGGAATATTTTAAATAATCAGAGAAATTGCTTGGTTAAATGTGAAAAAAAAATTGATCAATAAAGTAAAGAAAAGAAAGGGGCTGATAAAGAAATTAACATTGTTTTCTTATAATAAATATGATGTAGCAAGAATTCTATGGAAAGAAGTGGCAATAGCAGGGTTCACTTATGGTAATGATGCCTTATGTGTTAGCAGAGGGTGTTATATTACTTAGAAAAAGTACAAAGAGAAGTAGGAATACATGCATGAGATGCAGATGTATGGATGGCAAAGGAGACAATTCAAGGAGAAATGGGATGGTCAAGTTTTTATATGAAAGATATAAAAAGCAAAATAAAAATGTTCAGTAGTTTGCAATTTATGGAAAGGATACTATGAGAATAGCCAAAGTAGTATTTAATTGGGTTATGAGTGAAGGATTGGCAAACAGATGGTGAGAAAGATAATATGTCAATATAGTTGTACAAAAGGTGGGATGATTGTGATAGGAGCATTGTTGAGTGTTACAATGGCAGAGAATGGGATAGAAGGTAGTTGGAAAGATAAAGAACTAGTATTGAGAGCAAAAAAGTTTAAATATATATAGAAGTAAACAGAATATTGGGTGTGACTTAAGATATAATAATAACAAGGACAGTAGTTTACTATTTAAGGCTCAAACAGAATCATTAACAACAAAGAAATATATAAATAAATTGAATAAATGTGGATAATTTAGTGTGCAAATTATGTTAAGAAGGCTTGGAAAATTCTGCTAATTAAATGTAAATGCTTACAAGCAGAAAGGGTACAAATAATAAAGTTGTGGAAGAAAAAATATAAAAAAAGTGATTATATAGAAAGTGGATACTTGGTTTTTATGCTGGGTTTGGAAAAAGATAAAAGAAGATCTAGATGTAAAGGCCATAGAGTGGACAAAGATGATATTTCAGAAATGGGATAGAGCAGGATAGAGAAGAATATGGAAAAAACTTAGGGTGGGGAATGGAAAGGGAAGGTGAGGTGGTTAAACAGGTTTCTCTGGGCATAGTGGCTAAGAGATTTCTGAATTTGATTGTATCACATCCATAATTTCAAAAAATTGTTTTTAGATGATTTAAAAGTGTTTTATATCTTTTTTAGTTTTAAACACATTATTTAAATCACTAAAACCAGATGAATTCTATATGTCTTTTTATTAGAAAAAAGCCAATAAAATAATTTGTTTCTTTCTTTTTCTCTATTAATCAAGGTCTTTTGTAATAATAGCTAGAATTAAAATGTTTAATTTTCAATTTAGATTTATTGTTTTTAATTTTGATCCTTCTATCTTTATTATTTTTTTAATGAATAGAATCCAGAGATCCAAATAGTATTATCAATAAAAGATCAATTATGTAACATTTATTATGTCACTTATTTATTTTGAAATTACAATTCCAAATGTAAAATAAAAAATATATAATATTCACCAAAATATAAAATAACAAACCAATTTTCTTTAAAAAACTTGTTTTTTAATTATTATGACTATATGAATTTTAATTTCAAGAGCAACGTTTCGACTATTTACATCCTTATAGCCTTTTTCAAGCCACTAAAATATACAAAAAATAAAAAAATAAATAAAATAAAACATTATATAATCATTAAACCCTATATATATTTCAAATCTTCACAAAATTCTTTTTAAAAAAATTTTTTCTTTTAAAAACATAAATCTAATATAAAACATAAAAACATTACCTTCCTCTATTTAAAAAACCTACAATTTAAACTTCTATTTAAACCACTCTGTTTAAATTATATTTAGATAAAATACCTCAAAACCAGTCTTATCATCTACAAAAATCAATTAGTTTTTTAAATTCCTTAATATAAAAATTTTTTTTCTTTTTTAAACTTACTTTATAATTAATTATTGTTTCTAAAAGTTCTATTTTTTGCTAATGATGTGACTAGTTTTTTATCTTTTATAAAATCAATTAGTTTTTTATTCATATATGGTTTAAATTCCTTAATATAAAAATTTTCCTTTAAAAATCTTTCTTTATTATTAATTACTGTTTCTAAAAGTTCTATTTTGTAATTGATGTGACCAGATTTAGATTTATGAAAATAAATTGCAGATTTTTTATCTGATAGATGTTGTTTTAATCTTGTTCTTAACTTATTTTTAGTATTTCCAATATAAGAAACACTTTTACCAACATTCCAGCAGTCTAAACATTTTATCATATATACACCTTTCATAGCTTCAAGCATATCATATTTTTCATTATAATTAATCAGTTTTTTTAAATCTTTCTTTTTTTTATATACAGGATGTAATTTAATGTTAAATTTATTATTAATTTTTTTACAAATATTTTTAAATGGGAAAGGAAAATATTACATAAATTTATTAAGATATTATATGTTAAAAAGGAATATTTATTGATAAAAATAAAGAAATTATATATTGATTTGACCAAATTAATTACATTTAGGGAAGATATTTTGCTATACCAAATTTTTTATAATAAGATGGAAATTTTTTAAAAAAAAAAGTAATTAATAGACATAATAAAAAACTTAATTTGTTATTAAATAAAAATAATATAAAAAATAATAATTGGAATAAAAATGTTTTATCTAAGAGAAAAAATTCATGTAATAATGGTTTTAAAGAAAAGTTTATAATTAATTTGACAAATACAGTTTTTGACAAAGATGAAATTAATATTTTAAATAAAGGGCTTAAATATGTGCCAAATACACATGATGATATTTGTAGACAAATTATAGATAAAAAAAAAAAAAAAAAAGACTTAATTATTGATAAATTTAACAATAATGGTATTAATATAGGAATGAATAAAGAATTCTTATTTAATGAAATTGAATATGAATTTAAAAAATTAGAATATAATGTAATTAATAATAATAAATATAAAAATGTTAATAATAAAAGTGAATTAAATATTATTAGTAATATTAGATTAAAATATAAAGACTTGGTTTTTTTGAAAGGAGATAAATCTACTAGTATGGTAATAATTGAGAAAACTGAATATAATAAAAAAATGAGTAATTTATTAAAAAGTAGTTATTTTAAAATTATAAAAAAAGATAAGAGCATGCAAATTAATATAAAAATTAATAAAATTATTACTGAATTAGAAAATAAAGGATATATTACAAAAATAGAAATGTTCATGCTTAAAAGGATGGATATTAGATGTGCAACAATTACAGGGATACCAAAGGTACATAAAGATGGTATTACCCTAAGACCAATTATTAGTTGTAGAGATACTTATTATGAGAATATTTCTAAATGGGTATTTAATAATTTTTTTAAAAAATATAGTAAAGTAAATAAAAATAATAAAGTATACAACTCAATGGATTTTATAGAAAAATTAAATAATTTTTTGAAGAATATTAAGTTTAAAAATATTTATTTTGTTAAATTAGATATTATAAATATGTATAATAATGTTGATCCAGATATAGCTATTAATTATGCTTTGGAATTATACATTAATGATAAAAATAAAAAATTAAAAATAGATTCTTATTTATTACATGAGATTTTATTGATTTGTAGTAAAAATTTGGTTTTTAAATTTAAAGATAGGTTTTACGAACAGGTATATGGATTAAGTATGGGGAGTTGCTTAAGCGGGTTTTTAGCAGATGAATATATGAATATTTTTGAAAAAGATTTTTTAGATTTAGATGTTGGTCCTTGTTTTTTTGTAAGATATGTTGATGACTATTTCATGGTTTTTAAAGGAAATAAAAGAAAAGCAAACAGTTTTTTAAATTACATTAACAATAAAGAGAAAAGTATTAGATTTACCATGGAAAAAGAAGTGGATAATAAAATTGAATATATGGATGTAAAAATTGAAAAAATTATAAAAAATAATAAAATAAGTATTAATACATCTGTTTTTAGAAAAAAACATTTCATGGTCTAATTACTAACTGGTTTTCAGACATTGATATACATTGTAAAATGAATATTATAAAAAACAGAATTAAAAGAGCAATATTGATATGTTCTAATGATTTATTATTGGACAAAGAATTAGAATTGATAAAAAAGGAATGTTATTTAAATGAATATCCAAATAAAATTATTGGAAAAATTTTTTCAGATTATAATTTGAATTTAATTAAAAAGAAGATTAAAGGAGAAAATAAAATTAATAATAAAGTTAATAATATTAATAAAATTTACATAGGATTTAAAGTATCAAAAAATATTTTTATTAGGATTAAAAATATTTGTAAAAAAATTAATAATAAATTTAACATTAAATTACATCCTGTATATAAAAAAAAGAAAGATTTAAAAAAACTGATTAATTATAATGAAAAATATGATATGCTTGAAGCTATGAAAGGTGTGTATATGATAAAATGTTTAGACTGCTGGAATGTTGGTAAAAGTGTTTCTTATATTGGAAATACTAAAAATAAGTTAAGAACAAGATTAAAACAACATCTATCAGATAAAAAATCTGCAATTTATTTTCATAAATATAAATCTGGTCACATCAATTACAAAATAGAACTTTTAGAAACAGTAATTAATTATAAAGAAAGATTTTTAAAGGAAAATTTTTATATTAAGGAATTTAAACCATATATGAATAAAAAACTAATTGATTTTATAAAAGAAAAAAAAAACTAGTCACATCATTAGCAAAAAATAGAACTTTTAGAAACAATAATTAATTATAAAGTAAGTTTAAAAAAGAAAAAAAATTTTTTATATTAAGGAATTTAAAAAACTAATTGATTTTTGTAGATGATAAGACTGGTTTTGAGGTATTTTATCTAAATATAATTTAAACAGAGTGGTTTAAATAGAAGTTTAAATTGTAGGTTTTTTAAATAGAGGAAGGTAATGTTTTTATGTTTTATATTAGATTTATGTTTTTAAAAGGAAAAATTTTTTTAAAAAGAATTTTGTGAAGATTTGAAATATATATAGGGTTTAATGATTATATAATGTTTTATTTTATTTATTTTGTTATTTTTTGTATATTTTAATGGCTTGAAAAAGGCTATAAGGATGTAAATAGTCGAAACGTTGCTCTTGAAATTAAAATTCATATAGTCATAATAATTAAAAAACAAGTTTTTTAAAGAAAATTGGTTTGTTATTTTATATTTTGGTGAATATTGTTTATACTGACTATTTTTTAAAGAAAAAAGAAGTTCAAGATTAAAATTTATGCTATTCTAACTATCTAAAAAATATATACAATATAAAGAAAATTGCAGATTGAAATATTATTTTATTGATATATGATAATTTTTATAAAAATATTTTTAATGATATTTGAAAAACAATAGCAAACTTATTGTAATAATCAGTAAATTTTACTAGTACAGTGTTTAGATTGTAATTATATAGAAGATAATCATCTTTTCTCATTTGCATAATTGAACACTGATATTATAAGTGCAAATATACTGTTGCACCACTCACAAGATAGAGACTTTGAGAAAATAAGAATGACTATCATATTTTTAATGCCAAATGCACTTATATCAGCCAATTTTAAGTTAGAGTATATTTCAAGAGTTTATAAGAAATATAGAACCATGATTTATGGATATTCAGCTCCAATGTCTATAACCCCAACCCTGCACTAAACCATACTGTATTGAATAAATTATTCAAAATATAAAAAAGATGTCTTGCATTGGTGGTCAAGAGGTCAGCGTGACTAGCTTGCACTTGCAGGCAGTTGCCTGGGTTGCAGGTTCATGACCCGGCTGATGCTATGACCCTTAAAAAAAGATGCCATAGAAGTAAATATAAAACATAAAAATTTATTAATATATTAGAATAACAATCTACAATTTTTTTTAAATGTAAGAAGTGAACTTTCTCAAGGTGGATCTCTACAATTCATTTTGGGGGGTTTCTTTTCAATCTAATATTTCTCCCTTAATTAATTGCATGTATTAATTGATTCTATTTGTAAGTTGCCATAATGTCTTTTATCAATCTTGTGTTCTTAAAATTTGATGTCAAGCCTTGTTTGTTTATTTTAATTAGAGATTTCTTTGAGTATA
Source organism: Epiperipatus broadwayi (assembly GCA_028023455.1). Taxonomy (NCBI): domain Eukaryota; kingdom Metazoa; phylum Onychophora; class Udeonychophora; order Euonychophora; family Peripatidae; genus Epiperipatus; species Epiperipatus broadwayi. The sequence goes on along the minus strand of JAQFVV010012429.1, from coordinate 6,882,181 downwards.
TAATTTGATCAGGTCTATCTGAAATCCAGGATAGATTTTAGAAGTCAGCAGTTTTCTCCCTATTTAGTCAAATCATCATAATGAAGGGTTGATGCTGTTTAATTAAAACAAAAATCCAGATTGCTTGATTTCAAGAAAAACTGACCATAAATAGGTTTTGACAACTTGTTTTTAGCAACCTTGGATCTTATTTTTCATACCTTGGATTTTATATTTAACAATTCTAATATCTCATTTTTGACACCTTTATGACTTGATTTTATTTTTATTACAAGAATTTTAAAAACACTTTCATTATTTAATTTATTGAACTTGCAACTGCTTTTTGAACCTCATACTTCAAAACAGGTTTAATATTTTTAATTAATTTATTTTAATTTTAATCATTTAAAATCTATTTTTTTTTGCACTAATATATTTAAGTGAATTGTTGTTTTAATAAATTCCATACTTTCTTTTTAATTTTTGATAAAGAGAAATAATTTAAAATAATTTATATATTTTATAAGTTTTTTTTAAATTTAAAAAAACATTTATTACATACTTTTTTTAAAAACACTTGTTCTATTTTATATAATAATCTTTAAAAACTTCTGATGCTATACTTATTAGCATCTCTTACAACTTTGAAAAACTGCTTGCAACCAACCATGTGGAAAAACACATGACTGATACTGAAGTGAATAAGATATTCATTTCTCTCTCTCTCTCAATATATATATTGAACCGGATTGATATTTGATTCAATGGTTTTATTACTAAAATTAAAAAAAAACTTTTAATTTTCATTAAATGTCTAATGTTAAAATTTTTTTTTATTATTTAAAAAGAGTACGTGTATTAAAACACATACTCATTTATATTTAAAATAGATGATTTTAATTTTTATAGAATTGATTTTAAAATAGTTTACTTTCACCACTTGTTTTTATATCAATTTGATTAAAAACAGGCAAGCTTGCTAATTACATTCCTATTGCTTTTCATTTCTAATCATTTTAAAAGCGGAGATTTAATTGTGTTGTTGTTTTTTTTTTTTTTGTTAGTTTAAAATAATCCCTGGGTAGAATTCTTATATTAGATTGAGCAGGAGATTGATATTTGCCCAGACTAAGGCATAGAATTCGACAACAAGATAAGTCTACATGAGGAAATTGAGTGGTGGTATAAATAACCCCAAAAATTTCATGGATTATTCTAGAGAGCCTTGACCAAGCAAATACTCCAGCAAAGTGATTGGTTTAGCTTCTTATATTCATTTGGATTAACCTCATTCAACATTCATACCATTAGCCGTTTGGACATTTAATTTCTTTTAAAGCAAAATTTGCAGTTATTAAAACAATTTTGCTTTCTCCAATGTCAAAATTCACTGCTATACATATTAGAACAACAATATGTCTTGCTAACTTAAATAAAGATGAATCTCAGACTCTAGACTCTCCTTCTGTCATTCCATGAATGTCTAAAATAAACAAGACCCCAGTGCCTCTACCTTGCCACTGTCAAAGGACCTGAAAAATGAACTAAAATAAAAGTGTGCACTCCTTGATACACAAACTTTGCTTTACCGTAAGGAAAATATTTTCTTTTATTCTTGCCAGAGTAAATTCTTTTAATTAAATCTCTCACTCAATCTTAACATAAAAATCTGTATTCTTAATCAATATTTTAACCTCATATTTAGTAACTGTTGTTTTTTTATTGTATTTTGTAGTGTGTCTTGGAATCTTAGTTTTAAGATTCCAAGTTTGCCTTCAATTTTGTTTATTGGAGAGTGACTAATGAGTTTGTATTTTTTATATGCCTAATTATTTCATCTTTACTAAATGCTTTAGCAGTCTTGTGTAATTTTAAATGCCCACCTGTAATTATTTTATTAGCTAATAATTGATTTAAAATGCTGTGTTTGCACCTATGCAAACTGAAAAATCTTTTGGCTGGTGATTTTGTCATGTTTATTGTTCTAGTTTCCATATTAGGAGATTTTGTTTCTTCTTTTCTTATGTCTCTAAAATAGGAAACTGGAATTGTTGTTCTGTGTAATTTTATAGATCGCCAGAAGGGAGATAATATTTATCTCCTTGTATACAGGTGGAAGAGCGCTTCTTTCTGCTAAAGTATTTAATGCTTTAATATTTTCTACTTCATATACACTCTCTGATAAACTAACTTATATAAAAATCTAGGAACGTTTATATTTTAGCTTGCTGGATTTATTTTGATCTTTTACACGTGACTAAGTTTTATCAGAGCGTGTACTCAGACCTTTGTAAATTTATTTGTAATAATTAGTTCACTCTCTTGAAATGCTTGGGCAGACGGAATTGCTTTTCTAATTATTTACTTCTCTCCTATTGAGATCTTTAATTATTATTAATTTTGGCCACTCATTTGGTTGGGGATTCGCCTGTTTTAAACACGTTTTCCTTTAATCCTAAGTCATATTTTTTGTTTGTTCTTGGCGTAAATCAATCATCTTTGCTTTGAACATAGTATAAGATGCAGCTTCTACTGGCATATGACATTCTTGGTCCCGACACATTTTCCGGGCCTAGAAAAGCTCGCTGGCACTGGTTTCATTGATTTATTTCAAGAATGTATTGTTTTCATATCTGTGAATAGGAAAACCGATGTTTAGGTGAATTCTCTGCTGAAAGTAATTTGCTCCCTCCCTGTATAGTTCTCTATTAGAAAATCAGTCTGTCTTCCAGAGCACTGAATTTTAGTCTTTCTGGTACACACCTGATCTAACTCTATTTATTATCTTATAAACTTTTTCTTATAATTTATATTTCTCTTAATAAAATTTTAAAATTTGTTTAAACTTAATTTGGCTGACATTTGTCTTAGTGCTTTTATTTTTCAATTGTCTAAACAATACTTAAGATCTCTTGTTTCTCCCTGAATTTAGTCAGTGCAAACCATCATCATCATCATCATCCATTCTGATCACAGTAAATAAATTTTCTATGTGATGTGATGTATTATGGCTTCTTCTTAAATGAAGTCAAGAATATCTCAGCAATTATGCCCAGAGAAACCTGTTAGCCACTTTATTTTCCCCAGTCTAAATTTTCCCATATTCTGCTCCATCCCATTTCCACAACATAATCTTTGTCAACTCTATAGCCTTTATATCTAAATCCCCCTTATCTTTTCCCAAACCCAGCATAAAAACCAATAATCTATTTTCTGTATAATCACTTTTTTCATATTTATTCTTCCATAACTTCATTATATGTACCCTTTCTGTTTTCAAGCATTTACATTCAATTAACAAATGCCTAATATTTTCTATTCCTTCCTTACATAATTTACAGACTAAATCACCCATATTTTTCCATTTACATGTATATTCTCTTGTTGCTAAAGATCCCGTTCGAGCCTTAAACAATAAACTACTTTCTTTACTATTATCATATATTAACTCGCACCTAATATTCTGTTTATTTCTATATATATTTAAACTCTTTTTACTCTCCATACTAGTTCTCCATCTCTCTAACTCCCTATTCTTTATTAATAAATCTATTCTTTTATCCCATTCCTTACCACTATAACACTCAACAATCCTCCTAACACAATCATCCCATCTTTTGTACAAATATACTGATATAAATTCTTTATCCAAATTTTTTGCATACTGCATTACCTTTCTCACCCATCTTGTTGCCTGCCCTTTACTCATAACCCAATTAAATACTATTTTGGCTATTCTTTTATTATCCATAAACTGCAATCTACCAAACATTTTCATTTTACTTTTTGCATCTCTCATATGAAAACTTGACCATCCCATTTCTCCTTGAATTGCCTCCCTTGCTGTCCATACTTCTGCATCCAAGGCATGTCTTCCTACTTCCCTTTGAATTTTTTCTAAATAATTTAATATCTCCTTACTAACATATAATGCATCAATACCATATGTTAACCCTGCTACTGCAACTCCTTTCCATATAATTCTAACTACATCATATTTATTATATGAAAACACTGTTAGTTTCTTTATCAATCTCTTTCTTTTCTTTGCTTCATTTATCTTTTTTTTTTCCCATTCATCCACATAATTTTTCTGATTACTTAAAATAATTCCCAAATAATTATATCTATTGACCACATCTTCTCTTTCCACAGTATTAACCATCATTATATTTTAGTTTTCTCCATTAAATTTAATCCCCATCTCTTTACCCACCATTGCTCATGTCCTCAGCATAACTTCCATATCTTCTCTTTTTTCTGCATACAAAAATATATCCACAAAAAAAAGACCTGACAAAACATATACTCCCTTACTACCTATTAACAGTATCTCTATTCCTCTTCCTAATCGTTCTATTGCTCTTTCCATTTTACTCAAATACAACACAAACAAAATAGGTGACATAGGACATCCTTGCCTTAGTCCCACCCCATTTTTAACTTTAACTGATTCTATATTCCCTAATTGGTATATATAATAATTATTTTCATATAATTTCTTAATAATATCTGTTAAAGCTTCATCCATTCCCAAATTTGCTAAACTTATCCATAATCAATTTCTATTTACTCTACCATATGCCTTCTCTATATCTACAAAACTGATATATAAATGTTTACCTGAATTCCTACTCACATCCATAAGTGTAACTACAAATAAACTATCTCCTATATGCTTATCTAATATGAAACCTCCTTGCATTTTCCCCACTACATTATTCCCTTCCATCCATTTTACAACTCTATTAGCCACCATATATGAAAAAACTTTATATAAAACTGATGTTACCGCTATCAGTCTATAATTATTCAACTATCTATGATCCTTACCCTTTTCTTTAAATAATAATCTTACTCTGATGTGATATGATGCGATGTGATGTACTGTAGCTACTCCTTAAACGAAGTCAAGAATCTCTCAGCAAATATACCAAGAAAAACTTGTTAGCTACTTAATTTTACATTCCCCAGTCTAATTTTTCCCATATTCTACTCCATCCCATTTCCACAACATAATCTTTGTCAACTCTACAGCCTTTATATCTAAATTTCCCTTATCTTTTTCCAAACCCAACATAAAAACCAATAATCTACTTTCTGTATAATCACTTTTTTCATATTTATTTTCCTATAACTTCATTATATTCGCCCTTTCTGTTTTCAAGCATTTACATTCAATTAACAAATGCCTAATATTTTCTATTCCTTCCTTACATAATTTACAGACTAAATTACCCATATTTTTCCATTTACGTGTATATTCTCTTGTTGCTAAAGATCCTGTTCGAGCCTTAAATAATAAACTACTTTCCTTACTAATTAACTCACACCTAATATTCTGTTTATATATATATATATATATATATATATATATATATATATATATATATATATATATATATATATATATATATATATATATATATATATATATATATATATATATATATATATATATATAAACTCTTTTTACTCTCCATACTAGTTCTCCATCTCTCTAATTCCCTCTTCTTTATTAGTAAATCTATTCTTTTATCCCATTCCTTACCACTATAACACTCAACAATCCTCCTAACACAATCATCCCATCTTTTATACAAATATACAGATATAAATTCTATATCCAAATCTTTTGCCTACCCTACCGTATTACCTTTCTCACCCATCTTGTTACCTGCCCTTTACTCATAACCCAATTAAATACTATTTTAGCTATTCTTTTATTATCCATAAACTGCAATCTACCAAACATTTTTATTTTACTTTTTGCATCTCTCATTTGAAAACTTGACCATCCCATTTCTCCTTGAATTGCCTCCCTTGCTGTCCATACATCTGCATCCAATGCATGTCTTCCTACTTCCCTTTGAACTTTTTCTAAGTAATTTAATACCCCATTACTAACATTTAATGCATTATTACCATATGTTAACCCTGCTACTGCAACTCCTTTCCATATAATTCTAGCTACATCATATTTATATCTTTCAAAAATAACCTTTATTAGTAAAAGGATTACAAAAATTTTGGGTACACTTACCCCTTGAGAATTACAAAGTGTTCAATGTGACAAACAAGGTAAAACAATTATTGATTATATAAAGTAAATATGCTTGATAACAATTATGTCCATTAAAGAGTTGCTATAATGTTGATATTAATGTGTATCTGAACATGAGTATCTATACATGGATCTACATGGCCCAGCTACTGAGAAGCCATTCATCACCCAATGATCCCACCCCTGGGGCCCTGAAGTGAAGACCCAAATGCTTCAGCTGAATAGATGGACAAGTCCAGCATTGCGCCAACCACCACAACAGGCAGCGAGGTCCAAGGCTCAAGTCCATTGAATAATAAATTCTCGACCTGCAGCCGACCCATGTCAAGACCATTCCAGATGCCCCTGTCTCCCAATCAACAGTCCAAATGTGCAGGGACCACATTCGGTCTACCTGCCCAGAATTGGAAAGCCAATTAAGAAAAACACACAGCGAGCACAGATCTGCATTGCCTAAAACCACCCTATCAAGGGGGCAAAGCAGCCAACCAGAGCAGGAATGGTGCTGAGACTTTGACCAGGTACCCTCCCAGCAGGTTTTCCAGGTAGTGGCAATAATTGTCAACAGCCTGCACCAAAGAACCAGCCTCCTAATGACCGCCACCACCCCCGAGGAAGAAAAGAGGAGTGCAGACCCATGCCTGGAAAATTATTGCAGCAAAGCCTCCATCAAAGTTACAAAATTTGGAGGTGGCCCAAATCAGACCAACCACCTTACAAACTCTGTAATTTTAAAGTTAACCAAAGAAAAAAATGATTAGCTGAAATCAACACTACCATAATAAACCAGCCATCAGGAGGTTGAAACAGCCTCCAAAGTCTGCTTCATTGTTGTTAACTCTTGATATGTGTCATATATTCTAAATACTAGTTCAACTCATCCGACTGCAAGGTTCTCCAGGGATTGTGATCTAGCTTATATAATTCCATTTGGTTATTCCAATTATGAACAGTGATTAGCATTGTAGGATTCTTGCTTATTGTTTGGTTGTACAGTAGAGCTGAATGGCAGCAACCTGTTATAGTAACTAGCTTCTGTAACCATGTTGTGGTCTTGGTTGTAGTAGGGACCCAACTGGGACTCTTGTATTGATCCTATTTGAATTCTGCTTATGTTAATTGAAATCTAGGTCTTGATTAGTAGTCAAGGTTTCAATTGTGTAGTGTAAAAGTTTGTAATCTTTGGATTATTTCTAATCATTGTTGGATTAAAGGAGTTGAGTGAATTGCAGCTTCAATATCTTTGTTTGGATCTATACCATCATTTGAACTTGGTTTTTAATCTTTAAATCATTGTTTTTTGGCTCAGGAAACACTTCATTCTAATTCTGTGTCAATTTGAAAGTTTTCTATTCTTTTTGTGGTGCCCCAATCGCACTGGAAGTGGCCCAGTAACTTTGATCTAATCATCAGAAAAAAATAATTCTTGTGCAGTGAGATGGCTTAAAACATAATCTATAATGTTTGATTCTAAAATTGAGATCGAATTCATATTTAAAATAATTTCCCCCTCCTGCACTGTTCTATCGCATTCAGCCATGATGATATCGTAACTTTTTTCTTATGAACGAATTAATGCTGGGATTTTTTTTTTTTTTAATTTCCATAGGTTTATGATTACTTTTGTGTCTAGTTTGTTTCTTGGTCTATTTCCTGTTTTTCCTGATTTGTTTGCAGCCATAGAATCTTGCTATATCTGATGCTATTGTGAAATTCTTGAGACTATCTTTATTAAGCATTTTCTTTTTCCAACATTTTCAATAAAATTTGACCCGTCAACTATATCTCAATTAATCCTATCATTAAGCTTAGGATTTCTAGTAACTTTTTTATTTATTTATTTGGTTTCATTTTAAAATCTTTTTCCTTAGTTTTATTCTTGCTCAAATGATTCTAAGATTTCCTTGTACTGGCTTTTGCCTTTTTTAATGGCAGCCATTTGCATAGAACGATACGATTGATAATTTCAAGTACTTTAGAGTGAAAACTGATTTCAAAATTCTTGTAAAGGTGATGAAATGATAAAACAAGTACTCACCTACATCTTGGCAAACTTTTCCCCCCATAAACTCAAACTTGAAAGCATAATGAGTCTCATTCTTCTGGTGCCAGTGAACAGTCAACTGCTCCAGCTGGAGACAGGAAGTGGACTGGCTACATCATATTTATTATATGAAAACACTGTTAATTTCTTTATCAATCCCTTTCTTTTCTTTGCTTCATTTATCAATTTTTTCTCTTGTATATAGCAACCTGGTGGCACCCTCTGTGATCAGGATAGATTGAGTGTCTGGTACAATATATATATATATATATATATATATATATATATATATATATAATATTTTTAATACAAGCTTGTTAAATTAGGTCATGTGACACATGACTTGATTTTTTTGTAATATATATATATATAAAGCAAAAGAGGGAAAGAGAAATAGCCAGTCAATTTAGACAAAAGTGAAAATGAATATATATCAGATGTAAACAAATTATCATTTTATACAATTTTAGAATTATCTTCTTATGAAGGAATTCATTTCTAATTATTTTAAAACTTATATAAATGGAAAACTATGAGAAAGGTATATAGAATCTTCTTAAATATTACATATACTTAGTAAGAGTAAAAAAGAACTCTTTTATGTGAATATGATCCTAAAACTATATAAAAAGAGACTATGTTTACATCTGCAAACAGTTAGTTTCATCCTTATCTAAATTACTTGTTAAATTGGATACCTCCCATCTCACTCTCTCTCCTATATATATATATATATATATATATATATATATATATATATATATATATATATATATATAGGCTACAGAAAGAAGTTTGCCGTTCACTGAAAGATAGTTCTTTGATTTCTTTTAGAGGCTTTAATGAAACTGAGCAAAGCCACTCTATATGTTCTTGTCATTGCAGCTGTTATTACTATGTGATTATTTTAAAGTATATGAACATGGATGAGTTATTTACCAACATGCATTAGCCAGTGTGTGAGTTTATTGACTTCTTGCTCTGGGTTAAAATCAAGGCCTTTTTTCTCAGTTGTCTGATAGCTCTTAACTAAAATATCAGTTGAGTTTTTTTGAAGACAGAATAATTATATGTATGAATGAATTTTACAATCATGATTGACAAAATTAAATCATGAACCTAATTCTCAGGAGACTTTAAAGTCACCAGCCAAAGCAGTGAGTGGTAGCCAAAAGCAAAGGTACTAAAGATATCCTGATCATGATGACATTTATTTAGGTATTTACAATTTCAGATAACTTTTAAGCAAAGGAAGATTAGAAGACTTGGAAGAACTGTGTAATATTAAATAGAATATTATTGAACTTTGGGAAGTTAGAAGAAAAGATAAAGAAAACAAAAAAGTGGGCATGTAATATGCTGAAAAGGCACAAACATTGGAAATATGAGTGAATAGAATACATTATAAATAAGAAGTGAGAGAACAACATTGTGGAGATTCACTGTGTATCAGACAGAGTGTAATTTAGTTATTCAACTTAATGGTAGATACCAAATGCAAATAATTTGAGTTTATGCCACAACAAGTTCTCATTCTGCTGAACAAGTAGAAGATTTTTATATGAATATACAAATGACTTTTGATCAAAACAAACAACATTTTAAAATTGTCACAGAAGATTTTAATACTAAAATTGTTAAACAATTGACAAATGAAAGTGTTATTGGTAAATTTGGTTATGGTAATAGAAGTAAGAAAGGATATACATTTGTGAAGTTTGCAGAAGAAGAAAACTTTTATATTATGAATTTTTTAAAGAAAAATGCTCCATAGAAAAAAAAATCATGAAAGCATCCAAATGAAGGTATAGCAGAATTGGATTATATTTTAATTAACAGAAAACATATATTTCAAGATTGTAATGTTCAACATAGAAACTGATTATTGATCAGTGAGATGTAAGAGATGTATTAATGCAGAATTAGAGAGATAAAAATTATTAAAAAAACAGTAATCTGCAGAAACATTTCAATGACTTTAAAGTATAACTTGCAAAGTGGTTTTAAATATGAACAGATTTTGAAGGATGATTCATATTTGAACAAAATTCATAGGAAGAGACCTGATACACTTTTTAAAAGCTGCTACAAAGATAACTGGTACAAAAAAGCCACAATAGACCAATAAAATTTCTATAGAGACAAGACAATTGATGAAGAAAAGAAGGAATATGAAAATGTATAAAAATGATGCATTAAGAAGAATTGAATATCTAAAATTTTGTATAATGATATGAAAGAGATTTGATAATGATATAAGAAAGTATAATTATGAATTAATAAAGAAATCTATAGAAGAGAATAGCAAGTCTCAAGAGTGCAAAACAACATCTTGGTATTGTTGGAAAACTTATCCTTGCAATAATAAAAACGATGGAACTATTATCAAAATTAGAGATGGCATCATAAAATGGATAGAAGATTTATATTAAGATTAGTAATAAAAAAACAAGGAAAAATATCTCCCACAACTACTACATTTTTGAATTGCTCAGGATATTAAATAAAGAAGTGAGACATGCAATTAAATCTATGAAGAAAGGAAAAACTCCAATTAATGATGGAATTATAATTGATATCTTAAAAAAAGCAGATGAAGAAATAATTTTTTTTTGGTAAAGTTATATACCAGATGTCTAAATCACAAAGATGTAACAGATGATTGAAAGAGTGCAATATTAATATTAATATTAATATTTAAAAAATGTGACAAAGAAGATATTAGAAATTACAGACCTATCTGACTTTTATCAGTGCTATACAATTTTTTTTACTAAGATAATTACAACTTGTCTACAGAAAACTTTGGGTTTCAACCAACCAAAATAACAAGTTGAATTTAATAGTGGGTTTTGTACAGCAATTATATCCAAGTATTGAGAGAAGTTATAGAAAGGACTAATGAATCTGAGTTGTCATTATGCTTTGGATTTATAGATTATGAAAAGGCATTTGATTCTATAAGCATTTTTTCAGTACTTAAAGCATTAGATTATCAGAGTATAGACTCAAAATATTGCCATATTCTGAAGAATATTTATAAAATGAAACAGCAACAATTAGATTGCATAATAATACTAGGAAGTTCAACACTGAGAAAAGTGTAGTACAGGGTGATTCTATATCTTCAACATATTTTGCAGCAGTTTTGAAAAAAGTATTTTGTGGATTAAAATGGAAAGCTAAGGGAATAAAAGTAAATAAAGATTGTTTAAATCATTTATATTTTGCAAATAATGTAATTGTTTTTGTAAACAATGCTTTAGAGCTTCAGGAAATGTTGCAAGAGTTGTCAGATGAAAATGGGAACATAGGAATAAAAATATAAGTTTAAAAAAAATTAGAGTAATGTTCAATGGATTTCTAAAAAAAAAATAAAGAAAGAAATTAATGACTACAGATACCTTAGTCAGATTTCTGGAAACACAATGAATGAAATTAATCATAGAATTAAACATGGTTGAAGTGTTTTTGCTAAAAATAACAGTATTAAAAAAATACATCTATGTGCTTGAAAGAGAAAGTTTTTATTAATTATGTTTTGCCAGTTTTTACTTATGAAACTGATGCAAACATTTAACAGTAGAGCAACTCAAAGACTTTAGATCATTTAATAAAGTATGGAAAGATACATGTTAGGAGTAAGAAGAAGAGATCAACACAAAATACATGGGTGAGAAAAAAACAGGTGATACACACATCATTAAAAAAATTAAGAGACTAAAGTGGAGCTGGGCTAAATATATTGCTAGAAGAGATAATAATAGATGTATAGCTGAAATCTTAAACTGGATTTCAAGATAAAGACCTAGAAAGAAACCACATATGAGATAGATGAATGAAATAAAAAATGATCTGGGATGATATGGACAAGGAAGGCTAGAGATTAGAAAATGTGGATTGAACTTAGATTTTCATACTGCAGTGGATTAATAATAGTTGAAAATGATGATGATGTCATAGCTATATGTATATAGAATTAGGGAAAAAGAAAAAAATTAAAATATGTAGGAAATGACCATTTATTTGATGTAAAATGTTATTGAACATGGTATTTAATAGGCAGATCAATTATTAATTTAGTAGAGTTAAGTATCTCATGAGTGTATACTTATTCATTATAAAAATATTATTTATCATTACACATATGACATGTGAACATTTACTATAGTTTTAAAGAAATATCTGAAAACCAGGCACTCTTCACAAACCTGGAGCTTAATTGTAAATATAGGAATTTGAACTCGGATTTTCAAGCACCCACAAACTAACCACACTATCTCATACAACTGATACACATGACCACACATATGTAGAAAAGATAAATAATCACCAATATACGTATTTCATGCTAAACCAGCGCTCATCAGTTAGTGCTTGGAAGTCTGAGTTTAAATCCCCTATGTTTATATTTATAGTTTTAAAGATGAATGAAAAATGTCTAGTTTATAAAATTAATATCGATCTTTTTAAAATCCAGTTACACCATAATATATAAACTTGTTTAAGAATGCATTCTTTCTATTGTTGCTGGATAGTAATTATGACATTCATATATGTAATTTATTATTTTACATTTGCTAATATCAACAAAAAAGCAAATACACACACAAATGAATGTGAAATATATTTTCACACACACACACGTTATAGTTGTTTGTTGTTAACATAAAATGATAGTGTTCAACATTGGTTTAAATGACAACCTCTACCTTGTTTGCGCAGGTGTGATCCAGTGCTGAATCTTGTTACAATATTGACATTAACAATAAACAATTTAGTATCTAAAGAAATGTCAAAAATATGTTTACAATTTTTATCCAAGAAAATCTTTATATTAATTATATATAAATTTATTTCAATAATTTGCTTATTAACTTCTACTTCACTCACAATTTCAGTATATATCCTTTACTGTTCGGTTGTCAATAACTGATATTTTTTTGATTTTTTTTTAGTTTCTATTATTAAAGTTCGGGCGTTTCATCCTCTTTTTTTCATAAATGTCGGTCAACTTCAGAGATTTAATACCTACGCGTATGGAAATTATATATAGCCTTATTTAAAATATCCAATTATTAAAAATTTTAATGTTATAATTATTTATTAAGAGCCCAGGAAGTATATGTAAATATTTTAAAGACAGGTTATAACCTCTATCGGCAAAATAAAGATATTGCTTGACTATTATAAATTTTCAAGGCTCATTTGATACAGGTTGTAGCCTGTCTTAAAAACTTGAATACTTTTTGATAACTGGAACAGAAAAGTGTATCTACTGAAATATCACTATATTATATATAAAATATATACACGATTCGAAAATGCAGGCAACAAATTATTTTTATATCGATTTAAATTTTTTTGAACTAAATTGAATGAATTTAATAAATTTTTTTTTTCTTTTTTTTAGATTATCTTTTCATCATGGTAAACTGTAATTAAAATTATAATTTTTTCCCATTATGCCTAAACGAATAAGTGCTAAAGCGGATTTTGATAATCCAGCCTTCGTTAGTGATTCTCCAGATAATATTGATGAAACTCCACCGATATATACTATACAAAAAGACGGCGCTTCTTTAGAAAAAAGAAACGAAGAAAAAATTGTTTTACGCAGAGAAATAGGATTACTAACAAGTATAGCATTCATTGTAGGATCAATTATAGGATCCGGTATTTTTGTTTCTCCTGCAGGGGTGGTTAAATATTGTAAATCTGTGGCATTGAGCTTAATAGTTTGGAGCAGTAGCGGTGCCTTTGCATTGATTGCAGCGTTATGCTATTTAGAATTATCATTATTAATACCAACTTCTGGAGCTGAATACAGTTATCTATTGGGAGCATTTGGTCCTTTTCACAAAATTTTTGGACCCATGTTAGGATTTTTGTATGCATGGACCTACACTATTATTATCATCCCAGGTGGAAATGCTGTAAAAGTATTGGCTTTTGCCGAGTATGTAACTAAGCCCTTTTTCCCTTGTGGTGCTCCATATATTGCTAAAAAGTTATTGGCTGCTCTGGCCATTTGTATTATAGCATTTGGGAATTGCGCTACTTTAAAATTTTCTAAAAGTGTTCAAAATATTTTAACAATACTCAAACTTATTGGATTATTTATAATCTTAATAACAGGAATTGTACAACTGTGCTATGGACAATTAGATATTTTAAAAACTGGATTTGAAAATACTGAAGAAAATAAATTAATTATTGCCAAGGCATTTTACAATTCATTTTGGGCTTATTTAGGTTGGAATACTTTATGTTCTGCCACCGAAGAAATGACACGACCAGAAAAAATATTTCCAATTGTTATTCCCTGTGGAATGCTTTTAGTAATTTTTATTTATGTTGGTGTTAATGTTGCTTATTTTACAGTGCTTACTGTGGATGAAATTATTACTTCAGATGCTGTAGCTGTTAGTTTTGCAAGCAAGACATTAGGAGCATTCACTTTTGCTATTCCTTTTTTTGTTGCAGCTTCTGTACTTGGCTCATTTAATTCAGGAATCTATTCAGTAGGTAGGATTGGTGCTGTTGCTGCTCGTGATGGAAATTTTCCAGAAGTTCTTAGCTATATACATGTTGATAGAAGGACACCAATAATTACTATTATTATTAGTGCTTTATTATCATTTATCATGATTGGTCCTAATAGTATTGGAGAACTAATAAATCTTTTGGGATTTGTCTTATGGATTTTCAATGGTTTGACTATGCTAGCATTACTGGTTATGCGATATACAAGACGAGATTGTCCAAGAAAGTATAAAGTCTTTATACTGTGGCCAATAATTACTCTTGTTTTATCAGTTTATTTAATTTTAGCTCCAGTCATTGAAACTAAAGACCTAGGGTACTTATATATGCTATTAGGAATTTTGAGTGGATTGATATTTTATTTACCTTGTAAATATTTTAATGTTGATTGCAGAAATTCAAAATTTTATTCTTCTTTTCAAAAACTTTTTTTAGTTTTACCAATGGAATATAGCAGTGAGGAAACTTATTTTGAAAATCAGAATGGAATATCAAATAATAAAAAGCAATGATCTGTTGGAATTTAAATGCTTTTCTACATGTGCGTGAATTAAAATTCAATGTTCATATAATAAAAAACTGATTGCACACACAAAATGTATATATGCACACTGTGTGTGTATATATATACTTTTAATTCAAATTTTTTGTTCACGAAAATTTTCTTATGTTATAATATTTCCATAGTATTGTATCATTTATAATTGTTTTAATTATAACAAGGTAATTAATTGAAACGATCTTACGAAAATAAACTTATTTATTAATTACAATATATTTTCATTATCTGTGTGCAATTAAATATTTAATTTGAAAATAAAGCAAATTAAATCTATTTTTTATATACATATTTAAGATAGTTTGTGAATTGAAAAATTTGACACTGCTGAAGACAGAAACTTAAAATTAAACCAATGGGACTTAGTTTTTTTATACTTTTCAATTTGAGAGATTTTCCATATGTCGATTTGAAATCTTAAATTATCTTTATGGAAAACCATATTTCAGTAATCATGGAACTCATACATTCAAATGCATTACCAAGATCATTGCAAGCAGATTTCAAAGAATCATTTTTTTAAATAAATAAACTTGTATTTATACTCCTCTTTTTGTAATGTCAGTGCCAAAAAGAGACCCCTCTTCTATATGACCTTCAATTTGTTATATCTAAAAAGGCCAAAACTTCAAATTAGTGGTAATCTTTGTTTTTATATTAGTCAAAGTAGCTTACTATTTTAAATATTAATTTAGATATAATGCCAATGATTTTAATTGACACATAAATGATTTTGTAAATGATCAAATGTAATGTTAGGAATATCGATTCATTTCTTGGAACAATATGTAATTAAAATAGGCAAAACTCTCTATACAGTAGTGCTACTCAGTGCAAGCCAGAGTAATCAATGGTTCCCAGAAGGCTTGTGCATAAAATCCCTATCTAGTGCCTACTCATCCAATATCCCCAGACTAGTTTCCAGCTTATGGCTTTCATTACTGAGGAGCCTTGTATTTTGCACAAGCCTTCTGGCATCCATTGATTACTCTGGCTTGCACTGAGTGGCACTACTGTATGGAGAGTTTTGCCTGTTTTAATAACAGTTATGAGAAAGCATAAGAAATGATGATCATGTGATGTTTGGTGGTTTAATAACACTATGTAATACAATACATTCTGTATTCATTAAAATCTCTGGTATTATAGCTAAATTAAGATTTAAAATGGTAAGCTGGCTTGATTAACATAATATAAAAATCATTTCTAATTTGACATTTCAGCCTTTTAAGAATCGAGACTTAGTTTTTTTTACAATATAACAAACTGAAGATCAGCTAAGACAGAGATTTTTTTTTACATGACAAAATAAATTGGCATTAATATTACAAAAAGGTGGACATATTCAAGTTTATTTACAAAAATTGATTCTTAGTCTATTATTTATATAGTGCAGACTGTATATGTAATATTATAAAAAAGAACTATACACCAGTCATGTGCTTTTACACATTTTTATGCACTCACCCATGTGCATCAGTTAAAAAAAAATAAGTGTATGCATCAGAACTTATGTATATATAAGACAATTTTTGTTCACCATGCTGAAATCAGGGCTTTAATCTATTGTACGCCTGAGTTATAAATTGTTAATTGAATTATAAAATTTCATTCATTCTGTACTTATAGTAAATTCAAAAATTTACTAATCACTCTCCTGCTACAGAACAAGAAAGTTTGTATAATTCAATTAACAATTTATGACACAAGCCCTGATTTCAGCATGATGAGCAAGGATTGGCTTATACATAAATAAGCTCTAAGCATAAGTGTACATTTATGCATTTCAAATTATGCTCACAGATCAGTGCCTATAAATTCATAGTAGTGTATGACCAAAGGTTTGTTCCTTTTTTAAGAATTAATTTTTTGAAATCTGCTTATAATATATTTTATTAATGTATTGTGATGTGTTTGTTTTATGAAATAGATTTATATTCCTAGCATTATATTTGATTAGCTGTAAAATCATTTACATATTGATTAAAATCATTGGTATTATATCATATATTAATATTTGAAGAATAAACTGGCTTGATTAATATAAAAACAAAGATCACTACTAATTTGAAGATTTAGATTTTTTTGAATATGAGTGCTTAATTTATTTACAATATAATAAAACAAAGGTCAGAAAGAAGAAGGATTTGCTTTTACCTGACAAAATAGATTGAAATTGATATTACAAAAAGGTAGGTATATTTATAAGGTTATTTATAAAAAATGAGTATTTGAAATCTGCTTGCAGTGACTCTAATAACATATTTGGAAGTGAAATAGATGTATATTGCAAATGTTCTATTTGATCAGTCATAAAATCATTTATGTGTTGATTAAAATCATTGATAATATGTATTCATATTACCTTTATTGTTAAAAAGAATTGGCTTTGATAACAAATTGAGATTGTTGATTGTTATGACACTGGGATTGTCTAAGTGTTGACAGATTTTAGCTTGCATTACCAATATGTAATAAATAAAGAACATGCTAATAATTCTAAACAAGCTTTTTTATGATAAATGCCACAAGAAAAAGCACTTGAAATCTTTATCTAGGATTGTCCCCATCCCCAGACCAGTTTTGAGCTAGGGTTCTCAAGTCAGCATTTATCTAATATTTAATTTTAAAAAAGATCTGAAATTTTCAGACATCTATATGTCTTCAAATTCAGCTCTTCAACTGAAGAAGTCATATGGGCCTGAACTAAAGTCAGTTATTCTATATATTAGTAGACTTAGCAATTAAATGTAACCAAAGCCTTAATAGCAAAATTATAATATTAATGAAAACACGTCAAATATCACATCACTTATATAGCTTGCATTACCAATATGTAATAAATAAAGAGCATGCTAATAGCTCTAAAAAGCTTATTTTTTATGATAAATGCCACAAGAAAAAGCATTTGGAATCTTTATGTAAGATTGTCCTCATCCCCAGACTAGTTTCAAGCTATGGCTCTCTTCAGCGAGGATCTAGGACATTAGATTCAGAATACATATTGATAATGCAAGCTATATTGGTCACATGATTTATGACTTGTTTTCATTAATATTATAATTTTGATATTAAAGTTTTGGCTTTATTAAATAGCAAAGCCTACTAATATATAGAGTAACTGACTTTAGTTCAGGCCCATATGACTTCTTCAGTTGAAGAGCTGAATTTGAAGACATAGTTGTCTGAAAAATTCAGATCTTTTTTTTAAAATTAATTATTAGATAAGTGTTTGGTTTGAATTAATATTCTGAATTTAATGTCCTAGCTCCTCACTGAAGAGAGCCATACCTCAGGTTGTTGTTCGAGCTATTAGCATGCTTTTTATTTATTACATAGTGTGCTCTTTATTATATATATATATATCTTCGTTTTAATATATATATATATATATATATATATATATATATATATATATATATATATATATATATATAAATTGATCATTATATCTGTAATATGCTTGTAACCAATCAAATCTTTTACATTTGCAGCTAACTTTTCAAATGTTGCTTAATAAATTATGAGTTATTATTTAGTATAAAATATTCGAGACCAATTTGTTTTTTTATATTTGCATAGTGAGGTAAAGGTTTTTGAAAACTTGAACATCTAAACAGAAATAATAATCAAAATTTTTATTTATATGTCTTGACTATGACATGTTTGATTTAGGAAAAGAACTATTCTATCTATGAGAATATTGAGGTGTTTTAAATATCTCTCACTCATCTTTTATTCAGAGATTGTTTGTGAAATGCAAGATGGTGAATGAATAACACTGGTTTCAGAAATTTATACTGGAATGATAGTCAAGAAGACTTTGCTGCGAATATAAAAGATTTAATTGGGTGATATATAAATTATAATTTGAATATTTAGATCTGTAAAATGCTAAAAATCTGCTAATTATATATATATAATCTAATATTTGCAAAGGTTAGTTGAGCAATTATTTGTAACTGAATGCTTTTCACTTTAACCCATTTTGAAATAAAAAGTTGGAATTTATGAAATTCCGATAGGCATTACTATTTATGTAAGTCAAATGCTATAGCATGACAATAAATTTCATTGTATTAGATTAGGACATATTTTGTATAATTATGAAAGTTTATAGTTCAACAAAGTATTTTAATACATGGACTATTATATGACAGATATATTATTACATGTATATTTATATGTATATACCATATAAAAATAGAGAAACAGATTTTAAATATTTTAAAATAATACAATATAATTCAATCTGTAAATAGGTAAATACTAATATTTTTAATGTTTAATTAAAATTTTTAATAAAAATGTGATTAAAAAAAGTTTCAAAAAATATTTTATATAGAGAAATAAGTGTCCTTTTTTCAACATTGTATTTTATTTTTAACAAAGGTGTGGTATTGTTTATGTTTTTTTTTATTAATTCTTGCATCAGAAAAGACATTCTGAATTTTTATAAAGTTATTTAAATAAATGTAAAAAACAATGTTCCAAAAGTACTTAATTATTATATTGATATGCAGTGATTACGACATCAACATACTCTTGGATTCGAAATCAGGCAAGACGAATCTTGCTTAGGGATTATTTATTTATTTATTTTAAATAATAATCCTTAGTTACCATATGGTCAATAAATGTGTAGAATAGCTAAATATTAGGTGTATTGACTATAAATAATAATTTAAATTTGATGGGGCTTTCATCAATGGAGAAGTTAAAGATTGGATTCGTGGTATTGCATTAATATTTTAATTTATATTTGAATGTTAAAACTTTTGGAAGCTCCTACATTCTACATATTTACATTTGTTTTCATCTCGTTGAAGAGACTGCTGAAACAGAGTTAAATACTTGGGAAAATAATGCTATAACGAAACGATAATAATCGATTATTGTCAGTTATATTTTTAATATCGCTTCTATTTAACAACTAAATGTAGTTATTTTGTTTTAGATATTTATCATAATAAATAAACAATATTTTTTAGGTCATTAAAGCTACAAATAAGGAGTTTGATATTAGATAAAAAGATGCCCTGAATTTCCTTTTTAAAGTCTTAAAGGAGTCAACATGTGTATTATTTTCGCAGCTGTTATTATTTGCTAGTAATTATTTGTTTAATAAACAAACATGGATGAACTGCTTACCGATACACATCAGCAGAATTTGTAAATTCACTGACATGTATCTTTAAGGTTAAAGACCGTGGAAACAGCATGACCTTTTTTTTTTAGATGTCTAATAATTCTTAACTAAGACATCGATTGGATTTTCTAGAAAATAAGATGAATAAGGTTATATTAATACATTTTTATATTAAAATCATGATATATAAAGTAAATTATGAAATTCATTTTCTGAAAGCTTTATATAAAGATATTAACTAAAGCAGTAGATGACAGAAGTTATAGATTGCTAAAAATTATCAAGTTATGGATTGAGGCAGATAATTATTTTTTCTATAGATATTTACAAATATAGATGCTTTCAAATAATGATAAATTAGAAGAAAAACTGTTGGATTTTGTCTGATTTTATAAAACTAGAAAGAAAAGTAAAAATGATTTATTTTAAAAGTGAGCCTCTCCTTTTTTTATATAATAATTTAACTACTGAAACCGAAGGTAGAGTGATATTTATTACAAAAAATTGAAAGAAAGACTGTGTGGAGATTAATGGTATATCAGTCAATATAGTAAGATTAGATACTCAATTTAGTGGAAAATAGCAAATACAAAAAAATTAGATTTATGCCTCTATAATAAAAATAATTAGGGGATTTTGTATAAATTTATAGAATGATTTGGATTAGAACAAATGCATTTAAAATTGTTATAACATTTTATTACTAAAATTGAAAAAAAAAAAAAAGATTCAAAGTTTGAAATACGGCATGTATATTTGAATTTTTAGAAAAAATGTATATTATAATTTAAAAAAAAAATACAAAATAGAAATGAACATAAAATCATCCACATCAAGAAACAATGGTTTTATAGGAAGGACTTTGTGAATTAAATTAGGAAGCAAAGAAAATAAAAATAAACATAGATTTTGAAGATAGCAAATATGTTTATATATATATATTGTTTCCTGATCAGACTCCCCTCCCAACTACTATGATATCGTGTATGTAAATTACCACAACTAAACTTCTAACTCAGCCAAATCAGATTTCTTTCTTATATATAAAATTTTTACAATACAAATATTACTCATTTCATGTCTAATATATAATATCAATATTAATAAATTATTTAATAATAAGATAACTATAATCATGAAACTTGCTATTTAATCATCCAGTAAGGTACCCTTTTTAAAGATTAAGTATATACCAAACGTATACCCTCAATGGCATAAGAATAACACTAATATCAAGAATACTCCCATAATTCACAACTGAAATAAGCAGATAACACTCTAAATTGAAAATAAGCAGTTATATTTAGTATTAGAATTTCCTATGTAAAATGTAATTATAACACAATATAATATTCATTAACTTATTAATATGAGTATATATCACTCCTTTACTAATATTCCTGAACTTAATTAACATCTCAGGTAATAATTGCTTTTTAAAATAAATAAATAAATAATAAACATCAAAATAAAATAAATAAATGAATTTACATAATCAAATGTAAAAATGGATTTTACTTAGATCCAATTACACTTGAAAATAATTCCGAAACAATATTCAAAGCAATTCTTCTCTTTCAAAATAATTAACTACTTTTCTTATAAATTTGACTAAAAAATTAAATTAAAATTCTTAACCAATACTTATCACTATTAATTATAATCCAATTCTTTTATTTTATATGGCATACTAGTTATCAGCCTTCATTATTATTGGGTAAGATGAAGAAAAAATTTACATTAATTAAATATCTTTAACAATCACAATATTTTCTTATTTATTATTTTATTTAGATTATGTGCAATATTATCAAATAACTTTAATTATTACAATATATATATATATATATATATATATATATATATATATATATTAAAGTTATATATATATATATATATATATATATATATATATATATGGTAATGATGATAAATAATGACTTGGAAACAAGAAAAGAGACTTCCAACACTTTGTTAATTCAAAAATAAACTTTAACATTTATTACAATAGTAATACAACATTTAAAATAATTTAGACATCTTATATTTAATAAACAAAAAAAAATTAACATATACAAAACTTTAAAAACTGATTTTAACAAACTACTTATAAAAAATTAATTTTCATTTTACTTGAAAATTATTTACAACTAGAATATAGTATATTCCATATTTGACTCTGTGAATATTAACATACTTCTTATATATATATTTCCATAATAAAATATATCAATAAAATATATAATTTGTATCTTATCATATTCTAAATATTTCACAAACAAGTTCTTTCTATTATCATTACTTTACTTTTAATCTTCCTATGATATTATAATCTAATTATAATTCTATAATTTATTATACTCCTGCTATGTTTATTATTCATAACAAAATAAACATTTAATTATTTAAAGATTCATTAGGATATGGCACATTATTATATTGCTTACAATAATATGAATCATTATTAAGTTTTTCTTTTTAATATCATGCCTCTTATGTTTCAAACATTCATTCTGTATTTTGATCTCTAATATCTGATAAAAAACATTAATACAAACTTTATTTTTACATTCTTTTAGTATCCTATTTGTTATATGTTTCATCATTCTTGCATTAAATGGATTTATCTTAAAATCATTTAAAAGTTTAGCTATTGCCATTGCTTAAATCCACATTTCCCTAATATGATGTATATATCTGTGATTTTCATGATAATAAGTGTGGGATGAATATCTTGTAAAATTCTAATAAATAATGATGTCATGGATTATGTAACTTAAGGCCACATTTTCTTGTGTCTACCTTAATTTCTATCTTGGCTTCCATTTTAAGCTCTTACAGATTTTCAAAAATGTCACTATTCATATATCAAATATTATAACTTACTTTATATTGTATCATATTTAACTTTAAACAACACATCACTAACACTACATTATTTCCAATAAAACTACTTTTCTATACTACTACATCACATCTAACACTCCATATAAAATACTTAACATCACATAAAATATTATTCATCATTTCCTAAATAATATTCAAACTTATCCTTAACATCTTGATAATTTTAAACATACAAGAAGATTAAAAAACAAACAAATAGTTTATGATATAATTTATCATAAATATAATAAGTATACTTATATACTCATACTAATAATATAATTGATGTTAATCCATTATCATCTACTTTTATGCAAATACACACATTATAAATATTATACATATTTATTTTATTTGATTCCTGGTTTAAAAATCCAATACTAATATCTTATACTAAAAAATAAAGTTACCTTAATCATAATTTCTTATGATTATCATCAACAACATTATCATAAATATAACCTCTTTTATATTATAAAATTATTATCAAAAAAAATAAAAACATTTTCTTTTTTTTCCCTTTTTTTATACCCCAAAATTCTAAAATCTTAAATCTAAAAATAATAACACAGGAACAAATAATTATGAGTATCAATACTAACTTAAAATTATAGCTCATTTACTAAAGTATAAAAACAAAGGTTTTTTTCATCTCCTTAAACTAAATAAAATCATATTTTCCAAGGGAGTATTGGTTAATATGCCAGCCATGATCAACTGCTACTTCAAACAAAAAAGATTTCTTTATTCTCTTCTCTCTCCTTTATGCTCTTCTCCATTCTTCAGCATAATTGGAAAACATATGAAGAAAAATCCAAATAAAAGTTATTTATAGATGTATTAAACAATCTCCATACTTCCCCATTCTATTTAAATTTATATAAATAAAGATACAATAAAAGACAAATGCCCCCAAGGTGCATATCATGCTGAAACACCACTCACCAGTCAACTCAAGTCACTATTTCTCATATATATCTCTATTATATGAAGAATATTTATCTATAGTAAATTGTTACATTTTTATTTACTATTGTCAAACTCACTCCAATCACAACTTTGACATCATCCACCTCAGATAAATACAATAATGATTATTAATAATTATTTTCTAAACTAGAGATTATCTCTAGACCAGATATAAACTTTAATCATCAATTAAAGATTAATATATCTGATTTTTTAATTTTAAACATACACACACATGGAGATATTTGCCATTTTCTTTCCCATGTGTAATATCTTTATAGATTTATTAAACAACCTTCATACTTCCCCTTTCTTTTTAAATTCATATAAATAAAGATACAATAAAAGACAAATGACTTCCAAGATGCATTTCAGGCTGAACCAGCACTCATTAGTTGGCCCAGGTTACTATCTGCCATATATATATTCCTATTATATGAAGAGTATTATGCATACCAAAAGTTATTTATTAAAAAGAGTAGGAAGTTCTTGTATAAAAATTTAAACCACTAAACATCACATGATCACCATCTCTATACTAGCACATAATTGTTGTAAACAAAGGCAAAACTCTCCATACAGTAGTGCCACCCTGTACCAACCAGAATAATCAATGGATGGCCACAAGCCAGAAACTAGTCTGGGGATATTGGATGAGTAGGCACTAGATAGGGATTTTATACACAAACCTTCTGGCATCCATTGATTACTCTGGTTGGCACAGGGTGGCACTACTGTATGGAGAGTTTTGCCTTTGTATAAAAATTTCACACTTTTTTCTATCCTTGGAAAAAAATTTCTTCATGTTTAGTAAATATATATTTTGTTATTTAATAAAAATATGTATCATATTTTTAAAAGTTTTATTTCTTTTCTCCAACTTTAGAAATATTTATTGTAGAATTATAAAGTTTTCAGATTTCACTTTTGAATAATTCATATTTAAGAAGTTAATACATTAACAATACTTAGACAATATTATAGATAGTAGTTATAAACTTTCAATAAAATTAGTCTGCATTATAGTTTTCTTTTTTAGCCAATAAATTTATATCTGGAGATGTTATTAGTTTTAATAAATAGAAGTAATTATCTTTATCATTACTAATTGTTAGAGTTAGAAAATATTTTCTATCATTTTGCATATAAAAATTAATAAAAAAAAATTCCTTACATCTCTTTTGCATTTTCTGTAGGCAAAGCAGTTTGATAATCTGCAAGGTTTCTTATTAAAGTATGTTTTATCCTCTTGAATGAAGTTTATATTCTTTCCATTGTCACAAGTTTGTAGTTAGCTTCTGTAGTACACTGATGAGGGTAGTTTTTCTTTTTATTCTATAATGAACCCAATAAATAAACTTCTTAACATACTCCATGCTTTTTAAAGCTATAGTTATTTCATTTAAGATTAAAACAATAAAATTTCAATAAATTTTTACTTAAAATTTTAATGACAAAAAATATAAATTTATTCCTCAACATTTTTCTTGATTTCTCCTCTCTATCATCTGCTCATCCTATATTTATAGGAAAAATTTCACAGTACCTGATTGGTTGATTATTTTCAGATATCTGGCTAAAAATGAATATTAATTTCTTTGTCTAATTTTAAAATGATTTTAGCTAACATTATGAAATTAATATTTTTTTGATTTTAATAATGCATAATTTAAATTTATTTTTTAATAATAAAACTTTATTTAAAATCAAATTTTAATATTTAAAGTTCATAATCTACATAATTATGATAACTTGATTTTAGAAATTTTTTAATGAAAGTTATATACTTAAAATATAACATTCATCACTTACAATCAATAACTTTTTAAAAAAAAAAATATACATAGGAAGTAAATTTAATTTATTATTTGATGAATGTGTGTGTGCACATATATTAATACACACCTCACTTTCCATTTATTTTATTATTAATTAAATGATTTTAAAACAATAAATAAATAGCAATTTTTAAATTTAATTATTAATATTTAATAAAATATTAACTTTAATTATTATAACTACTGATTTAACTTTTTGCCTGGCAAAGCAGCCATATTGAATATTTAAAAAATTATGGTAAGCCACAAATTTTATCATAACTTAAGTTTGTATTATTCAAAAATGACACAATATATATTGTTTTATACACAGAACACCAAAGAATGTAATTAAGCTAAAAAATATAGTCATTGATATTCAAAGTAAAAAAAAAGTTAATATTTCTAATAATTATTTTCATATTATTTCATAAATTCAAAATTATCATGCATATAGCTTAAAATTATATTTTTGTTAGTAGGTTAGTTGGATTCATCATAAAATTTATAAAAAAATAGTATATAATAACATTTAATTAAGGTAATTCATCATTTGAAAACTTCATAGAATAAAGACATTAGTACCTTTCATTTTTCCTAGTAGCCCTTCAAAATGTATTTTCATACAGGGGGTTGCAATAAATATGTCATCCCTAATAACAAGTAGTTAATATTGATCAATAATTAGTATAATTTGAATATTACAATAAAGAACTTCAATACAGTCTGGAGATGAGAATTTTTTGATAGAGATTTTGAATTCTTTCTCTGTTGGCACTTATAATTAAAGCTTGTTTTGGAGCTAGTGGTAAGCTTCATCTAGTGAACATTTTAGCACAAGCTTAAAAGCAGGCTGCACAATTTGTGTCTTGTTTTATTAATTATTATAACTGTACCCTTGAAGGCTTTTGTGAGGTGATATTACTTTAGCTATTAATATATGGTGAAACT
This sequence comes from Epiperipatus broadwayi, assembly GCA_028023455.1. Lineage (NCBI taxonomy): Eukaryota > Metazoa > Onychophora > Udeonychophora > Euonychophora > Peripatidae > Epiperipatus > Epiperipatus broadwayi. The sequence continues at coordinate 6,855,214 of JAQFVV010012429.1, read as the reverse complement.
GAACTGAGTTCAGACCCATATAGCTATCTGGTTTGTAAGGCAGGATTTGAAGACATTTATGTGTCTAAAAAATTCAAGTTTTCAAACTTATAGTAACATATTAAATAAGTGCTGATGGCTGAGTTGGAGTTTTAGATCTAGGGTCTGAAATCCTAACTCTTCACTGAAGTGAGTCATAAGCTCGAAACCAATTGGTCTGGAGATGCGGATTTTCTGATAGTGATTTTGAATTCTTTCTCTATTAAAGCTTGTTTTGGAGCTAGTAGTAAGTTCCATCTGGTGAACACACACACACACACATATATATATATGATGAAGCTTTGCTAATAGCCCACTATCAAGCTTTGTTTACATAAACACTGAGAGAGATAGAATTCAATATCTCTTTCAAATTGTCTCCAACCTTTAAACCATGGTTTCGAGCTAGTTGGCTCACATCAGTAAAGGGTAAGAAGACTAGAAACTAGATCTAAACACCAACTTTATAATCAGCATTTATGAAACATGTTTCTAGCAGTTTGAAAGCATGAATTTTTCAGATACGTAAATATCTTCAAATCCAGTCAAACAAACTAGATAGCTATATGGGTCTGAATTCAGTTCAGTTTCATCATATAGTAAAAGCCTCTGCAATCTATATCATTGCAAAAACCTTCAAGGATACATTTATGATAAACAAAACAAGTTATAAATTTTGTAACTTGCTTATAGCTTGCATTTTATGATCACTAGATGGAGCTTTACCAATATTTCACTATCAAGCTTTGTTTACATAAATGTGCCCTTGAAGGTTTTTGCAATGATATAGATTGCAGAGGCTTTTACTATATGGTGAAACTGAACTGAATTCAGACCCATATAGCTATCTAGTTTGTTTGACTGGATTTGAAGATATTTACATATCTGAAAAATTCATGCTTTCAAGCTGATAGAAACGTTTCATAAATGCTGATTATAGAGTTGGTGTTTAGATCTAGTTTCTATTCTTCCTAACTAGCTCGAAACCATGGTTAAAGGTTGGAGACAATTTGAAAGAGATATTGAATTCTGTCTCTCTCAGCATTTATGTAAACAAAGCTTGATAGTAGTGGGCTATTGGTAAAGCTCCATCTAGTGATCATAAAATGCAAGCTATAAGCAAGTTACGAAATTTATAACTTGTTTTGTTTATCATATATATATAAATGTAAAAGTATAATACCGGTTATAAAAAATATTACATGTAATATATAAATAAACAATTTAATGTTAAAAATTTATACTGTAAAATTATTTATATATATGTTCACTAGATGGAGCTTACCACTAGCTCCAAAACAAGCTTTAATTATAAGTGCCAACAAAGAAAGAATTCACAATCTCTATTGGAAAATCCTCATCTCCAGGCCAATTGGTTTTGAGCTTAATGGCTCACCTCAGTGAAGAGTTAGGATTTCAGAATCTAGATCTAAAACTCCAACTCAGAGCACTTATTTAATACATTACTATCAGTTTGAAAACTTGAATTTTTCAGACATATACATATATATTTCTGCTATAAATTAAAATGTGTACCCCTTATGTATATGTTATTTTTAATATGTGTACATAATAATACATGTGTATATATTATAAATGAACTTGATTTAATACATAAAATTTTCCTTTAAATCACTATCACATATATATAGTATATATAAGCCATTAGATATTTCTGCAGTAAATTAATATGGATACTCACAATGTATATATTATATTTAAAACGTGTACATAATTATATATGTATAACAAATCAGTAATTAAGTTTTTTATTTAAAATTGTTGTTAGATAGATTTATTTATATTTTAAAACAGTTGTTTTAATTGTTTCGGTATTTTGGGTGGACCATCTGCAATTTGTTGAAGTTCGGTTTTATTTTCTAAATTATGGAAAAACTAAGAGAACTATGCATGTATGAATACCACAGTTCTTTGTGCCTTTTTTCGAATTTCTGTAGGTAGTCACCATTTTTTTCTATGACAAAAAATAAAGTTTTTATTAACTTTTTTCCGAGGAACGTCAATTATTTTTATTAATTTTTTCTCAGTTTTTTAGATTACACGGAAACAAAACCACGCAAAGAAATTAATTGGCAGCTATGGATTCAGAAACAGATTCTTTCAGCCTCGACAAATTTAAAATTCCTAAACCATTTGATTCCAATGACAGTATTACATACAACAAACAGCAATCCACAGAAATACTTCACATTATCACCCAAAGAAGAAAAAGCAACCACTTTACCAGTGAAAAGGCAAAGAAAAAATACAAATGTTCCGGACAATAGCAGTAGAGCAGGCCCCTCAACTAGTGCTTTTAATATGCCTTCGAATGATATGACAGGACCGGTCAATGTAGAGAATTTCACAAAAACTCCAGGTTTGAAGTTTTCAACTGTGGGTGAATATTCTATCATAGATTTCTTTTATATGTTATGTGTGTAAAAATTATTAAAGAAATGAATAAATATGCCACTAAGGAGAAATGTATGCGTGATTGGAAAAACATTTATAAAATTCAATCTATTATAAAAAAATGCAGTGTTAATTTCAAAGCTGCATACCAGATGCACAGAGAGATTGCAGTTTTTATTGTTCTTGTTTTACAAACTTAGTTTTTATTATTTTTGTTTTACTAACTTAGTTTTTGTTGTTTTTATTTTACTGATTACTTTTGCCAATTGGTAAACAAGATCTGGAATGATTTATCTTTTATTAATAATAATATTGAATAATATGAAATATTTAATATTTTGTATATTTATATTAGATAATATGAACAGGTATGCTTCTCTGGAAGACATATACTGAAAGAGGTAGAATATAAACATTTTTTATATATAAATATATGCCTTTAGAACCTTTTTAGTAATCTTTGACTTCTCATATTCGAAATTTGTAAATTGTTTTCTGTATTGGCAATGATTATTCAGTATGATGATGTTATGAACAAGGTTGGTTTATCCAAGGTCTAAAATAAAAATAATTAATAGAGATAAGTAATAATATCTACACTTGTTTTATTATTTTTACATTCTGATAGAATTCTAATTTTTATTTTATCCTTTATTAGGGAGAACGTTTTTTCTTCCAGATGCCTTGAACATTTTCAACTATGGCGTGCAAGAAAAAATGAAAAATTCTTATATTCCTATTACTGCAAGTTCTGAAGCTATGGATTATCTCAGGTAAGACATATTATATATGTCTTTAAAGATAATTTTGTGAGGAATACAAAGAAATTATCACTGAAGATGTAATTTGAATTTTACTTAATGATAAATTCCAAATTATGAGCAAACAATAAAATAATTATTTTGGATGTGAAAATTTCTTTTTTCCCTTATTTTTTATATAGTTATCACTATTTATCTTATTCTTATTGTTTTCTTTAGTTTGTCTAGTTTTTATCAATGTAAATCTTTTTATTCTAACATTATTAAAACTGAAGTTATTGTGAAAATTGTCTTAGGTCAGTTTTTAAAAAAATTCAATATGGCGCATGACACTAAACTAGTTAAAAACAAATGTTAAAAAAAAAATTGTGATCTTTTTTTAACTTTTCATGATCATTTAAAATAACACCAGTTTTCTAGTTTACCATTTTTTAAAAACAATTGTTTTATTTAAAATAAAAATATAAATTATCAAACAACTTTAAATAGAAAAATTAGCTACTGATTTATTATACATATATAATTATGTACACATATTAAAAATGATATATACATCAAGAGATTAAAATGGTTAAAAATGTTATTAAATTGAAAGAAAAACATACTGCCTTTTTGCAATTATTATTTAAAACAAATGAAAGTTCTAAAAATAATTGTTAGCTGTGATGTAAGTTATAAAATATTTTTCATATTCTCCCCAATCTTTATTTTATATCTATCAAACTAGTTAATATATTGAAAAGATAAGTACTTCAAACGAATTAGGCTGGTATGACTTAGTTATATATCAATTTCTAAGCAATTCTATTGAATTTAAATATATTAAACCTCAATTTTAAAATTTCATTCTAACTTGAAAAAAATAAAAAGTTAACAAACAAACAAACAAACAAACTGATTTTCCAACTTCAATAAAAGAATTTAAAAAAAATTTCATTAAGCACCTGACATGTTTTATAAAAAATACAAACAAGTCAGAAAATTCAGTGAGACCAATTTACATTATTTCAAAAAAAAAAAATGTCTGAAAAATTGAAACCACAATTTTGAAGGGAAGTTTATAAAAAACTGCAATCTAGCTTCTATAGAAATAGTTTTTATGTCCATAAGTGAATGTCACATCCATCCTCATAACTTCCATCCCCCCCCCTAATTTACACATGGGCTGGATCATTGACTGTACAATACAACAAATATGGTATTAGACTAGTCCACTTTATTTACTTTATCTTATGAATTATTTAACATCCAAATGTTAGCATTAAATTTCTTATCACATATCATTTCAATTTTATTTTCAATACTTAGTACATATGTCAATAATGACCTTTTATTGATTCTTTCTTATTTATTTTAAAATGATCTACATATAAATGCATATATCTATCTACAAATTGGATAGAAGATTTGTGTCATGGCATACAACAGAACATGTGTATACATATATATTTAAAGATTAAAAGAGTAGAAATGAAAGACAAAATTTATATATATAATTACTTAAAATAAAATCTTGAATAATTGAAATATTGATTGAATAATAATATTTCTTTATTAAACCACTAATCATCACATGATCACCATTTCTTATGCTTGTTCATAACTGCTAAAACAGGAAAAACTCTCCATACAGTAGTGCCACTCAGTGCAAGCCAGAGTAATCAACGATGCCAGAAGGCTTGTGCATAAAATCCCTATCTAGTGCCTACTCATCCAATATCCACAGACTAGTTTCTGGCTTGTGGCCTTCATCAGTGAGGAGCCTCGGGTCTGAGAGCACTGCACCTAGATCTTAGGAGGTGCCATGCTCTCAGATCCAAGGCTCCTCACTGATGAAGGCTACAAGCCAGAAACTAGTCTGGCAATATTGGATGAGTAGGCACTAGATAGGGATTTTATGCACAAGCCTTCTGGCCATTGATTACTCTGGCTTGCACTGGAGTTTTGCCTGTTTAATATTTTTTTATATTAAATTAAACATAAAAGACATTTCTATCTAATACAATTTTTTTTTGTTTTATTTCTGATTTTCGCAAAAATGTAAAATTTTTAATTTAATAATGAAAAAAATTTTTTTTGTCTAAAACCAGGATGTTTTTTAATAATATGCATGTAATTAAAAATCCTAATCTGTTTTAATTTAGAGTATATTAAAGAGGAATTATTTAATTTATATCTATTTTTGGTTTTGATAAAAGTATCTTAAAACCAAAAAAATGATGATTTATTATTATTTTGGTTTTTATTAATCAAGAAGGAAAAGACTATTAATTTCATTGCGTCTACTATAAGTAGAAAGTTCATTTTAATTGAGATTGAAGAATGTAGACAATCAGATCCAATAGAAGTATAGTTGTTAGCTAGTCTTCATGTGGTCAAGTCTGAACTCTTGGAGAAGTAACGCTTTTTCACGATTTCTTAGATCAATATGCATTAAATGGACACTACATGTCAAGCTGAAATTGAACTGAGTTAAGAATCCTAAACATTTATTTATGTATGTTCTAGTCTAGCAATCCATATAAGAAGTCAGACTATTGATCTTGAGCTGCCAGTAATATATGATTTACACATATTAAAACACTGATATTTTTGCATATGTATCTATGGAAGAAATTGGCTAATGAGTAAAAATATATCTATATTAATATTGATATATGATTTCAAACAATAACTCTATTATTAATGGAAATATATTTCTATTTGCTGTCCTCCTCCCAAGTAATTAATTTATACTGTAGTAATTTGTTTTAAAAGCAATTTTTGAATGAATAAATTAGTTAGCTAACGAAAAAGTCATTAAGAAGAAAATAAAGAAGTTACTGACCAATAAGGGCAAATTTAAGAGCATCCAGAGAATAAAAATTCTGGTTTTATATATATATAGTTATATTATGCCATTTATAGAGTTAGAGAAATGTGATGAAATATATATTTTAATAAGTGAAAGTCTAATGTTTTGACTGAGTTAATATATTCATATTTTATATAATTGCTTTATAGTAAATTAAAAAAACTGCGAATTAATGATTGAAATATTTTTATATGTTAATAAATTATGGGTATGTGTATGCATGTGTTTACATATATTTAAAATTATTCATTATAAAATAGAATAATATTTGTTAGCTTATAGATGTGAAATATTTTGTGTTATTATACATGCATATCTATGCACACACACTTATAATTTTGATTTAAACTTTGTTAATTATATGTAATAAATTATGCATGCTGATATAGTTTATGAAGCTATAATTATTTTTCTTTTGGTTTTTTTCTTTAGCTTAATGCATTTTCAGCATCATGCACCGTAATCATGGCTGTTGTATTTTATTCTGCATGCTGTTTTATAATGACTGTTATTAATAAGAAAATGAGATGATTTACATATTATTTCAATGATATGGTAATTGGATGCTATTAGATTTTTTATTTATGTTGTTATATACCAAGCCTCATTTAACTTTCACTTATTATTTCACTCTACACATGTGAATTTGAGTGTCTGTGATCAAACCATGGGAAATGTTCTTTTTTATGATCTAAGAACACTGACATATATTCAGAGTTTTTCTTAGCTCTTTTGTAATGATACGTATGTCATATTATTCTTGTAATGATATTGATTTGAGATTCCTCATGGTATACTTCTGTGCATCTTGAACTGTTGCATTATATCATATACTATTTGTGGGAATGTTTCTTTTTCTATTTTATCATTGGCATTATTGATCAGTCTATTGAGGCTGATTGGTATTCTAAAGTCTATATTGTGTCTTATTGAAACCCATGTTTTTCTTAAATTCTGTTTTATTTTGGTGTTGAATCTTTTGATTTCTATTCTCAGTGTTTTTGGCTATATCCAATGTTAGTTAGATCTTTTACACATTCTTCAATATTGCATTTTCTGTCTGCTTCCTTTTTTCTTAGCTGTTGGTTTCAGTTGGGAATTCTTTAAATCTTGCTAGCTATACAAAAGGTATTTAGATGATATATTCAAATGTAGACTTGTGCAATTAATAACAAAAATGTATAAACAGTTAAGCACAGGATCATCACTATATGGACTATAGATAACTTAAACACCACAAGAATCATTAAATTGCTAATGATCAATAGAAATAAAAAACAATCTTGACTGCAAAATAATAGTAAAACCAATAGAAATAAAAAATAAAATTCATGCCCAATTAAAATTCCCTAACACATATAAAGCATCAGGATTTAAAGAATTTTCCAACCAAAACCAATGGCTATACAAATGTGAAGCACACTGAAAACATATCATTGAGGAATATGTAAAAGATTTAACCAACATCAGATATAGCCAAACATACTAAACAGAGAAATCAAAAGGTTCAATGCCCAAACAAAACAATTTAAAAAAACAAGACAACAATATAGAATGGATCACAATATCTTACATTTTAGGAATAAACAATCAAAATATGGAATATTTGCAAAGGTATAAGGTAGGCTCTAGAATGTCAACCAGCTTTAATGGACTCTTCAACAATGCCAAAGATGAAATAGAAAAGAAAAATTTCTGCAAATACTATACAAAAAACTGTCCAGGATGCACAACAGTATACTACAGAGAATCTCTAACCAACATCATTACAAGAATAACACAAGTACTTGCATAAAAAGGCTAGACAAAAACTCAGAATATATGTCAGTGTTCTTAGATCATAAATAAAAACACAGATACCATTTTAATCCACAGAATGTCCAACTGGGATGTGCAGAACAAGTTGATAGAAAAAAAGATAAAGGAGGGTTTATACATCTCAAACAATAACAACATAATAAATAAAAAAGCTAATACCATCCAAATATAAAATTTCTGGAATATGTAAATGAACTCATTTATATATTAATAATCACCACTATAAAACAGCACACAGAATGAAGTACAACAGCTATAAGTATGGTCACAGCATTGAAAATGCATTACACTGTATAAAAAACCAAAAGCATTGAAGAAAGAATAATTTATTTACTTCATAAAGCATATCAACATATTGTGCAAAAGTTATTTTACACATACACACATATTTATATATACACACATTATGTAAAGCATTTATATATGTCTATAAATATTATTAGTTTGATTTTTTAATGTATTGCAATAATTTCATATATTTGTAAATAGTCAAATCAGAATTTATTTGTAAATTGTTTATCAAACCTTCCTTTTTTTTATAATTATTATTATTATTATTATTATTATTATTATTATTATTATTATTATTATTATTATTATTATTATTATTATTATTATTATTATTATTATTATTATTATTATTATTATTATTATTATTATTATTATTATTATTATTATTATTATTATTATTATTATCGTTATTTCAAATTATTTTCATGAAGTTATTTAATACTAGAAGAGTTTAAGTATTATGTATTTTCTTTTGGTCACAGTCACCAAGTTTGTTGTGAATCAATTATAGCTCAGGACTAATGTTCAATGGATTGCATGTGCAGACCTGCCTGAAGATATGTGAATAATGGTATATTAGATATAATAATTTATTGGACGACCTCCATCATATATTATTAAGTGTTGAATGTCTAGAAAATTTTAAACATTATTTAAACGTTTGAAATACAAACAACTTGTTAGTAGTAATAATACATAAACAGACAACACAGGTTAGTAGTTCCTAACCTGTTTTGTCTATATGCGTGTTATTACTAATAAGTTGTTTGTATTTGAAAAGCTTAAATAAACATTAAAATTTTCTAGACATTTGATCCGTGTTGTTTATTTGTATAATTATAACAAGTTGTTTGTTTTTGAAAAGGTTAAAAATTTCTATTCATTCAACATTTCATAATAGATGATGAAAATCGTTCAGCAAATCATATGTGTGGACATTTATATTTTTATTTTTAGAACTTTTTAGACGATGCTGTTGTAATGAAGATAATGTTTAAAGTCCATTTACCTTATATATGTTATATGATGACAATTACTTCATTGTCAGTCAGAACATTCACGATATTTGTTGACACAGAGCATTGATGCTGATCAGCATTGATATAATGATCAAAGTATTTTACTTTTGTAGCTATATTAGAATATATATATATATGTATGGTGCCGGTCACTCTGGTGGCTGTAGTTGAAGCTACAGCTCAGTTATATATATATATTTACAATTATTGATTTACATAGCTATGATATAAGCAGTATAAAATGGATGAAGTGTCTGTGTATATATTTCTTACCCCCACACACTCAAGAATATTAACTCCCAAGTTGCAAATTTACACATAGTATTATATTATTTATGCATATAATATTTTTGTTTCATTTTATTTTGTTATTTTAATAAATGTAAACGTCCTACATTTATAATTTTATATCATTTTTTTTTTTTTTCTGTAAAAAGTTGTTTACGTGTTGTAACATGTTATAAAGGAAATAAAAATATATAAAATAATTAAAAAGTAATTGTAAATGTTCCAATGCATCTGTATTTTATTTTTAAATCATAAGATTTTCTATGTTAATGCATTAAGAAAAGTCAGATGACCATTGTTTTACCAAATATAAAAATACACTAATATATTAACCCTTAAATTGTTTATTTCGTTTAGATCTCATTGCTGTACAGTACTGTTATTTACAGTTTTTGGACGTAGCATGCATCATTTGATGGTCAATTTTGGTCACAATTTCTTCATTTTAGGCTTAAATTATAGGAAATTCAAAATTTAAAATTGTAGTTCTAAAAACATCCACAGATAGCATTATATTTAAAAAAAAAACATCAATTTTCCTTGCTACCTATTGGTGTATAGGCCTGTCTCTTTTCTCTGATTGGATGCCTACCAAATCTGGAAATTGTCTTGTAGGCATGTTTTAAATGACAAATTCAGAAACTAAATGAAGATGTTCTATACATTCATAATTGATTTTGATATAAATAATTATATTTATTGTAATTTTTTACATTCATAAATAAGATTTTACATTACTTTATCGAAATATAAAGTTTGATTCGGAAAATTTTTAATATTACAAGAAAAATAAGCTCATGAATATAATCATTTTGAAAACAGTTGTTTATACATAGCAACTCTAACTTGAATAGTAGGTGGTTCTAAATAAATCAAAATAAAATCTTTTATGCATTTATATTTTGAAGTAAATAATTATATTTATCGTAATTTTTTACATTCATAAATAAGATTTTACATTACTTTATCGAAATATAAAGTTTGGTTCAGAAAATTTTTAATATTACAAAAAAAATAAGCTCATGAATATAATCATTTTTACAAGAAAAATAAGTTGGGAATGATAACTCTTCAGAAAAGTAAATTATTTTGACAGGTAGAAATTGAATAATGACGCCAGTGATTGGTTCAAATATAATTCTTTTGTGTTACTACTGGCTATTTTTTAAACCTTTTTACTTATATCTTTTTTTCAGTTATTAAAATTATTTTTAATTTTTCATTATATTTAACCAATTTGAATCTAAAGTTATTCAATTTTTAGAAGCTGAATTAAAAAACTTCTGTGTATTTTAGATTAATATTTAACAATAGAAACCAACTGGAAATGAAACTGGCAAATAATATTGTTCTCAGATTTAAGTAGTGGACCAATACAAAAATTAGACAAAGATTAACTCTGTTAAATAAGTTAAAAGAATCAGTTAAAGGGTGGCCATCCTACTTTGTATTCTTATTTTTACAAACAAAAGACTTTGAAGAATTTGGATGCCAATGTAGAGATAGAAAAATCTTGTTTATTTGTTTTATAGCTATGTTTAATTTTAATCAGTAGCAAAAAAAAATTTCTTTGTATTTAAATTTAAAACTGATGTTATCAGTATAGTGGTATGAGTCACCCAGATGAATTAAAAGTAAAAAAAATATATGATACTAATTAAAGATCTTTAAAGGAAAGTATGTAAATTATTTTTGGATCCATTAG
>JAQFVV010012429.1:6499045-6839045 GCA_028023455.1 Epiperipatus broadwayi | reverse complement strand
TTTTTTAATGATTTCAATGATAACATTTATTTCCTTATTCCTATATCTTGTTTTGATCCTTCTTTATTATTCCCAATAAACATTTTCCCATCCTTTATTGAGTAATCAGTTCAATAGCTTTTTTGATAAATATTCTGTTAGTAACAACTGATCAAACAAATTTCATTTTAAAGATAAATTATTTTGACCAAAAGCACTCCTTTGAACTTAATTATGCAGTTTGATGTCAGCTATTATATGTCCATCTGTGTTAATAATATGATCAAGACATTTATCACCATTATGTTTTTCTAATTCATGAGCATCAGACTTTATTTTTCCTTCTGTAAAAGTTCATTGGATGTTATTTGGGTCTTTTTAGTCCATGCAATAATTGCTGAATGTTTTCTAAAATTTTGAAGCATCAATTACAAAAGCAATAACATTGTCTGCAAAATATAGATCACTCATCAAGCATTGTTAGCCGAGAGGTCATCGCAGCCACCTTGCAAGCAAGTAGTTGGTTGCAGGCGGTTGTGGGTTCGCATCCCGACCGATGCTATGACATATGAAAAAAAATATATAGATCACTTAAATAATCTTCATTTATTTTTATTTCTTAGCTTTCCATTTTAATCTATATTTCTTGTAAAATTGCTGTAAAGTTTTTTGGAAATATGAAATCACTATTATGGTATGTTGGTATCAATGTTAATTTTTTTAGTGCCAGCATGTTATTTAATGACTGCAATTGCATCTTCAAAAATATTCTTCAGGATTTGACAATTTCACATCTTGATGATACCCAAGCATTAATCACTGTGCTAATAGTTAAAGAATCAAATGCTTTTTTTGTAATCTATAAAACTAAAACCTAATGACAATTCATATTGATTATTTTTTCTATAACTTCTCTCATTACTCTGATTTGATAAACTGCCCTAATACTATTTTTAAATTCAGTTTTTTTATTTGGTTGGTGAAAATCCAAAATTCACTACACATCTGTTATTATTACATTGGTAAAGATTGTGTTTAAGGCATATAAAAGACTAATAATAAGAAAACTAAGTCATACATCACATGACCTAATTAGCTTGCATTTACAAATGTAATATAAAGAGCGTGCTAATAGCTCTAAACAAACTTTTTAATGAATGCCACAAGAAAAACCATTTAAAATCTCTATCTAGAATTATTCCTATCTCCAAACTGGTTTTGAGCTAATGGATCTTATCAGTGAGGCATTAGGTCATTCAAGTACTAGATCTAAAATACAAACTCAAGCCCAGCATTTATCAAATACTTAACTATTAAGTAGAAAATCTGAAAATTTCCAACATCTATATGTCTTCAAATCTAGCTATCTAACTTAAATAGCCACATGGGACTGAACTAAATTCAGATACACTGTATATGAATAGCTTTAGCAATATAACATTGCAAAGCCTTAAAAGCCAATATGAATTTTATATCTTCTTTGTCACTTTTTTAAAACACATAATATCACTATTGCCTCTTCCAATTATCTGATACATCTGTTATTATTTTGGTATTTGGTGTACAATTTTGCCAACAATTTTATCTTTTTTGTCTGTTTTTAAAATACCTAATAATAATTAATTTCTGAAACTCTTCTCTCCTTCATAGTTTTAATTGCTTTCTCAACATTTTATTTAAATTGCTTTCCAGTTCAGAAGATGTTGCAATTGTAGAATTTACTTTGTTGTTCCATTCTTTATTATTATATATGTTATAAAATATTTATATATGTTATAAGATATTTATATAGACATTAAAGATTGAGGACTTGACTGAAAAAAAAAAAAAAAAATTCAAGGAAGTTTAAATAAATATCATTAAACAAGAAAATATAATCTGTCTTGAAATCAGACTAAGAAATAAAAAATGTTAATTTTCAAACTGCACTGAAACTATGTATTACTTAGATAATAAACCTAATAATGCGCACTGGACAGAAAGAGATGAAAATTTTAATTCTAAAAGTTTAAACAAACTTCATTAAACAGGCAAATATAATTATATATGTATATAATATTAATAATATTGTCTTCATCTTTACAAGATGATCCACATTTTTTCATAAAATAAAGAGATAAGGTTAAAATAAATAGGACAAAAGTTTTTAAAAAAATATTCTTATATAGATGAGATTTAAAATAAAAACTCTCAAGAAGAATGCTAAATAATCAAAACTATCAGATAATCATATAAAAGGACTAAAAAAAATGCAAATAGTGTTTTTTTAAAGATTTATCATTGTAATTACATAGATTTAATATAATTAAGAGTTAATAGTAAATGTGATTAATAATGATTTCTTATTTAAAAAGTAGACTTATTTGATACTGGCAATCACGTATTAGTTTAATGCTAATGGAAATCACCAGCACAAACAAATGAGCATATAAAACCTAAATTAAACCCATTTACAATCTTCTAAAAAGGAAATGAATTCATTTTAAAATGATTATTAGATAATATTTTGATGAAGAGAAAGTTGTTAGTCAAATATTGGTTTTGCTGCTAATTTTACAATTTAAAGTATGCTGTGATGTCATGAAAACATGCTGGAATGACTAATTGATAATCAGGTGAAAGTAAAATCTATATGTGATTTACTGTCCAACTTTAATTTCTGCTGAGTGAAATTTTTGAGTGATCCAAGGAAAAAAATAATTTTGGAAAATACCCACTACCAAGAACAATGCAGTCATCCACTACTTTCAAAAAATTGTAATATATTGGAATAACTATCTATAAGAAGTTTGTGCATTTAGCATGTTATCCTGAAAAAACTGCTAAATCCTACAAAAGTGATGATTTGTTAATAGCTGAATACAATCATTTTCATATAAATTATGGTTATGCTTTCATTTGCATTTTTCAGGTCGTAAAAAAATTTAGTCTGTACCAGTGATTGTAAAAACCACTCTTTTGCTTTTTTTTTATTGGAATAAATGTATACTGCTAAAAGTTTGCAACATCATTTCTTGCAAAAAAATAAATCCATATTTATTTAGTTTCAGTAAATTAAGTTATTGGTTGTTGCTTTCTACGAAATTAGGTTAGTTCTCATCATTTTTGCAAATAACTCAATTGGATTCAAAACATAAATACATGCTTGTTTATTTCCACTAAATAAAGTTATAGGTCACCATTTTATATTAAATAAAATTACTAGTTGTTATTTATCAAAATTGATGGATTGTTAGTCAGAAGATCCCACGCAGAAGTTATTTTATGAGATTACAATGTTAGAAAGTTATATGTGAAATCTCACCACAAGATTAATATGTAAGTACCCTGACAGTTATTTTATTATAAAAATTGTGAAATGAAATTAGTTTTCAACATGCAGTATAGAAGTGATATGCACTTTTATATTTTAATTTTATAAATAAAAAAAATAGTTTACTACTATTTGCTTTGAATAAATTTTACATTATAGTTGATTTTCGAAAATATATGTTTTGATTGTCCAAAAAAAAAAAAAAAAAGCAAAATTTTGAACATACACGCACACACACATACAAAATTCAGCTCTTAAAAATGAGTTACAACTATTGTTTTAAAAACATTTTAAACTCAAATAATGTAAAAAGATATCTCTGAATTGTAAGAATTAAAAAAGAATTATAGTATATGATTATAATTTCATATATATTAAATTTTTTTATCATCTCTTATACACTTTAATGCAATCTTTTTTTTAAAATAAAATTTCTTCTTTATTTTGCTTACAGTTTTAACTGTCCTGTAGTCTTTATCAGAGCTCTATATAACGTTCACTTCTCTCTATATATAATCTATTTATTATAATAGATTTTTTTTATGACAGTTCAACTATTAACAAAATATGATAAAAGAACTTTCTGTCATTCCAACAAGAAAATAGATTAATTAAAGGCTTTATTAAATATATCAATTCTACCACTCTAGTCATAAATTTGTTAGTCATTAATTATATAGTTCATACCTTGTATCTGCTCAGATTTATATATATCACTAAATGATAAATTCCATTCATCATGAGAAAAGCATACTGGACATGGCTTGTCTTGAATCTACTGCTGAGACTCTGCTTGCATTCAGTTAGATAAAATAAAATTAGCTTTATTGCTGGATCTAGAAAAAATTCTTTGGAACATCATAAAAATTAAATTTTGTTACGCCATAAATCTTCAATTGTAGATTTTTGTTTGAACATACAAAAAGGGAATAACTGAAACACAGGCTTATTATATACCTGTGTCTATATATGTAATATAGGGTATATGAGCACAGACTTTCAGATGACCCATCACTCTCCACTCTATCTAATAACACTGATACACTCAAGCACATATATGCTGAAAAGATAAATAATCACCAATATACATATTTCATGCTAAACCAGTAATCATCAGTTGGTCCAGATTATCATCTCCCATACATATATACTATAAGTGCTCAGATATATATTAAGACAGACAATCTTCATACTTTAATGGACAGGCTCCAATCTACTACACACTCCAACTCTTCAACCATCCATCCAATTAAAAATCTGATGATGGATTGCTCAAAGGCCACCCTGAGGCTGAGATTCTTGTGACATCCATGTTGACCTAAGGTCAATCTGAAGCCCACATGTACAGGACATAATCCATTTAATACATATGCAAGGATGGGCAGACATCTCTATAATGTAATAACTGAAACACAGGCTTATTATATACCTGTGTCTATATATGTAATATAGGGTATATGAGCACAGACTTTCAGATGACCCATCACTCTCCACTCTATCTAATAACACTGATACACTCAAGCACATATATGCTGAAAAGATAAATAATCACCAATATACATATTTCATGCTAAGACAGCAATCATCAGTTGGTCCAGATTATCATCTCCCACACATATATACTATAAGTGCTCAGATATATATTAAGATAGACAATCTTCATACTTTAATGGACAGGCTCCAATATACTACACCCTCCAACCCTTCAACCATCCATCCAATTGAAAATCTGATGATGGAATGCTCGAAGGCCTTCAACCGTCCATCCAATTGAAAATCTGATGATGGAATGCTCGAAGGCCTTCGAGCATTCCATCATCAGATTTTCAATTGGATGGATGGTTGAAGGGTTGGAGGGTGTAGTATATTGGAGCCTGTCCATTAAAGTATGAAGATTGTCTATCTTAATATATATCTGAGCACTTATAGTATATATGTGTGGGAGATGATAATCTGGACCAACTGATGATTGCTGTCTTAGCATGAAATATGTATATTGGTGATCATTTATCTTTTCAGCATATATGTGCTTGAGTGTATCAGTGTTATTAGATAGAGTGGAGAGTGATGGGTCATCTGAAAGTCTGTGCTCATATACCCTATATTACATATATAGACACAGGTATATAATAAGCCTGTGTTTCAGTTATTACATTATAGAGATGTCTGCCCATCCTTGCATATGTATTAAATTGATTATGTCCTGTAAATGTGGGGTTCAGATTGACCTTAGGTCAACATGGGTGTGACAAGAATCTTGGTCTCAGGGTGGCCTTCGAGCATTCCATCATCATATTTTCAATTGGATGGACTGTTGAAAAGTTGGAGTGTGTAGTAGATTGGAGCCTGTCCATTAAAGTATGAAGATTGTCTATCTTAATATATATCTGATCATTTATAGTATATATGTGTGGGAGATGATAATCTGGACCAACTGATGATTGCTGGTTTAGCATGAAATATGTATATTGGTGATTATTTATCTTTTCGGCATATATGTGTTTGAGTGTATCAGTGTTATTAGATAGAGTGGAGAATGATGGACCATCTGAAAGTCTGGGCTCATGTACCCTAAAAAGGGAATCTGGATTTGAGGTGAGTCTTAAATGAGGAAATAATACCTTGTGTTATTGGTAAATACAATCTGCATAACAGCTTCTTGTTTATTTTCTGTGAAATAACTTACCGGTATGTGTTAAATGAATATGAGACAAAGCAATAAGTTACTGCAACAAGTTAAATTTGAGTGCATCAGTAATATTTCTTATTGCAGTTATTGAGTATCCATAAGTTTAGTGAATGAACATTTTTCTAAATAGAAGCTCAGTATTAATAAGCAGAATATGTTAGTGCTAAGAAAGCTGTCTTTAAATATTTGCATCACAACCTCAAATAGTGTCAGCTACTTTTCCAAGGAGGTTGTTAGTAAAAATTAATTTTTAAACTAATCTTAGCTAAATGAGAAAAATAAGTTAGACTAAGGTATATGATTACTTGACATTAGCACAGGTTAAGACTGTATTATAGTATATTATTGCAAACATGATTCCCTGTTGCTTAGATGAATGTTTGTGTAAATTGTTTTTATTGGATTAGAAATAAGACCTCACTCTTTGAAACAAACATTTTCAATTTTTTAAAATCAATATAGAGAGATTTTTTTTATTTCAGAGAGACAGAGAGAGAGAGAGGGAGGGGAGAGAGAGAGGAATGGAGAGAGAGGGAGGAAGAAAGAGAGAGGGAGTGAGGAAGTGAGAGAGAGGGAGGGAGGGCAGGAGGGGAGAGAGAGGGAGAGGGAGGGCGAGAGGAAGGGAGAAGGGAAAGAGAGAGGGAGGGAGGGGGAGAGATTTCTTTTGAAAAATTAAAGCAAACTTATTGGCTTAAGTAAATTTTCTTAATATTGCTTTGGAAATATTACTGTTGAATATATTAAATAATATAGGTGAGACAGCCGAAGAATAAGATTTTGTATGTATGAGAAGTATCGTTTAATATCACTAGAATTTTACTATTTAAGAGCATTTTATTATATAATTTAATCATGTTTCTGTATATAAGAATTGTAGAAACTTTTAGAATTTTTTTTTTTTTCAAACAGAATTGTAGATTGAGGTTAGATTAATAAAGGTCACATTAGTACTTAAGTTATTTTGAAATCTCAATATGAATTATTAAAAATACAATTTGTTCACAGCCCTTCTTCATATACTAAACCCAGCCTGCCTAATAGATTAATTATTCTCAACTATAATCAAATCTTGTTAATTCTTTTATTAATAATGATATTGGTGTAATAATCTTTTGGATCATTACTATGTTTATTGACTTTAACACCATTACTGTAAATTTTAGGACAAATTTTTGGAATAGTTTCAGTATAAATAGTGTTACTGAATAGTTTTGCCAGACATATTTTATTTCAGGTTCTAATTTTTTTAGAAACTCTGGAATCATGTATCTGCTTCTGTGGCTTTGCTTCACTAAGTCAATCAACAACAATTTTATGAATATCTATACATTATATTAGATTAATATTTATAGAATATGGTGAAAAAGAAGCTTGAAATTTTACCTAATGATCCTTTTTCTTATTCTACAAATCTTCTATTTAGATGTCTGACATATAAATGGTATATATTAATAATTATAGTAATAGTTATTTCGAGAGATATTTTTACACCTTGAAAACTTTCATAAAAGTAACCAGGTATTAGGATTAGATCATGTAAAGTTTTGCTTCTCCAATGATAATTTTCTATTGATTTCATAAGTTTGTTATAAACTTCTGGATCAATGATAGAAAAACATTAGATCACTTCTGGTGTTGTTTCAACCTGGAATAAATACCTTTTAGTATCCTCAAGGGATGGATTCTCTGAAAGTTTTTATTATGAGTTTATTAAACATATCTTAACAAGAAGTAATTGGAAATCTTATATTAGTATTCTTTTCAAAATATCCACTATATCAACTTCAAGTAGCTTTTTATAAAATCCATCTTGAAACAGGATCAATTTCACTTATATGAATATGAATTCCAATAATAATTGGAGTTAGATTATGCTGATTATTGGGAAAATACCAGTAGTTTGCAGCTAATGGTAAACTATTGATTCAAAATATATATCAGGAAGGGTTTCTGTTTTCCACCTACATAAATATAATAATCTTCTTGCCTGGCATTATAATATAATTGCAAATTTTTTTAAAAAAATCATCTATTATAAAAGTCAACATCCTGCTTGATCTTCATTTATATATTCCCAAAAACTATTATGAGAATTGAAATCTCCTATAAATAGAAATGTTGTAGGAAGTTCTGGATGAAGGTACTGCCAATTTGTACTGAGATGTTTGTAAACATTACATACATAAAAATATATATTCAAATTGTAATGGCAATAACATTTGAACTATTTTTCAATGATGTTTGTATTACAAGAGGAAACAAAAATAGCCATACCAGATTCACAATGCAGGATATCAATAAATAAAGTAAATCAAGGAATTTTAGAAAGATATGTATTATTACAACAATTAGGATGTCTCCTACTGAACATTTAATTTGTAGAAGATCTCCACTTTTTGCTTTTGGCATACTATTAATGTTAAGTTGAAACAATTTTGTTATATTTTCTAGATGAGGAAAAGATCTTGATATAGATGAGATGTTTCATGGTTACCAGAACCATATAGTTGCTTTTTATTTCAAAGATTTGGGACTACCATATCTGTAGTACGAGCACAGCTACCATCCAGTAATAATGATGAAGTTCCTATTAATAGTTCTATTGTATAATTTCATTGTTTATTCTCTTTAACCAGGATTTCAACAATATAAAATTTGGTAATCATGTAGAGACTATTTGGTTCACATGGAAATGCCAACTGTATGCAGGGCTGCTATTACTCATTCTTTTAAATATAATATTAATGTATTGGGTAGAAATTATAAAAAAAAAACCAAGCATCAACACACATTAAATTGGAACATAATTTGATAAAAATAGCTGCATATTTCTATTAAATGTATTTTTATGGCTCTGATTTTAACATCATGGAAAACAGTTAATGACAATAAAATATCTGCTTAACTGATAGATCAAGATTTTATTGTTTATGAATTTTTCTGTACCATTGTGTATTTTGTGAGAAAAACGTATTTGCACAGAAAAGTTTGGTTATCCACGTATTCTATTAACAAACTCTCTGTTATTAAAGTTGAAAGACATTGTATTTTGAAGTGGAGAAGATATAGAGCAATTAGCAATTAAAAAATTGTGATCAAACAGATCATGTTTTATCTTAGATAAAAAAAAGATTACTGCAATACAGTATATCCAAGAACTCAAAATGTATAGAAAACCATTTATGCAATTTTATTAATAGTTATTAGATTTTACCGTCTACTGCTGAAATATAATTTAGTAGTATAAATTATTGTTATATAAAGTATTATAACATTTAAAAAAAATAAAAATAAAATCTTTTTCAAATATATATTTCAACATTATTTAATCACCTTATATATGGAAACTAAAATATTTTTGAAAAATCATTTTACTTTTCAAGATAAAATCGATTGATACAACTTATAAATTGTTTTTTTTTTTTTAATTTACTTTAACAAAAATATAAAATCATTGAATAACGACCAAAAGAGAGAGAGAAAGATATAAAAGCAAAATATTTATTTGACCAATTGAAGGAAATTGTTCTGCTTAACACTTTAGTGTTCTAATGTCATTTGGTTTTCTACACCATTTCTCATATGATAAATAAAGAAACTATATATATATAAGATATTTTAAACGTTTTACCTTTTTTAACTAAAGCAATAAAGAATCAATTAAATAAAAGCAATAGCAACATATTTTAAAAGAATTAATAATCATGAATAAAATTCATGAACACTTTTATTTTTGAAGTTGATAATACAAAAGATAAAAAAAACGTTAAATCTTAATTTTTATTATATACTTTTTACATAATGAGTTGCATAATAAAAGTGATAATTATTTGCTAACTGAAGTAATTACAAAGTTTATTCTGTTGTCTAGATTAAAATATTTTCCCTTTATTAATCTTTTTTTTTTTTAAAAAAAAAAAAGTCTTTATTTCAAACAATTTATTTTAATTTTCTGCTAAATTAAATTTTTTTTTGATACTTATATATAATCCCTTTACCAGAAGTTTGTCAGGTGTTTTTTTTTTAATTATCGATTTTTAGGGGCATCCAACTATTTTTTTCTTCTCAAAATTATTTTTCTAAACATGTCTTTCTTGTTAAGTTCAAAAAATATTAAGAAATCGATTCTAAATTCCTATTAACTTTCAATAATATTAATAAAACTCTTATTAATTCCATTCACAAGATTTAATTAATTATTTTTTCTTATATCTATTATAATGTACATACATTAACACATTGTGAACATCGTCATGATTTTATTATGTTTACCTTAAGATTGTTGTTGAAGCACCTTTGCCACTTTTTTTGAAACATTTTGCCAAAGAAATTTAAATTTGGGATCTTCCATTGTCAAAAGAATATGCAGTAGAGTATTTCCAAAATTACAGAATATTAACTAACAAGGGAGAGTACTTCTACAGCAGTGGTTGTTTAGTAGCTTATGCAGAGAGATTGGCAAGTGCTTTTTATATTAACTGTTACAAGTTTACTGCAGTTATATCTAATTACAATCAATTGTGATACTTTTGCATAATTTGTTATATTTTTATAATAATATTAACAAAATAAAATAAAAGGAAATATTAAATATGACAGCTTCTAGTCAGCCATATTGTTTTTAAGATTTATTTCATGCCTATAAAAATGGAGAATTAAAAAAAGACCTGGCAAGCTTCTGGTGAAGGGATTATATATGTAAGTACCAACATTTTTTTAAAGTTTAATATACTGATATATAATGCATGACCTACATTTTAAAAATAACATTATATATATATTATCCTACAACAAATGATGCACATAAAATAATCTAAACTTACAGAAATAGATATCTCTATCTCATTCTACTACAGTCCTAATTAAATTTTTATAACATTATTATTGTTGTTGTTGTTGTTGTTGTTATTATTATTATTATTATTATTATTATTATTATTATTATTATTATTATTATTATTATTATTATTATTATTATTATTATTATTATTATTATTATTATTATTATTATTATTATTATTATTATTATTATTATTATTATATTTGTGTTTCAAAAGGCCTTTATTGTCTCAAAAGAATTACAAATTTTGCATTTACATAGTTCGTCTACATATAATATCCTGGATTGTCCATTATCATTTTTACGCCATTAGCAAATCAATCACTTATAACAGAAGGAAAAAAATTGTTGCTAAATTGTCCTTGTTGCTAATTTGACATGCATATCCTTCTAAGTTTTTTTATAATGTTTAATTTCCTCAATTCACTATAACATATATCTAATCTTAAGTAATGACCAGGTTGCTGCATAAATGTCAGGTCTGGCCAGTGTCTTATCCTTTTCTGTATCATTGCAAGTTTATTTGAAAAAGTAGCTGGATGCCTCCTGGAATTTTTACCAATTAGGAAAGTGCATCTAGTACACCAGTATGCATATAGCACAAAGGTTGCTGCCCTGTATTTATTATTATTATTATTATTATTATTATTATTATTATTATTATTATTATTATTATTATTATTATTATTATTATTATTATTATTATTATTATTATTATTATTATTATTATTATTATTATTATTATTATTATTATTATTATTATTATTATTATTATTATTATTATTATTATTATTATTATTATTATTATATCAATAAGCCAATAAGCTAATACACATGCGCTTTGCAGATGTCACTATATAAATGAATACTCCCACTTTTTCAAACCCAAGATAAAGTCTTTAAGAAAATATAGAATGAATCCACCTATATTTTCGACCCAACCATATATGTATGGGCAAATCTGAAGTGTTTGAAATGAAGAGCGTGAAGTTATTAATTGATCACTTTAAATTACTTTTTTACTACGTAAATGAATGACACCAATGAAATTTCTAGAATTTACTATACGTCATTCTTATAAATAAACATATTTAAACAAGACATCACGCTGTATAAAAAATAAATGTCTTGTTTATATATGTTTAATTATAAGAATGACATATCGTAAATTCTAGAAATTTCATTGGCATCATTCATTTACGTAGTAAAAAAGTAATTTAAAGTGATAAATTAATAACTTCACGCTCTTCATTTCAAACACTTCAGATTTGCCCATACATATACGGTTGGGTTGAAAATATAGATGGATTCATTCTATATTTTCTTAAAGACTTTATCATGGGTTTGAAAAAGGGGGAGTATTCATTTATATAGTGACATCTGCAAAGTGCATGTGTATTAGCTTATTGGCTTATTGATATTATAGATTATAAAAACATCGCGCTTTATAAAAAATAAATGTCTTCTTCTTCTTCTTCTTATTATTATTCACATGATCACCATCTCTATACTAGCACATAATTGTTGTAAACAAAGGCAAAACTCTCCATTGATTACTCTGTTTGGCACAAGGTGGCACTACTGTATTATTATTATTATTATTATTATTGTAAAAAAATTTGGATTTCAGTTTTAAATAAATTTATATTTAATAACTTTAATATTCTTATTTATGATAAAAAAAAACTGAAGTTTTTCAAACTTTAAGTTGTTCATAATGTTGTTTTATTTATAAAACATTATATTATTCAACTTATATCATGTGATAATTAGAAGTAGACATTTTGAATAATTTCTTATAAGAAACAAAAATTAATTTGGTGATTCAAACAATTTTTTTTTTATATAATTAAGTTGTCTATTGTCAGTTTTATGTAATGTTTTGTCAATATTATATATTGTACCATCTACATATAAATGGCCCTAATATATTGGCATTTGGTAATATTTAAAAAAAGCTTTAAAAAAAGGTAAAATTTAAAAATCTTTAAAAGACACAACTGAATTTTCTATTTTAATTAGTGTAATTTATTTTTTTTAAAACGTACAATGAAAGTTAATTTTTTGTTTCATATTTATCTATGTAAGTGAATAAAAGTTGAAATTGGAAAGAATAAAGGAAAGGCATGCAGATTACTAATCCAGATAAACAAAAAGAATTCCACAAGTGAAAAGATTCCAATTAGTAAAATCTTTTTAACTCTAATTAAAGATGGTGAAAGAATTTGTAAAAAGAAGAACTTGGTAACAGAAAAAGAAAGGTGAATGTATAAAATTATCCATTTATGTATCACAATAACAATAATAATATGTGAAGAAGCTCCAAAACTGGATTGTCATATAAAAAGAGAAAGACAACTTCGATCTAGATCTTCTGTTTGTTGTTGTATGGTCTTTGAGTTTTAGAATTGGAGGTTTCTGAAAAATGACCTAGGGTAGCAAATACACAGGAATACTTTTCACATGCTGAATGCAGCTTGCATGTAAGAATGGGAATGAAGCATGGTGAATATCATCTTTTGGAATGAAGAGGCCACTGACAAAAGAGCTTCTAGCTCCAGCTAGGGAAGAGACCAGGAATGTGGAGATGCTGGCAACAGAAACCAATTAAATTTCAATGATCTCAGAATCCCAAAGAAATATGCATATATTATAAGAATCTGCAAAAACTTACTGGTAAACTAAGATTAATTATTCCTGATTGTAACTAAATTAAGTGTTTGCAAACTATTCTCAAATATAAGCTTATAATATAATCCTAAAAGAGGCATTAATTTTTTTATTCAAGATACTTTCATTTATGACCTAAGAAATCAAAGTGTAATATGAACTGTAGTAATTAATTCATGAACATTATTATCTGATTAGCATATAGATGCTTTCCAATTTTATTTAACAATTTATCTTTAAATATTTTAATTTGTTAGAATAAAATATTTCTAATATTAATTTTTCATCATGTATTATTAATGTTTGTTTATTGGAATTTAAATGTATAATTTACCTTTGCCAATAGTTATTAATTAATCCCCAGGAGTAATGTTCTCTAAAATATAAATAAAGTTATGAAAAGTTATAATCCCGATCTTTTAAATTATTTTCTTCTCAATTTACGATGTGCAACATGATGGATTTCAGTGGATTCTTGTATAAATCCTGGCACCCTTGTTAAAATAAATAAAAAAACTGATTCCGTCATCAATACAAATTGTAATAATTAGTAGGCCAATTAATCAGGAAATATAGCTATGTTTTTAGAAATATGAACAAAAATCTTCATAGCTTGATTAACTCACACATTCTGGTGCATAATAGAAGGCCTACCAGAACATGGAAAATGTTACAATATATTGTAATGTGCTGAAAATAGAGATCCCACAAGTTGGGTGACATTTGTAATGCTACCACTATTTTTAGGGCTAAACATGGGGTGATGGAAATCATCATCAACCCCAATTCAAAATAAGTATAAAATCAATTATCAATGTTTAATATAAAATATAAAATAATGAGCATGAAATCAATCTGTGAGATCAACATACTAACTATACTAATATAATTGACTATAAGTTCACCAGCTTTATAAATAGGTAATAATCATTCACCATCATGAATGCTTAATGATAAAATAAATCAACAGTCAATCTTGTGACTGGATTTGAACTAGGTCTACTATAGACCAGGATAACTATTTAACTTTGCCAGCTTGGGGCAATTATTTAAACATTAATTTGGATGCACAAACTTAAGTGCTAATCCATCAGGATATATAACCATAAAAACAATAATGCTGGGATATTAAAACATGCTGATCATCATCAATGCTCTGACCATTTGGTATCATTGATGTACTGGATAACTATAAACTTAATGACTAATAGAGACTAAACTAAAATAAAATGTAATGCATGAAGTTTAAAGAATATTCTCTTTAGGTCAATACAGGATGATGATCATCATCAATTGGATGCCCATAATTCCTAATACACACCCTTTTAACATATTATAGACCATTATGTACAAATCTAGCTAAGAAAACACAAGTTCTATAACTGTTATCATGGATAAGAGATGATGCAACATCTAATATTCTAACTATTTAGAATTAAGTTCACTGGAATAATTTTAACAATGGAATATAAGTTTATTAATAACAATAAAAATAGCATTAAGGTCTGCAGAATATGGTTATACACATAAATTAAGCCTTCTGATTTTGATTAGTATACAAAAATATAGTATCAACTTATGATTTACAAGACCTCATAATGAATTTACATGAAACACATATATATCACACATACACATGGTATAATAATTTATTAACATATTTGATTTGCCATAAAATAATAAAGAAGTTCAAGTTATCACATTTTAATCATAGAAATACCTCATACAAGGTTTAGATAAAACACATACATAACATCATACAGAAACATGGTACAATAATTGATTAACAATAAATGAAATTCATTTTCTTTCTTATAATACATAATTAATGATAGATTTAACATATATGTGTGTTTCCACAGAAATGCATGTGCACACTGATGTTTATACCATATTTTCTCAAAATAATAAAATTATTAAAAATATATTTTCAGAATCAATTCCCTGTTGAATATAAATAAAATTCACACATGCGTGTATATAAATAATAATATGATTCAGTTATTAAATTCTTTCATAACAGATTTTTTAAAAAAAAATAATACTACCAATTCCTTGACAGTTCATAAAAGTTATTTAACAAGTTACTCTTAATTATAAATGTCTTCAAAAAATACTCCATCAAATCTCCTTGTTTTCCAATTAAGAAATGCTTTTGGCAATGAATTAGTTCTTCACTTTTATATTTTTAATGCATTACTTTCAAATTATAGATTTTAAATGTCATTTTCTTTAAATAAATGATTGAAAACAATATCATTCTCTCTATATATGTCACTTTTAAAATGTCATTTTAAAGGAATTATTTAAAATAACTAGATATGGTACATTTATCTGTGGTTCTTTGCATATAGATGAAGCAGCATATGTATACCAATTCTTCAGCAAATTGATGGATGCTCTTGGTAAACTGGTGGTGAGAATGGCTTATAATCATTATCAGAGAAGGTAGAGAAGTTGGGTTTCCTTCTAGATGCATCTAAACTACAGCATAGTGAACTAGTAGTAGCTGCTGTCTTCAATTACATCTTCATGGTAGTTTTGTATAACTCTGCAAATCAACTAACCCTTTAATCTTTTTATCAACCCTTTTTATAGCTAGTGTGGAGTGGAAAAAATTCATTAACTCAAAAATGATTTTTCTATCTATATTAATCCATCTTAATTTTTTTAAAAGCAACTTTGAAATTTGATCAATGTATAATTTACAAGTTTGACTTTAAAAAAGGTTTCTAAAATAGATAGTAGACATTTTATCAGAAATGTGATCTACAAGTTTTACTTAAAAATATTTCTAAACCAGATCGTGGGTTTTTACAATTATCAGGAGATCTTTTCCTGAAGATTTGTGATGATGGTTGTCTAGGTGTATTTTTGAATTGGACTATTTTCATAATCTAATATGTGTATTGAATGTCTTTAGAAAAATTTAACTTTATTTAAATATTCCAAATACATTCAACTGCTAGTAATGGCACATCAAACAGGTTAGTATATGCACAATGTTTCAAGAGATATTATTCTCCCATTTTCTTCAGGTGTTGCTGGCATGCCCAATGACAGTACTATCATGTGATTTGAACCTGGGCCCTTAGATTTTTGAGTATTGAATTTTAAAGTAACACTCTAACCAACTGACCAATCCTGCCAAAGGCAACAGTTTGTAATAAATTCATATATTTATCTATGAGATTCTTCCTGATTTCTCCACTTTTTCCTAAGAGCAAAGTTGATTATTGGTTTCCATACATTATGTATAGTCACACTAGGTTGGCTTATAGAATTTTTTGCCATTATCATGTGAACAGCTTCTTTTAATGTTCTTCTTTGTACCTTTTCTTCTCTATCCAATATTTTTGTATTTTCCCAATTGAAGAGAGAAAACAAATGTGTCTAAGGTAGCAGAACATGTATGTGCCAATAAACACAGATAGGTTCAATTGGGAAAATACAAAAATATTGGATAGAGAAGAAAAGGTACAAAGAAAAAAATTTAAAGAAGCTGCTGACATGACAATAGCAAAAAATTCCATAAGCCAGTCTAGTGTGACTATACATAATGTATGGAAACCACTAATCAACTTTGCTTAGGAAAAGTGGTGAAATTAGGGGGAACCTCATATATAAGTATATGAAATTACTACAGACTGTTGCCTTTGGCAGGATGGCTCAGTTGTTTAGAGCATTACCTTAAAATTCAATACTCAAGAATCTAAGGACCCAGGTTCAAATCTCATGCTAGTACTGAAACTGGTCAGGTCAACAACACCTGAAAAAGAGTGAAAAATAATACCTCTCAAAATGTTGTACATATACTAACCTGTTTGATGTGATATTACTAACAGTTGAATGTATTTGGAATATTTAAATAAAGTTAAATTTTTTAACGACATTCAATACACATATTAGATAATGGAAATAGTCTAATATAAAAATACAATCAGTAGATCTATTTTAACATAAAACATGCCTGTTTTAATTCCAAAATTTTAAAATCAGGATTCAATAAAAATATTACTTAGACCTTTTTAAATCTTTATTTCATAATAAAATTTTATTTTAAAATTCAAAATTATTCCACACTTTACTGTTGTTATTCTAGTAAAATGTAGAAAATATCTAGAAAAAAATTTGACCATGTTTATTTCTATTTTTCCATTCAACTTTATATATGTTTGTGCACACACATTACAGTGTTGTTGTATGCCATAAAACCCATATGGTTACAATATATAATAAATACAACTTTTAAAGCTATATACAAAACATTGAAAGTCAAAACCTACTGTAAGCTGCTAATATTAAATGTGATTCTTTGTTAGATCACAGAAGAGGTGTAAAATGATCATTTATGTCTAATTTATTAAAACTTATAAAGGTTACAAATTCGACAAATTTTAGAATTTATAATAAACTTCATATAAACACAAATATAAATACAGATTCCTTCAATATAACTAAACATTGAACTTCACAAAATAGAGATAATTTTTACTCATTTTCAAAATCTTTATAAATTAATAACCAATATTGAATATCTAATAAGGATAAAGCAGAATTTCGAATTATATGTAAAACATTGAAAGTGATTTTTATTATAGTATTGATAATATAATTTGAGATGGGGGTATTTATTAGTTATTATATATTTGATATTGATTATTATTTCACAAGGATTTTAAAAGTGAATAGAAATTATCTCCACTTTGTTATGTTGAATGTTTAACTACATTAATTGTGCTTACACCTGGGTTGATTTATAGATTGTCCTTAATAATATATCTTTTTAGATTTGCATCTATTTCAGAATCTTTTTTGCATAATTTTCTGTTCTTTACAATATGTTGCCAGTTAATATCATTTTCAACAATTTAGTTTTTTGATAAATTGGTTTTTGCATGTTTTTTGCTATAATTGTTTTTATGATATTAATCACCATTAAACCACTAAAATTTATTTTTAGATTTAAATTTTTTATGTCTGAGAAAATGTATGAGTTATATTTAAAATTTCCAAATGTTGTTGATGTACATACAGATACCTGACATTTTTAATTCAGTGGTTATCCCCATATATACCACAAATAGGTAAACATACCATTAGTAATATTTTATTTTTAAATACTTTCTTTTATAAGCATATTTTAAATAAGAAATCAGGTTTTATATCTCATAAAATAATAATTTTAGTGTTATTATGGCACGTTCAGTATTATAAAATAACTAGATCACCTTGTCAATTCTTGAAAAAGAATTGGAATAATGTGATTGTTACTTTATGTATAGATATTATATATAGAATATCCCCAACCTGACTGGTTTCTGCTACTGGCATCCCAAGTGAGGTGCTAAGATATTCAATCATTAGATTAAAAATACCAGGACAAGCCCAGCATTTTATCTAACGTATAACTATTAAGTAGAAAATCTGAAAATTTCAGACATCCATATGTCTTCCAATCCAGCCGTCTTACCTAAATAGTCATATGGGACTGAACTAAGTTTATATATACCATAATATTAATAACTTTAGCTATATAAAATCACCAAAGTCATCATAACAAAAAAATAAAAAAAAAAATAATCAAGTCAGATGTCACATGACCTAATTTAATAAGCTTGTGTTTTCAAATGTTATATATAGAGTTCACAAAATAAGCTATTAAAAAACTTTGTAGAATATCCCCAACCTTATACCAGTTTCTGCTACTGGCATCCTCAGTGAGGTGCTAGGATATTCAATCATTAGATTAAAAATACCAGGACAAGCTGTATAACTATTAAATAGAAAATCTGAAAATTTCAGACGTCCATATGTATTCCAATCCAGCTTTTTTAAATCTAAATAGCCATATGCGATTGAACTAAGTTCAGATACATCATATATTATTAGCTTCAGTGATATAAAATCACCAAAGCCATCATAGCAAAAACTAAAATGACAAAAAAAATCAAGTCAGATGTCACATGACCTAATTTAATAAGCTTTATATATAACATTTGTAAACACAAGCTTATTAAATTAAGTCATGTGACATCTGACTTTATTTTTTGTAATTTTATTTTTTGCTATGATGGTTTTGGCAATTTTATATTTTTAAAGCTATTAATATATGGGGAACTGGATTGGAAAATATATGGATGTCTGAAAATTTCAGATTTTCTACTTAATAGTTATACATTAGATAAAGTGCTGGGCTTGTCCTGGTATTTTTAATCTAATGATTGAATATCCTAACACCTCACTGAGGATATCAGTAGCAAAAACTGATTTGAGGTTGGGGATATTCTACAAAGCTTGTTAAGAGCTTATTTTGTGAGCTCTATATATAATATTTGTAAACACAAACTTATTCAATTAGATCATGTGACATCTGACTTGATTTTTTTTTGTAATTTTATGTATAGATAATATATCCATAATCAAATTATAACTTACGTGTAATGGAATATAGAAATAAATGGTTATATTTAACAACAGTGAAAGAAATATACTGCTATGTGCTACAGTGCAGTGCTGCAGATGTCAAATAAAAAAAGATATATTTATCAACCTATGAACAGATTATTCAGCAAGAGATGCTAATGACAAAGAACATTTCTATCCACAGTAAAATAATAAAGTGAAGTTAATAGTACCAGAATTACAATATATATATATATCTTTTATTAACCATAAGTCTAATCAGAGATTATCAGAGCTGGCAAAAGTCAAAATGATATATATCATGGTTTTGATTAGGTATTGATGAAAAATCAAATATGCACATAACGCTACTTAAAAGACCTGGTTATGTATTAATTATAAGTAAAAAGTTGACATTTTACCAGTATTTGTATATGGGATTTATCAGCTATGGAAACAATCCATCTGGCATAAATATTTTTGGTACAGTGATAACAAATCATTGATTGCATTTTATAGTTATAGTAAAGCTGCAATCATTTCTGCTAATTTATAGAGATCATTAATAGTTATTACTTCATGCAAATGATATTACAGATTATAATAACTTCACCTTCTCATTTGTATCACTAAAATATTGCTGTAGAAATTAAACAGCTTGTTATTCATATGCTATTTATGTATTTGTAACATTGTTTTATAGATACTTTTTATTCTGGGTAAAATCATTTTAATGTCGAATTTATATGTACAACATATAATCAATATCTCATTAATTATTTATTTTTGTTTTAACTTCTTTTTTTAAAAGTTAATATACAATTTTGAAAATGCAGAAAAAACAGTAATTAAGATATTTATTTATCAAAAAATAAATGATGTATTTTATGTGTAGCGTCACAAATCTTTATATATGTTTATATAAAATAATTTAAGAAATTCCTCGAGGATAGTCTAAATAAAATTAAGAATAATATTTAAATATAAGTATAGTGTACATATTTAAATTAGATGTAATTAGAGGGTATTCGAACCTAAACTTTCAAGC
This sequence comes from Epiperipatus broadwayi, assembly GCA_028023455.1. Taxonomy (NCBI): domain Eukaryota; kingdom Metazoa; phylum Onychophora; class Udeonychophora; order Euonychophora; family Peripatidae; genus Epiperipatus; species Epiperipatus broadwayi. Next base: position 6,818,101 of record JAQFVV010012429.1, on the reverse strand, counting down.
TCCCTTTTGTCATCCACTCCATCTTCTACAACCATACATGTGAAAAAGATAAATAATCTCCAATAAAAGTATTTCGTACTGAACCAGCACTCATCAGTTGGTCCGAATCATTATTTCCTGCACATATGTATAATCAGTGCTGGGTTTATATTAAGATAATAAATCTTCAAACTTTAATAGACGGGAGCTTGAAAGTCTGGGTTCAAATCTCTTCTAATTAAATTTAAGAATGGTGAATATAAATGCAAAAATACGCAAGTAAAAAACTGCATATAATAAAAATATATTGTCCAATAACAATTATATGTACATTCCTACTTAGATTAATAGTATAAAGAATATTTTTCGATTATTTTTATGTACGCTTTTATGGTCAAAATAAAGTTCAAAGACTGAAGTAACTATTAGCGTCACTAAGACAACCTAATCGTAAGCCAAACAATGCTATTCTATAACAGAGAATAACTGTTTGTGTATGTGACAAAGGTATGTATATTTTTTAATACAATAACCAATTTATCATCAAGTTTAATAGCGTAATCAATAATTAAATGCGACCTAGAAGTGCTGAAAACCGGAATAATCTTATGCAATAATTTGCAGACCTTTTAACACAATATCAGGTGAACTTTTTAATGCTCATTTATTTAAGTTTTATATTAATTTTTTCATTGTCAAATTATTTAATTTAAAACAAGACTACTATAATTGTTAATTAAGTTTTTTTTAATGTTTTAAATAACTGTTTATTTATTAAAAGGTGTAAAAAAGAAATGGTGATGTTATTGAATTAGAACCGTTATTTGAAAATTAATTTTTTTTTTTATTATCTCAAATAATCATTAAATTTTTTTATTACCAAAAGGAAGTAATATTAACTTTGATTATTTAAATTGTCATTTACTGTTTATTTTCACGTTTTTATGCATATTTTTATTTTAACATTTTTTTTTCATATGTCGAATGCGTTAACCGGGAAGCGAATCTGGGTTAACTGCTTGGAAGGCAACTATGCTAACCGCTAGGCCACCAACGCTTGACTATTTTTTTCCTTCTCCTTCTTAGCAGTTTGGCTTATTTGTAGAATAACTAATATAGGACTAAAGGGAAATAAATTAAAAATATTATACTTATTTTTTTTTTCAATGATATAAAACATTATTGAATATTCGAATGATTTAAACTCGACTTGCGATACATAGATTTTGATCTTTAAATTATGCCATTTTACCATCAGTACATTGATAGTGCAAACCATTCAGGTAATAATTAGCCCATTCATCTTGAACAGATTAATTTGTGTTAATCTTTATAGTTCAAAATTCGTTAGATAATGTCACACTGAAAAGAAGGATTTTAAACTGAGAATTTGTGGCATTATTTATTTTCAAACAAATATTTATAATATTTTACGTGAGTTTTTTATTTTTGTTTTGTTGATATACTTTATATATGCTATGATAAAAATAAACTGAAGTAAAATGTAAAGACAAGTGAAAAAAAAATTAAGTACGATCATTGAGTAAAAAAAAATATAGTTTAGAAGTTGTATTTTTATATTGGACTATTTCCATCATCTAATATGAGTATTGAATGTCTTTAAAAAATTAACTTTATTTAAATATTCCAAATACATTCAACTGTTAGTAATAGCACATCAAACAGATTAGTATATGCACAACGTTTTAAGAGGTATTTTTTTCCCTCTTGAAATGTTGTGCATATACTAACTAACCTGTTTGATGTGCTATTACTAACAGTTGTGTATTGAATGTCTTAGAGGAATTTAACTTTATTTAAATATTCCAAATACATTCAACTGTTAGTAATAGCACGTCAAACAGGTTGGTAAATGCACAATGTTTAGAGCTGTATTATTCTCCCCTTTTCTTTAAGTTGCTGGCCTGACCAGTGACAGTAAAGTTGAATGCATTTGGAATATTTAAATAAAGTTAAATTTTTCTAAAGACATTCAATACACATATTAGATGATGGAAATAATCCAAGATAAAAATGCAACTAGAACACCATAATCACAAACCTTCTGAAAAACAATAAATTAGAAGTGTTTTGAAGTATTTAAAAACTGGGCAAGATATTAGGGGATTACAAAAACCTATTTAAATGATATATTTGAACTTTAATTTAAGTTACCCACTGATTGTTAAAACAAAGACGAGAGTTTAGAGGAAAACATAAATAAGTTTAGATTTGAAAAGAATGAGGAAACAATTGAAGAAACACACAACTTTTTAGATTAGAAATTTTCTGAAAAGTAAAAAAAAAAACAACTGTATATACAAAAAGAATAAGGAGATTTAAGGAAATTTGTCTAAGAAGTTTTGTAAGAATATATTAATGACATAATGATCGTTATATATATATATATTGAAATTGGAGAGACCATCATTGATGATGATGATATATATTGCTATATTATTAATGGTTTTTAAAAATAAAATTTAAACATTAAATGCTAGAATAATTTTGATTAAACTTTACTGAAAAAAATTAGTAATAAAATCAGGTGTTAATTTATTATTAGTCCATAATACTAGACGCTAAAGTATTGTTTGTAGTTAACAAATAAATATTAATGGTTATTAAAGTGCATTTCACTTAATCTTATCTCTTCAGTTATATCAATTGTGAAAAAGAGTGAGAATTAATTACAAGTCTAAAAATTAATGTTATAGTGTGCCAATATAAAAAAATATTGTTGATATATTTGAACTTTATTAAATTTAAACTTTATTTCTAAGATTAAATAATAATAGATTCTGACATTTTTGAAAGTGATTATTGTGAATACGTTTAACCAAAAATACATAAAATAAATTTGTTTATATATATATATAACTGCTGAGTCTATTTGGATTTATCAATTAAAAAAGCTCAAATGTAAAGATCATTAAAGCTGATTTTTTTGAAATTAGTTTTGTGTATTGCAGAAACTATTGATTAAAGGGTATAAATTTAAAGAAAAAGGCAAATTAGCTATGTATTGTAATAGAACAAAAACACTCTCAGTTGATTTCTATACATTAATATATGCATTTTTATAATAAAGTGGTTCCAAAAATTACAAAATAAATGCTTTATTGATTCGATGGTCATAATAATCATGCTTCCCACTGGATAGATAAACATGTATATCATTATAATGGAAATGGTTTTAGATATATGCGTATGGTTTTAGATATATGTGTATGGTAAAACTATTAAAAAACTTTATCTTAACATAATCCATAGAGCTAATAAACATCACATGATAACCATTTCTTATGCATGTTTATAACTGTTATTAAAACAGGAAAAAACTCTCCATACAGTATTGCCACTCAGTGCAAACCAGAGTAATCTAATCAATGTATGCCAGAAAGCTTGTGCATAAAATTTCCATCTAGTTTCTGGCTTGTTTTTAGTTTGGTGGCTATGGTTATTAAAGAACTAAAGACACCAAAATATTTGGGTATTGAACTGAGTTCAGACCTATGTGACTATATAAACTAATGAGCTTGGATTGAAATTATTATTGTGTTTTCAATTTAAGACTCATAGTTTTGTAGTTAGGTAGAGATAAAAGGTGGCTGCTGGAGGATAGCATTAGATCCTAAGATCTAGGTATAGTACTCTCAGATCCAAGGCTCCTCACTGATGAAGGCCACAAGCCAGAAATTAGTAGGGGATATTGGATGGGTAGGCACTAGACAGGGATTTTATGCACAAGCCTTCTGGAATCCATTGATTACTCTGGCTTGCACTGAGTGGTCTGTTTTTTCATAGTCCATAGAGATAATAAATATTTATATTTCTAAAGTTGCAATAATTTTTTAGACATGACAAATAAATTATAACGCTGACATACTTTTATATACTTTATAATCAAATTACAGAAATAAATTATAATGCTGACATACTTTTATATATTTTATAGTCAAATTACAGAAATCGATATAAGCAGTCAACATTTTGTAATTTATAAAAATATAAATTCATTAAGTAATTGATTATAGAATGTATATGCAAAAGAAAGATTAAATTATAAACAAAGAGCTAAGACTGTATTTTAAGTAATAAAAAATTTAATTAATATTATAACTTAAATAATAAAAGTGTTTACTAGAGTTTACAAACAAATTTGTAAATATAGATTCTCCTATGTCAATGAACTGCCAGCTATGTACAGAATACATTCATTAAGCATTGCTAAATTAAAGACATGTTCATACTGATTTTTCATTGTATAGTGTCTAATATCAGAAAATCTGCCGTAAAGTCTAAGCATGTAATAAGATTCAATTTATATCCCACCACTATTGAAAGTTATAAGAAGTTATCTTCAATATATAATAACTTTGTTTGTCCCCACAGAAAATCAGAAACCATTTATCAGATAATTTACCAGTATCGTTCAAATAAATCTATAACCAACTTCAGAATGTGACTATTATATTCTAATATGCCTAGTATAAGAATTCATTTATTTTGAACAATATTAAAACTTAGAGCAAGAATCCTCTAATTATCAGCATTAAATATGATCATAAGTTGAACTCAATTGATGAATTATTCAACAAAAAGAAAGGAACACATTCAGTTCTTCAAAACAAAAAGTAATTAAAATGCATACAGTTTAAAGAAACTGTAAGACTATTCTTTTTTTTTCAAATATCAATAGTTTTTTTTTGTAAAGATTTAAGAGTGTAATTTCATATCTCTGTGTTAATTTATTATTATTATTATTATTATTATTATTATTATTATTATTATTATTATTATTATTATTATTATTATTATTATTATTATTATTATTATTATTATTATTATTATTATTATTATTATTATTATTATTATTATTATTATTATTATTATTATTATTATTATTATTATTATTATTATTATTATTATCATCATCTATAGTGATACTTGCAATATAGCTTAGAATTAAGACTAACTGGGCATGACAAAACAATAAATAACCTGTCCAACAGTAGATTAACATGCCCATTTGAAGTGACAACCACCTGTATGCATATTTTTATGCTATTATTGCTATATTATTTATGTAGGCACATTTTGTTAAATATCAGCAAACTTGCCAAATGACAGACTAAAGTGTTTGCTGAATTAATAAAAGTCTGTCTCTACTCCACTAATCATATTCTCATTTGTCACACAGTAAAAGATAAACACACTAAATTCTTTAACTTCTTATGATTCTGAATTTTCTTCTTAGGCTTCTCTGAGTTCAAGTGATGTTATGTTAATACATCATAATAGAGTATGGCTTGCCTCTGTATCCATGGGTGTTCATCTGTCATGTGTGGAAATAACATTGTAGACTCTATTAATATAATAGATCTATAATAAATAAAAAGTATATTTTATAGTTACCATGGGAAAGGATCCTATATTTAAGTTGTGATCATCACTGTGGTGGATGCAATAAAAAAATATGGCTGGTGATTGCTTTTGATACTGTACTTGATGAGGGTGATCATTATCTTCTGAAATAATTGTAATAAATAAAAAAAACAATTATTTTGCAACCTCATGAAGGTTGGTAACTATAGGTCAATAGATTAATCTCTATATTATAATTATTATTTAGGATGATATTATTAATCATAAGACTATCATCTCTATGCTTCAATTTATAAATAATATAGCCACAAATTCTAATGCTGAGCATTGATACTGAAAAAAATAATTATTTTATTCTCACTAGATTTATTTTTTGTATGGCTGTCACAACATATAATTCTGGACAGTGTCTATTAAAATTAAAATCTATATGCACACATGTATATATTTCATTCATGTTAAGGAATTATGATTTGGAGTGAACATAAAATTTCACATGATCAACAAAATGTCACGAATAAAGTTATATCAAAAGACAAATAGCATTAATAATGCTATGTAATAAAATAATATTTAATTGTTTGATAAATTATTAATTACTATGCAATCAATTTTTTTGACACTAGGAGTTATCTTATATATACAATCTATATTTTTTTCTGTTGTCTGATTGGTGAATGAATGTTTGTCCATTGACATCACAACCACTAGATTATCTGCCATTAAATAAAAAATTCTGGGAAAAAATCAGTATGAGGGCTTTTAATTACAGATATATACTATATATTTTGCAGTAAACATTCCATCCAACTCCAGAAATAGCCACAAATGCTAATTCATAATTTGACATTAAGCCTCTCCATGCTTTAATGATCTATAAATCCTGTAATATAGTTCAGACAAACAACATACTTACCAATTAATAAATAGTAATTATTAATACAGAGGGTGCTCCAGTAAATATATATTTGAAGCTGTAAAGGTATCACATATAGCAGATATATTTAGAATTGCAAATTTTAATTTAGCTTTATTAAATTTCAGAAATTTATTTATATAATATTAAAATGTTTGTTTAATTTATTTTAAATCTTAAAAAAATTGTTAGGGCAACCAATTAAAAAAAATCATGGACTCTTACAAGACTGGGTTTTGACACTAGTAAACAATATAATTATTAATAAAGCTAAAAAAAAATTACAATTGACTGACTAGTGAAAATTTTTTTTTTTATTCAAAGGGTGCTCCAGTAAATATATGTTTGAAATCATAAAGCTAGAAAATATTTAAAAATAGAAATTTTAATTTAGCTTGATTAAAATCCAGAATTTATTTACATACTATTAAAATGTTTTATTTAATTTACATTGAATCTTAAAAAAAAAAAAATCAGCCAATTTCACAGTTATGACCATTTCTGTTATTAAAAAATTGTTTAGGAAAAAACATGTGCTTTTAATTACAGAGATGTATTTAAATCATGAAGAAAATGTGATTGCAGTACATAAATTCATGTTTGAAATGTGATATTTAGTGAGGAGAAAAATTAGATGATACAGTAATGCATTTACATTTACTTTTGATTAGCGTATTATTATGTGTATGCAAAGAATTAATAAGATGCATTCAGACAAAAATCAGTAATTAAAGAGATATAGTATTTAAAGTGCAAAGAAAATGTTAAATGTGATATATTGTAGGGGGTAAAAATGCTTTACTATTGTATTTACATTTAGTTTTTATTAGTTTATAATTGAAATCAAAATGTTGGCCTATCAGGGTGACTACAGTTCTCATGTTTAATATATAATATTAAAATCTTTTGTATAATTTACATTAAATCTTAAAAAAGTTTTGGCTAGTGTATAATTAAAATTAAAATGACAGCCTTTTATCTGCCTACATTTTTCACATTTAATATTTAATATTAAAATCTTTTGTTTAATTTACATTAAATCTAAAAAAAATTCTTAAAGCAATCAATTAAAAAACAATGGGATATATATAGTCTGGATATAGTCAGGTAATAAAATAAAATTTGTTATTAATTATTTCTCTAAATTTTTTAATTTTTTTTTAAATATAAGTTTAAAAAGTGAAATTTATTTAAAATCTAAAATATTAGCATTGCAAATAACAAAAATAATAAAATGATAATAATAGATAAGAGAGCAGTTTTAAATAATGAAAATATGACATCAGTTGATATTATGTAAATATTTAATTATTTATTTTATTTAAAAGTTATTTTGAAATAAAATCTCAATGTATACATTAAATATTTATGGAGAAACAAATTACTAATAATTTTACAAAAGAAAACACAGGAAAAAAAAATTGTGTAAATTCATTTACAGTCTAATCAAAGAATAATTCAGAAAATGTTAGCTTTCTTTGATGGAAACTATTTTCCCTTTATTTATCAACTTTTTACCAAAAGATAATGACAACTAGGGGATACAATTGGAACTAAAATTTAAAATTTTTCTAAACTACAAAAAAAATTTAAAATGTTTTAAAATTTATTTCTTTAGCTGTCAATAATTGCAATGAGGAAAATGAAAATAATACCTTGCATTGGATGTGCAAAAGCATGCCAAAATTAGAAAAAAGACTAATACACATACAATAAATTATGTTTAAAAATATTATTAAAAAATCTTTAGCCAATGTCAATAATAAATAATGCCATTGACATATATCATTTATTGCCCATTGTCCACAATAACTTTTATTACAAGCATTATAATCTCCCAAAGTAAAATCTGGATTGTTATATTAATCTCTCTAGAACTGCATTATAATGTATTCTAATGCTTACTTTCCATAGCCTTTTATATGTATATCAAATATCAAGTTTTAATAGAATAAATTGAATTAATTTATTTTGGGCTTACAAATAAAAATTTATATCTGATAAATGCAACCAGTAATAATAATTATTTATATTTCATATTTAAATATTTTTGCCTAAGTAAATTATTTCAAACATATTTAAAAATTTTTTTTTTTTCAAATAAAATGAATTTGATATAAAACCATATGTAAAGAAAACTTAACTTTTGAAAGAGTACTTCATTATTAATCATGCTTTGGTGTTTTGAGTTCTGATTTTTATTCAGTCTTTATTAGATTCATATATGTCAGCAACTACTAAATACTCTCGTCCATTGATTCAGAAGTATGTCCTTGAATAAATATTATACACAAATTGAAGTTAGTTGGTAGGTTAACATTTACTAAATCATGGTGAAAACATGAGGCATAAATTAAAAAACATTTTTTTAGACATCTTAGCATAGATCATAATCGAAGATGATCACAATCATAAAAACTTTATATGATCATTCCAGTAACTGAGGATTTAGAAATACATATTTTGGTGAATTCACTCAAAAAAGTGATTTTATGTTTTAGGCTTATAGATTTCTCAAAGATTTATTTATTTTATTTAATCATTGGTTAAGCTGTATTTCATTTTCATAAGAAACATAAAATTACACAAATATAAAATGTTTCTATCATTTCATCAGTTGCATTTCTTTTGCCCATCTTCCCAGGATGCGATTCTTAATTAAATTTGCCTCTTTTTTCAAATCATCCATTTTCAGAAAAGTAAATTACAAGTAATAATTTAGCAACAAAAAAAAAAAAACAATTTAATTTGACTAACATTATAAATGATCAAAACATACAAACAAACAAACAAACAAACAAATGTAATGAAATAATAATGCTAAACAAAAATATTAACATTTATCCGTTATTTAATTTTTTTCCAATTACTTTTTATTTATTTCATAACTTATGTATTGGAAATAGTGAATGTAAAATAAAAGGATTATTGTATTTTTTAAAATGCATTCTAAATATAAACACATAGTTCTCATGTAAATGGTTTAAAATAATTTTAGCAAACGTGTGTTATATCGTTGTCGATTTACATATAGTCTTCCTTCATCAATGTCCTTAAAAATATAATATTTCTCACTCACTTTACTTTTTAAAATATCTTTAATTAAAAACTGGAAGTAACTACCCCCCCATTGAGTTACGTAATGTGAAAAATCACTAAATATAAGCTTAAGTTTTGACTTTATTTATAAATTATAGGGTGAATTTTGACTTTTGTTTTAATTTATGTACTGACTAGATGCTCTGAAATGACCATTAATATATTCAGAGAATGAAGAACGAATCTTAAAACATTGTTCTTCTTCTTAAACACCAAGTTTATATAATAACAGAGCCTAAAGAAAGAATGGTATCATTCTATCTTTTCTGGCTTTTGATGTTACATAATTCAGAGGGGAACAATTACTTTCACTTTTTAATTTCATACACACACATATATATATATGAAAAACAAAAAACAAGTTAAAATGTACCTTTGAGGTCTTTCTAGCAATGATATATATTGCAGAGGCTTCTACTATGTGGTGATGCTGAACTGAGATCAGACCCATGTAGCTATCTGGCTTGCTATGCTGAGTTTGAAGACATTACGTGAATAGAAACTGTTTCATAAATGCTCAGAGTTTGTGTTTAGATCTAGTTTCTAAAATTCCTGTCTTTCACTGACGATAGCAAATAGCTTGAAATCATGATCTGAAAGTGGAATTAAAGTTAGAGATAGTGAATGCATGCTCTGAAGTTTATGTAAACAAACGCTTGATGGTGTTTTTGGTAGAATGCCATCTGTTGACATATATATATATATTAGAAACCAGTCAACACTTAGACAATCCCAGTATAGATAACAATCAACAATTTCAAACTGTTGTCAAATCTCCTTTTAACAATAAAGATGGAATCCCATCTTTATTTATAGTCCAATATATTTAGATAGACCCCAAAGACTGTAATTTGACCACAGAGATTGAAATTATTGCTACAAAGAAGTTTAAATAAACCTCCTTAAACAGGTAAATGCAAACTAATAAATAGTCAATTATAACATTACAAATTGCAATTACAATTTTCAAATTGCACCAAAAGTATTACTTAAATAAGTGTAATAATGTTCAAAGCTAAATGGGTTTATATATAACCATTAGAAACCAATCAACACTTAGACAACCCTGATATAAATAAGAATCAATAATTTTAAACTGTTGTCAAGGTAACCATCTTTTAACAATAAAGATGGAATTCCACTTTTATTTATGGTCCCATATAATTATATATTTACATATAAGTTCAAGAGAAAATGAGACCAAATACAATAGGTTAAGTATTTCTTTATATAAATATAGTATTAAATGAAGATTTACTACATCTTCTGAATTGCCAAATATTTTCATGAAGAAGTGATATATACAATTAAATTTATTAAAAAGTCAAAGCTCCAGGAAATGACATTGACAGTTAAAAAAATGATAAAGAAAATGTCAGATTTGTAGATTATAAAAAAGCATGCAATGCTGTAAGCATTTTTAGGTACTCATCTTATAGCTAAAGACACCACTCTATGGCACGGTTTTCGCGCTAAAACACATAAAAATGCTGTTTCCGTGGCTGACACGTTCGAACCCACATTTTCTATAATACAACTTTTTTGTTGTGCTACAGAATGCAGGCCACTATATTGCATCACAGTACAGCATGTATGTCACATCGCAGCAAATACATTTTCCGAATTCACACAGTTTATAAAATAGTTACGGCTTGATGAGAGAGTTTGTATTTGACTTGGATGGAAATGTTGTTTTCATTGGATTTTTTATTTATTTTAAAGTATTGAAATGTTCAGAATTTTTAAAGTAATAATTCTAAGACTTTTTACAATGTACTCTGTTGAAGTTTTAATTAGGAAAATGTTAAATATTTATGTTTTTAGTGAGTTGCTATTAGGTAACGCGTCAAGTAACGTACTGTTCGTAACATTCCATGAGACAAAAAAGATTCAAAGAAGATTCTACCGTGTGTATATTTTTGAATTAAAAAAGAGCAGTACCAAAAAAATATCCAGTAAGAAAAGTACAAATATACATGATTTTTTGTAAATTTCATAAAAAGCAAAGATTATAAACATGATTAATAAGTAAAGAAGACATTTATATGGGTTTGTTGTTGTTTAAAAAAGTTTGAGTTTCTTTTTTTTGTCGGAGTACAGTTATGATTTTGAATTATTTTATTTTAGCATTACAAACAACAGAACACTAACCCTAAAACTAACACTAACCCTAAAACTAACCCTAAACCTAACCCTAAAACTAACCCTAAACCTAACCCTATAGCTAACCCTAAAACTAACCCTAAACCTAACCATAACAACTTTTACTTTTTATTGTCATTCTATTTGAAGTAAAAATAGCCATAATATCTCTTTGTCTGTAAAAAAAAAAAAAAAAAAGTAAAATGAAGACTAAAAAAGTAAAAAATAGACTAAGAAATTTTACTTTTTATTACGATTATTATTTTTTAGTTAAACAGCAACAACAAAAAAAGTCGTAACACAAGTAAAAAAATATCCAATAGAAAATTGATAAAAAAAAAGCAGTAACACAAGTAAAAAAATATCCGATAGAAAATTGATAAAAAGAAAGCTGTAACACAATTAAAAAAATATACGATAGAAAAAACACGAATCAAATTGTAATTTGTTGATTTTATTTTACATTTATTATTATCATTTAAATTGTATACGTTAATAAAAAATAATATTTATAAAAGATGATTTTGTTTTGTTTTTATTTTCGCATTACAAAAAAGCACAGAAAAATTACGAATCAAATTGTAATTTGTTGATTTTATTTTACATTTATTATTATCATTTAAATGGTATACGTTAATAAAAAATAATATTTATAAAAGACGATTTTGTTTTGTTTTTATTTTCGCATTACAAAAAAGCACAGCAAAATTATTATAATCAATGGCCCAGGAATGGTCATATTTTATAGTTTTAGCGTGAAAACGGCGCCATCCAACGGCATCTTTATCTATAAGACAAGCACCCATTTTTACAATGATTAAAGCTTTGCATATCAAGAAATTGACCCAGGATATTATCATATTAATAAAGAATAATTACCTAAATATAACATCAGTGATCATCATAATGATACTAAAAAGATTAACATTAAGATAGATGCATCACAGTGCAATTCCATATCTTACAATCATTTTAAGACACTTTTAATAAGAAATATTTTGGAAATTAAAATGAAAAGCTAAATTGAATAAAATTAAATGAGAATTATTTATGTCATTTATATTGTGGAGGTAAAATAAATCCAATGAGATTGTAAAAGAAAAAATGACTCTATGTGGATTGAATAGATGAAATCAATAAATTTGCTAGTATAATGTGGAGAAGATAACATAGAGATCAAAGAAATTGGATTAAACTTAGAAATATCTTCCTTCTGTAGTCAATAGGTAATGATTGAAAATGATGATAATGAAATAAAAATAGATGATAATGTTGTGTAGTATTAAACATTAATTCTGTCCTATGTATTACAATGAAATTTATAAACTTAAGGTTTCTGGATCAAAGATCTCTGTTATTCAGCATTAATCATCCCAAGTCCAACCAAGCAAAGACCATTTGGTTATTCTAAAGCAGTGTGATTGAGCAAAGAAGCAAATCACATGGTAGAGAGATAAATTCAAAAACTAAAAGTTTCTGAATCAAAGTCTAATCAATTACTTCTGGTGATTATCAAAAATGATCCCCCAGCATTTGACTATGATTATTTTTACTAAAACAATTGCATCTAATTAAGTCATAGTTTTCTATGTTAATTCGAAGTGAGGATATTATTTAGAAATATAATGAATTACAACTGTAATTATCTAAGCAATATATTTCCAATGTTAATTAAGGTTATTACCTTTCTATCTTAATATTTGTTTGAATTGGATTTTAAAGTCTAAACCAAGCTGATTTCTGCACATAGGTTTTACTAATGGTGGTTAAAACCAATCAAAAATGTCAAAAGTTAATTAACAGAAAGAGAATAATAAATACAAATATGAGAATAAATAATATTAAAATATATAAAGCCAAAATTTCGAATTGGATTTCTAGAACAGAAACAAAAAAAATTCTGTGAAAAATACTTTTGTGAAATTTAAAATGTAATAAAATGTAAAACTAGGTTTTCATAATAAGTAAAGAGATTAATTAGAAAAAAATATTGTTTAGTTTTAACATTTTATATTTGACAACAGGTCGCAATAATAACAAAACACGGCGAATGGCGAAACTTACAGCAAAAAAATTGCACACTTTACACACCTTTATCTTGAGTAGTAAAAATTATAAAATATTTGCTAAAGAATTTCAATATATCTTTTGAAAAATGTCATTTTAAATTAAAATATTTAATTTGAAATAGAGAAATTTAACTAATTTTTAATAATGTTTAAAATAATTGCTTATGGAAATATATTCACTTAGTATCTGATGATTTTTAAAGCACATCTTTTATCTCCATCTTTTTTAAATGGCAAATGACATAGTGCTATTAAAATATTTTAAATAATCAGGTAGATAGTTAATATTTAATAAGATAATTAATAACCAGACATCTATTTATTAAAAGCAAGGATACACCGTGAGACTTTCCCCATTAGAGATAAAGAATGAATGATATTAGAAATGGCTTTTTATTCTTTTATAAACACAACAATTTCAGTCATTTAATCAACTTAAATTAATTTGGAATATTTTCTCTGTATGTAATAATAGGTAGACATTCTTTTATTGATCAATACTGGAAGACTACATGGGTTAGATATGTACCAGATATCTGAAACAGAATTTACTAGCCTGCTTGTAAATAATAAAAAAAACTACAATGTTTATCTATCAAATCTAGACTTGAATTATTTAATTTGTGATGTCATATTTTAAATATTTAAATAACTTAATAACATAAACAAATAACAACAACAATAATAACAATAAACAATTTCACTTATCAATTTTCTTTTGAACTTTTTTATTTATTTATATACTTAGGATATAATTGTAGAGGCTTTGAACACAAACACCCTACAGCTATTGACTGACCACACATGTGAAATAGATAAATGATCTCCAATATATGTATTTCATTAGCATTCATCAGTTGATCCAGATCATCACCCCCTCCCACGTACACACACACATGATTAGTGCTCGGTTTGTATTAAGATAGCAAATCTTTAGCTGGTCAGGCTTCAATATACTTCACCCTCTAACTGTTCAGCCATCTATACCATTGAAAATCTGAGGGTCGAATACACATTTACCTATTACTATCTATCTATCTATCTATCTATCTATCTATCTATCTATCTATCTATCTATCTATCTATCTATCTATCTATCTATCTATCTATCTATCTATCTATCTATCTATCTATCTATCTATCTATCTATCTATCTATCTATCTATCTATCTATCTATCTATCTATCTATCCATCCATCCACCCACCCACCCACCCACCCACCCATCCATCCATCCATATCTTAGTCTGTGAATCTGCAAAATATATCTATTATTAGCATATGTATATATTTCTTTCTATATTTATATAATAGCACCTTGTTTACTCATATTTATAAATAGATACACGTTTTATTTATTTATTTATTTTTCTATCAAACCATCTATCTATAATGACTCATTATTTAATCCCCGTCTTAATGAATATACATATTTTTAAATGGTACTAATTATATAATGAAAATATTCACGTTTTTTTTTTTCTATTGAATGTTTTTTAAGTCATTATAATTTAGATTATAATTTTCTTCAGTACTTCTTTGTAATTTTCTATCGTAGACGTTTTTTCATAGAAATATTTAATAAAAAAATATGTGAAGTTTTTTTCTCTCAAACTTTAATTGATTTTAAATATGTTCTTAGCGATTGTTTTTTTTTTTTGTTCTTCGTAAGTTTTAATATCCTTATTATTATTATTGAAATATTTTTTGTTTAATTATGTTAATTTATTTTACATAAATATTATATAAACTGTTTTTGATCAATCAATAGATTACTCTTATATTTTATTTCTTCTTTTCTACCTACGTAAGTTTTAATTCCGTAATATAATTTCCGTCAAATCATTTTTTTTATCCTCTAGCTATTTTTTTCTTTGAATACAAAATATTTTAAAAACTACAGGAAATTTTCTTACAATCATTGAAAATATTTCTCTATAAAAAAATTTGTATTTAGCATATTCCATTTTTTTGTTCTTGCAAATAATGATTGGTTATAATAGGAAGGAAATTAAAATCATATATATGCCCAAAATACGTGGCATTTCCATCATAAAGAACAAAGTAGTCAAGCGTCGGTGGCCGAGTGGTCAGCACAGCTGCCTTACAAGCAGTTGTCCCGGGTTCGCTTCCCGGCCGATGCTTTGACACCTGAAAAAAAAAAAAAGAATCAAACTAATATGGAAACGTCTATTTAATCATTTTAAAATTTCACTCAGAACTGTTGTCTTTTTCAGACTTGATTGCAATTACATTCGCATTCAAGTTATAAGAAATAACTTCCGGTTAAAATATTTATTTTCTAATTTTTATACTGGTATATAAAAAGACAGTGTATCATATAAATATATTAATTACAAAATATATACACATTATTTATCAAGGAATATATTTTTTCACTTGTTAATTATATAATTAGTTTACCCCCCCCCCCCATCTTTGCAAATATATATATATGAAAATAAAATCTTTTTTGGACTATACCATGTATTAATTTTCTGATAAAGAAATTATTCCCTTCATTAATGTCTTAAATCATTTTATCATATAACTATGAATTTCATTATAATATATTTATGGGAGATATGACAATTTAACTCCAAGAATGCACTTTTATAAAATATACACGTGGAAGTGTACACTAGTAGCTAATGTCATTTTTAAAACAGTCCTCTTGTGCATCTATACACTGATTAAAGTGATGTTTCCATTTCTAGAAGTACACCAGGAACTCATTTTCAAAAATTCAGTCAAGCAACTCTCACTTTCTGTTGGATGTCATAGTAAAAAAATCATCCTTTCAGTGCAGTTTTGAATTTTGGAAATAAGCAAAAATCACAGAGAGCTAAGTCAGGTGGATAGGCAAAATGGTTTAATTGAACAATTGATTTTTTGGGCCAAAAAGTCTCTCATAATGAGTGCATTATAACTTGCAGAAATCTTTCTCATGTCCAAATCTTTATTTAAAATTAGCCAGTTTCTTGATTAATTGCAATTCTTCAGTTATCAATCTAACAATTAATCTTCTGCAGACCACATTATCATTAGTCATTGTTGTTTTTGACTGTCTGCTTCTGGGATCATCCATCACATCTTTCAGCACATCTTAGAACCTTTTATACCACTCAAACATACAATTTCTTCATAGCATCTTCACTATATGCCACTTGCAACAATTGTAAAGCTTCAGTAGCACATTTGTCAATTTTCACACTAAATTTGTTATTAATACTCTGCTCAAAATTTTGCTCAAAATTTTGATCACTCATTTTACACCAAAATGTACTCACAGATATTTATTATCTTCTCAATATCTAACTAACAAGTAACTCTATCAAATTAAACTTTACAAATATGTCAACTAAACAAGTTCAAACAGAAATAATCATGTGATTTTGATATAATTAGGTCATGAGAACACTATATGGTCATTCCAGGAATTAAATTGTCACACTCATATATATATGAGAACTATAATATATTAGACTGACATGTTTATAAAAAATATTAAAGATTTCCTTAAAAAACTGAGTATTTCTTAGGCAAGATCAAATACACCTGGGTCTCGTTTTATGCGGATTATTTTAATGTGATTTTGAAGTTATGCGATTCATGTTTCTTCTTAATATCTTTCATATTTCACTATATTTATTAGATATCAAGAAATTTAAATTATTAATAACTTATTTTGACTTGAAATACTTTTTTTCTTCAAAAATATAACATTATATTAGCAGCTAACGTAAATATGGCCTGAAGCTATAACTAGAATATTAGCTTCTATGTAAATAACCTACTTATATTAATGAGTAAATAATAATAATAGATTTATATTTACATATAAAAATATCGCAATAAATATTAAAAAATTTTAAACTTTTAAAATGTATTTTGTTAATTATAACAGAAATAAATAATTTTTTAGATTTTTAAAATAAATAATAACAAAGATTTTATTGGTTTTATAAACTGAAAATAATCTTTCTAATGATAATATATAATCTTTTTGTATTGATTATGATCTAATTTTTTAAATATAGAAACAAAAAACAATTAACACAGCTCAAGACTGAAAGTGGCGCTAGTTGTATGTCACATGATGAATCTGATTTTTTAACATTTCACAAATGAACGCATATTGTCAAATAGCCAAATAACCACTAATGATTAAAATATGTATGAAAAAATGTAAAATTAAATACTGTAGTTAATAAAAAAAGTTTGTCTTGTATTATTTTTTTTTCAAATATTTGAAATTTTTTATTAGTCATACTTTATTTCCTAAATTTTTTAATGCGAATTTTAAAGTAATTTTTCCTTCTTGCTTTGCTTTTATGTGATTTCTGAAAATTACAACCCCTATCCCCATTTTTCAAGGTAAGTTAAGTCTATTTTTGTGCGATTTCTTTTGTGCACATTTTCTGAGGAACCTATCTACTGCATAAAATGAGACCCAGGTGTACTAACATATAATAAACATGAGCACATTATTTTTTTGGTCCAAAGTAGATTGAATAATAAGTTGGTAATGTATTAAAGTTGAGTAATGGATAGGACTTGATCATAATTTGTGGTATATTGCTATTACTTATTATCCCTTAGCTTTTTTAGCATAATTTATTTGAGCATTTCAGTTTTAAAATAAATTATATTAAGCAGCGACAAACTATTACTGTTGATAATCAATCTCTATTTTTTCATAGCTAACTTAATATGACATCCATTCACATCAATAAATAGATACTAAATTTCTCATAGTATGGTAATTAGTAGATTTATCATCTATTTTAAAAAAGAAAGTTGATATGTAGATAAACCTTGAGACTCTTCAGATATCAAACAGACTTAAGATTTTTCTTTCAGTAGATGTCTAATAACTATACAAAATAGCCATTCATACTGACTGTTACATAAGTATCTATTATTTCTAAGTATAGAATAAACATCTCAGATTAAATCAGGTAAGTATGAATGTACTGTCTGAATTGTTTAATGTACTTGAAAAAAGTGAGAATTTTGAGACATTTGGGGTATTATGATAGTGCTGCTATTGCTTTCAGATTTTTTTTACTATTTTGTGATCATCTATAATATTAGTTTAGCATATCCCTTTTTTGTGTAAAAAGTAAAACTAAAATTATTAGTTTTAAAAAAATCTGAAGAGGTCAGTATTGTAAAGACAGAATACAAATACCACTGTAAATTTAAATATGAAAGCAAACTGACAAAATCTGATAAATTGTATCATAATATAAAACAAACTGATAGCAGCATTGAATGGTATATTATTTGTCCCAGGCATTTCAGAGGTGTTTTATTGTTTAATATTTATGAAGGAAAAATTGTAATTTCTAAACATTTATTTATATATATAACCTGTAAGATCTCAGCTATGCTTTGGATTGAACATTGTAATGGCAATCAAGGAAGTTTTTAAAATTATTCTCTTTTAAATACAATTTATCCAAACCACTTTGAACATTTTTTAGCAAAATCCTTTATTGTATATATATATATACATACATTTTATGTTTCAACTTCCTGCAGTCTTCTTCAGAGCCAGTTTACTTTAATCTTTTCAAAGTAAAAAAATGTTTTAAGTTTGAAAAAATTAAAGTAAACTGGCTCTGAAAAAAACTTCAGGACAATCAAAATGTAATGTGTGTGCATATAGGTACAATAAAGGGTTTTGCTAAAAAGTGTTCAAAGTGGTTTGGATAAATTGTATTTATAAGATAGTACAGCAAAATAAAAAAATGGTGATCTTGATATTCTCTTTTAGCCATTTTAAAGATTAGTTTTACCCCTTTAAATTTAATTTGTCAGTAAAAATTCAATTAAATATAAATACTAAATCATTAATTAAAAAAAAAAATCTAGAAATATCAGTAGCTTATAGATCAAACTGATTGGTCCATTCATTAATCCTAAAGGTAAAAACAAAATTAGATTTGCTCTATTTTTTGTTCTGATCCAACCACAAACAAATAACAGTTTTGGGGACTTTATTTAAATATTTATAATTAATTTTACAAAATACTTTTATAATAATCAATAAAAAATAAATATTTATATATATATTTAAAAATATCTTTTATTATTTAAAAAATTATGTTAAATAAATATGCTGATATACTAAAATAAATCATGACCACAAACGTATATTTATGAACTGTCAAAATTCAGCTATATTCATCTTTAGTTATAATTGAATAATTATATATACAAACATTAACATTGAAACAGTAGTTGATAAATTTGTGTTGCACAAACCTTCTTGCATCCATTGATTACTCTGGTTTGCACTGAGTGGTGCTACTGTATGGAGAGTTTAACCTCCATGTATTTATTCATATTCTAAGAGCAAGCTTTGAACAAGAAAATTTTTGTTAATTTGTGTTCTAATATAGTTAGCAATAGAAAAAAAACTTCATTAAGCAGTTCAAGTAATTGTTATTTGTTTAGTATTTGGAAGATTCTGATATAATTTTTTTTAAAAAAATCTCATTTATACATTTAGATATCTAATAAGCCAAATCGAATTTATTGAATTTTATAAAAGAATAAAGTTTAAAAAATAAAATTTAAACTTCTTCCCAAAATTGTCATTTATGTTTGGTGGAAAATAAATCAAAAGCAAAGGGGTTAAGGTTATTTATGCAACATATTTGTAAAATATTTATTTAAGCCAAAAAAACCATGTGTGATTACAATTAGATTTTATTTGAAAATATTTGTTTTTAAGAAGAAAAGTTCTAAAAATGTAATTGCGATTAGAGTAAAAGGTGTTTTTTCTGTCCAACAAGAATTGCTTTCACAAATGACAATGAATAAATTTTTTGTAAAATTTTAATTATAATGAATTCAATTTTGAATTTTAGGACATATTTTTATTTTTTTACGATGTCTTACGTAAAATTTGTTTCAATTTTAAAAATAAAATTTAAATAAGAAATATTTTGCTCAGTATTTTTTTGTGAGTGGACAATATTATGATCCAATACAAAAAGAGAACATATCACTCAAATTGCTACTAGGGATTTTCAAATAAGAATGTGGGGAGTGGGACATAAAATGATTTAATGCAGTGGTGGACTAGACAGGGCCTATTAATTATGCCTCAATTCTATCATTTAAGCAATTAAACTTTTCATTATTTAAAAAAAAAAGATTATAACATATAATTTTTACTGTTGCATGAAAAAAAGTCATACATTTAAGAATGACAAACCATTATTTTGAATTTTTTACCTTTTACTTTTAGTTGGAAAATAAAATAAGAAAAAAATCATAACATTTTTTAACATTTTAGTTAGTGATTTCCATTTAAATGTCATTATATTTTGGAGAAACTTTTAATCTGTAATTGACTATTTAAACTTGCTTTACTTTTTTTAAAATTTGTTTTATAATTTTTTCCAAATTAAACTAAAAAAAAATACTTGACAAATGAAGTAAAATGATGTGCATTCATTAACCATATTGTTTTTAGTCATATTAGTTGTCATTAATGTCTGAAAATTTTCAAATTAGGATTTTATCCACATTTAAGGTAAATTCTTATCTAATGTTTAGATAAAGTTTTAATCTTTCCACATTCCAACATTCCCCACCGTTCTCTATTGGCAGTTTGAGTTAAAAGCTCAACATTTTAATTTTAGTATTAAAACTGTTATTCATTATTATGAACCTATAAATTAGTCTTAAGTTGTTAGAAATATAAATTTACAAGTTAAAAACATCCTTAACAGTCATATTTGAATTTTCCAGACATAAAAAATAATAATAATGTAAAATATGTAATAGCAATCTGTTTCTTTCCAGCTGTTATTAATACTAATGAAAAAAAAAAAATTAACAAAATCTTTGTTGAATAAATTCTATTTTTTAAATGTGAATAAATAATTATAAAATCATTATAAAGCTATAAAATTCTGTTCTGAAATTTAAAATTGCATTTTTATTTATTAAGGATTATGAAAATGAAATACTATTGTGTGAGTCAGAATGTAATGATCATAAATCATTTCTACAAATCAATTCTTTTCCTGAATCCAGTGAACCTTACATTTCTGGTAATAAATTCTTTCACAGGAATAGAATTTATATTAGAAGGTAGCAATAAAATTCTTGAAATAATTTCTTAGCCATTTTATATATGATTGCCATATGCTTTTAATTAATGCACATTAGAAAAAAAATGTTATGAAACAGGCAAAACTTTTCATACAGTAGTGCCACCCTGTGCCAACCAGAGTAATCAATGAATGCCAAAAGGTATGTGCATAAAATCCCCATCTAGTGCCTATTCATCCAATATCCCCAAACAAGTTTCTGGCTGTGGTCTCCATTGATTACTCTAGTTGGAACAAGGTGGCACTACTGCATAGAGAGTTTTGCCTATTTAATAACAGCTATGTGTTAGCATAGGAATTGGTGATCATGTGATGTGTAGTAGAAAAAAATGTTTCTATTATTTCCATATTTTTATAATGAAATATCAGAAAATGAATTCCTTTTCAGAAAATGAATTCTTTTTCATTTTGTAAAACTTTTTAATTCATTACATTAAAAAAAAATCATATAGATATTTGATTTAATCATACCTTATTCAAAATTTAAATACTGATAGTTTAACCCTTTTCTGTTTTAGAAATGGTCTTTTTTTTTCTTCAGTCATGATTCAATTTTTTGATGCAACTAATATTTGTATGCACACACACACACATCCCTAAAAAAATTGAACATATTGTAGACTACAAAATTTAATAATGATATCTAACACTTTTATCAATATTAAAATATTATGAAAAAACTTAAGTATGTGTTTACTATTTCACTCATTAGCATTTCTTTTAATATTTTTTATTTTAGATAATGAAATTTCAATGATTTATTGATTCCATGCTTATTAGTTAGTTTTCAATAATTTTAATGGAATTTATTTTGTCTTTTTTAAACAACAGATATTAATCAGCTTTTAAATTGTACTTTTATGATATATGGCTAAAATTATTACAATATATGCACTTAGAAGAAAAAATTTAAAGAAAAAATATGTACAACAATTTTACTGCTGGAGATTAAAAAAGATAGGTGAATTAAATTAACTATACAGAACATCAGCCCAGAGACATAATGTCAGAGAAGTCTACAAAAACAAACTGTAATTGAATTTTTTAGAGAATTTCATTTGTAAAGCCATCTATTGAGATCTTTCATCATTTTTTTAAAATTCATAAGTTCATTTTAGTGTATAAAAATTAAAAGAAGTGAGTATAATTGAATAGTAGCAAAATAAAAAGTTTTAATATTGCCTTCATCTCTTGAATTAATTAGTTTGTTTATTATCAGTGCCCCTAACTATTTGTAAAGTTATTTTGAAAACATTTTTGGAAAAACTAAGAATATTAATTTTGTAAAGTTTATTAAAATTCATGGTTATTTTTACACAATACTTGTATAATAATTATTAAAAATTGAAAGTATTAAAAATATAAAATAATTCCTTCTAACATAACATTAGGAAAGTATAATAGTGTTTTGATCATGCCACCTTATGACAGTTATATCTAATTTATCATTGCAGACACCATATTAGAATAATTTGGGTTGTTATAAAAATAGGCAATAATTTAAATATTTTAAAGCAGAATTTAATAGATTTATCAGAGATCAATCTTTTTCATTACATTTTGAATACAAATTTCAATTAAAAAAGATTTCAGTCATTTTTTAAAGTTACATTATTCTGCCAATAGATTATTGACATCAGCTTCTTTTATAGTCATTTATAATCTTATTTTTTCAATATTTGCAAAGTTCAAACAAATTTTTAGAATTTCTATTTACAAATGTATATTACTATTAAATCAAGTACATATTATTGAATGCTGATATACAATAATAGTTTGATACTGAAATCAAAAATTGAAAGCTTTTAAAAAGTTTCACCAGGGATAAGTATTAAATCTGATGATGTGCAATAGGGCTAATAAATAATGTTTAGTTAGCTGCTATTTTATTAATATTTTAATTTGATTTTTTTTCCACTAAAATTTCATTTTGAATTACTTTTTAATAAAAATATTAATCAACTTTTGAATTAAAACTTTTATGTAATTTAACTAAAATTATTACAATATATGAATCTAATAGAAAACTTTTGGAGGAAAAAAATATGTACAGTACAACAGTTTTTACAGCTGGAGATAGCTAAAAATAAATGAATTAATTTACATGGCCAAGATGTCTGCTATTCAAGTGTTCATTGTATGTTTTTCATTTGTTGTATACATTGTAATGTTTATTCTATTGGTTATTTAATCTAGAAGCATTCATGGTAAAAGACCTCACTGAATTGTAATATTTATTAGACCAGCTTGCTATTACTTTTGAAAATTGTTCTAAGTTATTTATGAAAATATTTTTCTGTTGTTAATTTAACATATCTAGAATTTAAAAAATAATTCCAAGAATGCTTTCAAATCTAAAATTTGATTGATTATCTATATAAATACATATTAAAATTGGATAAGAAAAAGTATAATTGGGATGACTAGAAAAATCAAATAGAAAGTTACTCTAGCAGAGAGATGAACTTACAGACTTGACCATATCAATCTAATCTCCAATCATGACTAACTATCTAAATTTTATTATAATAAAAAAAATATTACAAAAATAGATATATGAAATACTAAGTTTATAACAAGATAAAGAAAAATAATTATTTGTCATAAATAAAAATAAAAAGAGTAAGTATTGTAGACTCTATGGTGCAAAATACAGCGATAATGGAAAAACCAAGTGAAAACTGCATAAGAATTTTGTATTCTGGAGACAATAGGTAACATAATGGTGTTGATATTGTTTATATCCAAGACTGGAAATTAATTTTATATATAATTCTGTAGAAGTAATTATATAAGGGATTTGAATACTGACTTTCAAGCTTACTTCAGCTATCTGCTCTATTTCAACCAATACACATGTCAACACACATGTGAAAAAGATAAATGATTTCCAATATATGTATTTTAGCTGAAGTAGCATTCATCAATTGGTCCAGTTCATTATCTCCATATATATATATATATTGTGATGACCA
The DNA here is from genome assembly GCA_028023455.1 of Epiperipatus broadwayi. Classification (NCBI taxonomy): domain Eukaryota; kingdom Metazoa; phylum Onychophora; class Udeonychophora; order Euonychophora; family Peripatidae; genus Epiperipatus; species Epiperipatus broadwayi. The sequence goes on along the minus strand of JAQFVV010012429.1, from coordinate 6,793,399 downwards.
CATAAAGTCGTCCTCACACGTATATATTTATTAATAAAATTAGATAAATTAGCTACTAGAAAGTAATAAAGATGAAATGGATTAGCTACTAAATTTCTAAAACAAAAGAAGGAAAAGAAAAGGTTGAAATTCAAATGTCGAAATTACTTTGGATTTTTGTAATAGTAAGAGAAGGGGAGGGGGGTGCATAAAGAAATGCGTCTCTTTCTCTCTTTAAAGAAAAACAAAAAAACGAGTAAGTCAAATGCTTGAAAGTTATTTCTATTTATTGTGGGAGAGGAGAAGGGGATGCATAAAGAAATGCATCTTTTTCTTTCTTGTTAAAAACTATATTGTAACAAGTTAAAATGAATTATAAACATAAATGTGAAAAATGAATTGTAAACTTTTAAATAAAAATTAAATGTAATATGTAATATAAAAACAATATGGCCATAGGTGTTAAAATCTGTTGGACTAATTAAATTCCTCAGACAAAAAAAATGTATAACAAGGAAAAGCTTATAATTACAGCTAAATTAATTAAAACTTACATTCCAGCCACTAATTAAATAAAGAAACATGATGATAAGAATTGGTTGGAAATCTAAATCTTAATTAAAAATTTACAAAGCAATGAACAAAAGAACAGTAAGAGAATTATAATTATTATCTGTTCCTTACTAGTAGAGATTTTGAGGAAGCAACAGCTCAAAGAAAATGAAAGAAGTGCATGGCTAGTGGCGTTAAAGGGACATGGGTTCGTATTCAATCCGTCTCACCACTGACTCACAATGTAAGATCTATACCTGACCTGCTAGAGAGACCGCTGCTTCTGTGACTGACAACTTAAAAATCTACCTAAAGAATCGAAAAGAAGTAAAAACTGGAACGAAAAACAACTCCACAAACTGAGAGAGAAAATCAATCCAGCCGACAGTGAAGGACATCACCGTCTCTACAAAAAAATGGATGATCTCCCACTGGATGGTAAAAAGCTCTCGAAAAAAATACCCATGGAAACAACTACAAGGAAAACCTAGGTAAAAAGCATGCATGCATTTTAATTTTAATGTTCGTAAATAAATCAACAAGGAACAATCTTGATAGATTTAGAACTCTACCCAATAGGACTTCAAAATAACTTTAATATTTGATCTGTTTTACTATGTTTTATTATAGCCACATATTTATATATAAGGGTGTGTTTTTATTATTATTGTTATCATGTATTTTTTTATATAAAAGTGGGTGTTATTAAACATATTTATTCGTAAATTGTGTATACTTGCTTTATTCTCCTATCACCAAGCTATGACAGTGGGGAAACTGTAATTTAGTGATTAAAGCAGGGATGCCCAACCCATAGCTCATGAGTCACATGTGCCTCATGCAACTGTTTAATGTGGCTCGCATTAAGAAAAATTGATAAAACATTTTATGTTTCTTGACGAACATGCACACACTAAAAAATAAACATTTTTACAATACAAATGATAACGATATGCAGTGTCAGGTTTCACATTAAATAAAATAATTAAAATATACTTTTCCTATAATTGTAATTTATATGTACGTTACCAAATTTTTAATAAATAAATAAAATGTATTTACTTTTTTTTTCTTTTTAACATATTACACCAGTTTTTTTTTTTAGTTTGTGAATTATGTTTATAAATGTAATATAAAAAATGCAATATATAATTGTGGCTCCCCAAATTTTTTTAAATTCTCAACTGGCTCATGTCAAGTTAAAGGTTGGGCATCCCTGGATTAAAGAGTAAGGCTGATTTTTAAAGGTATTCATGTGCTGCTTGTTCGTGTGAATTTCCCAATTATAAAAAATAAATAGCAAGCGCTGGACATTCGTTAAATTTCTTGAAATAGTTTTCTTTGTCCAGCAGCCGAGGGTTCTTGATCAGGAAAAATAACACCAAGATAATATGTACATATTGCCTTGGGGTTCAGTCAAGGGTATAGATATGAAGTTAAATTTGTATCTGTATTAGCTCTCTGCTTGTATTGTAATGGCGTTGGTTAAAGAAATAAATAAACAATATCCATTACAGTTGGAGGCTAAGCCGGGATATAAAACTGCTAATAAACAAATAAGATAATAAAGAATAAAAGTTGTAAAAAATAAATGTATAAAAAATAAGTATAAAATATAATTGAAAGTAAAAATATATAAATCAACCATCCAAATAACCATTTCCATTATAATTGGGGGCCAGTCTGGGATATTTTCACATTTACAAGTTCATCCCATTGAATTTGAATATAACAAAATTAATAGTTTATGCAATAATTAATAAAGAAGTCAAAAAATAGCTTGGTGGTAGACAAAAGCAAGAAATGAAATAAAATAATAGAGGGTAAAAGGAGAGAAAGAGAACGTGATATAATTTGGGAAGTTAGGTTGTAAATTGAAGACAGTTGCGGAGGGGTCTTGAAGGCAGGCATGGGTGAGTGATGATTAGTGAGTGGGATGGGGAGAGTCGAACAAACATACCTAGTGTCAGTGAAATATAAAGTCAGTAAAGTAAGATAATCCTATAAGGAGAGAGTTAGAATAATAAAGCCATAGAATAAAATATAAGTGATTAGTTAGTGTGCGTGTTAGATAGATTTTATGCACACGAGATCAAAACAAAAATGGACACTCTAATAGGCAAAATAGAAAAAACCACCGAAGAACAAATGGAACCATCCGGAGAAATAGCTAGTGAAGGGGAGATAGAAATTAGCAAGGGAATGGAGATGAAGATTGATAATAAAGATAAAATAGAAAGCTGTATTATAATGGATATGCTTATGAAAATAATGGAAGGCCAGCAACAGTTGATTATGGAAATGAGGGAAAGAGATGAAAGAAATAGTAGGAAGATAGAAGAGTTGGACGAACGATTAAGTAAGAATTTTAGCCAAAAGGTTGAACAAGTAAAGAAAAAATGTGAACAAAACTCATATCAAGTGAAGGTCGCGAATGAAAGGTTGGATCACCAGGAGGAATTAATGGAAAAAATAGAGCAGTGCCTTCTGGGAGAGTGGGTTAAAGTAAAACACGGCGTTGAGTTCAAAGTAAATGATGAGATGGAGTATGTGAAAGATAAGCTGGAAATGTTAGGTCAAGAAGTAGAAAATTTAAAAACGGAACAAGATGAGAAGTTAGAGACTATAGCGGATGAAAATGAGAAAATCATCAGAATAACAAGGCACAATTTTCCCCATAATGTAGAACAGATGCTCATAGGCACAAAAGGAAAGACTGTCGAACAGGTTGATGAGTCACTGAATGCATTTGAAAGCACTAGGCCTAATTACAAGGCGGAGGATCGGGGATTTAAACCCCAGCCCAACAATCCGCACGTAGGGAGAATGCAATACAATCCTCATTGCGATTATTGGGAAGGAAACCAGGAATTTCCTGGTAGATCAGAAAGGGCTGAAATGTTCAAACAGACCGGAAGATGTTCAGATCTCAATTATCCATATGAGCAAGCCGACTCTAGTGGACATTGGAACAATGCTCCAATTCCAAGCACAAGTGGATATAAATATAGTAGAAAGAGTGATAAGAAACCAAAATAAATAAATGGACGGATATGTCAGTTCGATAAAACAATAATGTCATGGCATCATGAAAAATAAAACTTGTTTTTTTTTTAACATATGTCAGGGGGGGCAAATCGTCTCACGACAAATAATTAAAGTTACTATAATAAACAAAAAAAAAGTAATGTTCACGGAGTGAAATCAATGATAAACTTAATGCGCATTTATGTGCAGTCAAGCACAGCAAGAGTAATAACAAAAAAAAAAAAAAAGAAATCTATAAATAAGTTATTCGTATAACAATCTGTCAATTATAAATGCAGATATAATTAACAAATTAATAAAAGTAAAATTAGAAATAAGAATCATTTAGGCTCATTAAAGAGCCAGTTAATAATTAATAAAAATAAAATAAATGAACAATAGTGATAATACTTAAATGATAGATATCACTAATAAGTGTATGAGGTTGCAGATTGAGGCATATATGTGTGTGGGGATGCATTATGTTTGGGTCGTATTTTGAGCTTGATTTAGCTGTCTCATCGCTAACTGTAGATTCCCATGACTTTCGGTGGTAAAACCCGTTAAATGAAGCACCAGTAAGAATCCTGGACTCATTATATAATAAGAATTAGTGTCTCTATTAATAAGAATTAGTGTCTCAAAATAAATAAAGAAATAAGAATTTGTTGTTTGCACAAGATGAACAGACAGTAGAAATATTCTGCTGTTCACACGCTTTAAACCCTTTTATGTTTTTTTTGATAGAGAGTTAAGTTATGCCATGGTCTCGTATGCGTAGAGATTAAATTGGTTGATCAGCCAAAATTGATTGGAATGAATTGTGTAGTTTTACCTAGCTGTCTCTCTGCAGTTATCCTCATCATCATCATCACTCATCATGATAGAGTCGAAAAGTACGTAATAAAAGCAGAAGTAAGGGTTGAAAGCAAAGAATTAAAATAAGCTCTCATCTCAGACTAAGATTCGACCCGATTTTAATTCTCAAAAACGGGCGGAGTGTAATGTGATGACCATGTAAAGTTGTCGTCACACGTATATATTTATTAATAAAATTAGATAAATTAGCTACTAGAAAGTAATAAACGTGAAATAGATTAGTTACTAAATTTTTTTAAAAAAAGAAGGAAAAGAAAAAGTTGAAATTCAAATGTCAAAATTACTTTAGATTTTTGTAATAGTAAGAGAAGGGGAGGGGGGTGCACAAAGAAATGTGTCTTTTTCTCTCTTTAAAAAAAAAACAAAAACGAGTAAGTCAAATGCTTGAAAGTTATTTTTATTTATTGTGGGAGAGGGGGAGGGGATGCATAAAGAACTGTGTCTTTTTCTCTCTTGTTAAAAACTATATTGTAACAAGTTAAAATGAATTATAAACATAAATGTGAAAAATGAATTGTAAACTTTTAAATAAAAATTAAATGTAATATGTAATATAAAAACAATATGGCTGTAGGTGTTAAACTCTGTTGGACTAATTAAATTCCTCAGTCAAAGGAAATGCATAAAAAGGAAAAGCTTATAATTACAGCTAAATTAATTAAAACCTACATTCCAGCCACCAATTAAATAAAGAAACATGATGATAAAAATTGGTTGGAAATCTAAATCTTAATTAAAAATTTTCAAAACAATGAACAAAAAAAAGACAGTAAGAGAATTACAATTATTATCTGTTCATTACTAGTAGAGATTTTGAGGAAGCAACAGCTCAAAGAAAATGAAAGAAGTGCACAACTAGTGGCGTTAAAGGGACGTGGGTTCGTATTCAATCCGTCTCACCACTGACTCACAATGTAAGATCTATGCCTGACCTGCTAGAGAGACCGCCGCTTCTGTGACTGACAACTTAAAAATCTACCTAAAGAATCGACAAGAAGTAAAAACTAGAACGAGAAATAACCCCACAAACTGAGAGAGAAAATCAATCCAGCCGACAGTGAAGGACATCACCATCTCTACAAAAAAAGGGATGATCTCCCACTGGACGGTAAAAAGCTCTCAAAAGGAATACCCATGGAAACAACTACAAGGAAAACCTAGGTAAAAAGCATGCATGCATTTTAATTTTAATGTTCGTAAATAAATCAACAAGAAACAATCTTGATAGATTTAGAACTCTACCCAATAGGACTTCAAAATAACTTTAATATTTGATCTGTTTTATTATGTTTTATTATAGCCATGTATTTATATATAAGTGTGTGTTTTTATTATTATTGTTATTATGTATTTTTTTATATAAAAGTGAGTGTTATTAAACATATTTATTTGTAAATTGTGTATACTTGCTTTATTCTCCTATCACCAAGCTACGACAGTGGGGAAACTGTAATTTAGTGATTAAAGAGTAAGGCTGATTTTTAAAGGTATTCATGTGCTGCTTGTTCATGCGAATTTCCCAATTATAAAAAATAAATAGCAACGCTGGACATTCGTTAAATTTCTTGAAATAGTTTGCTTTGTCCAGCAGCTGAGGGTTCTTGATCGGGAAAAATAACGCCAAGATAATATGTACGTATTGCCTTGGGGTTTGGTCAAGGGTATAGATATGAAGTTAAATTTGTATCTGTATTAGCTCTCTGCTTGTATTGTAACGGTGTTGGTTAAATAAATAAATAAACAATATCCATTACAGTTGGAGGCTAAGCCGGAATATTTCGGTTAGCAAAACTGCTAATAAACAAATAAGATAATACAGAATAAAAGTTGTAAAAAATAAATATATAAAAAATAAGTATAAAATATAATTGAAAGTAAAAATATATAAATCAACCATCAAAATAACCATTTCCATTATAATGTATATATATATATATATATTGTCCATTATAATGTATATATATATATATATATTGTAATCTAGTGTTATTGACACTTGGTTTACTTGGCATTATTTCTGCAGGAAAACAATGCTATTCTTTAAAGAAATAAAAAGATAAAATAACAATAGTAATAATTGATTAATAAAGTATGCTATTCACTCACTTTGGCATGTTTTGGGTGAATAACTAATAGATTTAATAACTCAATGTCATTTTTAAAGAGAGAACATGAATAATTTAATTGAGATATTAACAATTAGAGCAAATTAATATGGTATAAAAGCTAAACAGTAATTGATTTTGGATGGGTAGAGGGGGGAGTGGATGAGTGTCTTATCATAAAGCACAATAACTTCTGGTAATTTCTTTTTTTTAAAAAAAAAAAAAAATTAAAAAAAAAAAAAGAAAAAAATAATGTTTAAAGAATTATACATCACTGATTGTTAATTTAATGTATTTATTATTATTTTTTTTATATTGTCAAATTACTTTGTAATCCAGGTAAATAATACTAAAACTATATGATTGTAATAGGTTTTTCCTTTCTTTTGTTTATGTTATAATCAAATGATTATTTTTCTGTAAGAGGTCGCTAAAGTAAAAAAAAACAACAACAACAAAACGAAACAACCAATTTCATAATCAAGATCATTTTTTTTTTAAAAAAAAGATAGTCTGCTTTTAGTTTTCAAGGAAGGAACAGTGCTGAAATTTGGTAACTCAATTTTTTCATTTTATTTTGCAGAAATAAATGTAATCAAAGTAAAATTTTAATAATATAATGTGTGGCTAAATTTTTTTGATAAGATATCCTGATTTTCTTTGCCATCTACCTATTTAAAGACCTTTTATACTTAAAAATTTATTGTCTCACGCTAAAGTTAAAAATGACAGAATTAACTAAGGGAATCACGAAAAGCGTTATTATGTCTAAATTAAGGAAGATAAATGATTTCCAAGTGAGAAATAATTATTTATTAACTTTATGTCATTTATTGATATTTTCTTGGTATAGAAAAAAAAAAAATAATAATTGAAAGAAATATTTTGAAACCAAGGAAAATCAACTAGAATCATTTTCGCGCTCTTTCTCAATATTGTCTGCCTTTACAAGTAATGTAGTTACATACGTTAAAATATGTTTTATTCACCAAGAATTGTCTGGAAATAATAATAATAATGATAAATAAGATTAAATTATGCACCTGTATATTTTTTTTAAAAAAAAAAAAATAAAAAAAATAAAATATAAACTTTCTCAGAGTAAATATAGGAAAAGTTATATAGGGGCATTCTTACGGAGAAGTTACCGTTAAAAAAATTTGTAATTTCTAAAGTATGAACAAAACCAAATATCTTAGTGACTTAATAATAAAAATAAATGATATATTATATTATACATCAGTTGGAATTATTAAAACTTCCTGTACATGTAAATTGACTGCAGTTATTATCATAATAATCTCTCGGAAAATTGCGCATTTTCGTCCATAAGTAAGCTAGCTAATAAGTATACGTATCATCAATAAAAAAAAATATTGTGTATGTTTATCGTCTATAGTCAAATATTCGTCTATATTAGAAGTCTATATTTTTTTTTCTATGGATCCCAAAATTGTAGCAGTTTAATTCAAGTAAGAATTAATCTTCAATTCTTTTATATTTTTCTTTACCTAATTTATTAAACGCACAAAATAAGAGAAAACTTTTATTTAAAGGAAATAATACCATGCGTTTATTGTTTTTAAACTTGCTTCGTGAAATACGACTGGATAAAGCTCTTCACCTGGACCAATTGCTCAACAGAAAAACATTTTCTAATGAGAGAGTATGCACTTGTTAATTAATGATTGTTTAAAACTAAGTTATAAATGATATGTATTTTTTTGTTATATCACATAGGTTAAAGACTGTATGGTCAAGTGATATTTAATAGCCTTGTAATGACAAAGGTATGTTTTAATATAATTATTATAGGTTAAGTTGATATTTAACACGAAAGAAAAAATCTATAAAATATGTTTTAATTATTACATACAATTGTAGGTAGAAATTTTGTATGTTAGATACGTAAAAGAAAAATATTTAGATATTTAAGGGGTAAAATAAATATTGAAAATTATCAGAAGTAACTAAAAAAAAAAAAAAAAAAAAAATGCTATAACAAAATATTTCTTGTTAAAGTTTTGAAACGAATTTATACTGTATTAATTGAGGAATTTATTCCTAATTATTCTTAAATAACACATCCACTTTATTTAGTTTAAGATAGTATGCTACCAACTATTTTTGAATGTTCCTTTATTAAAATTAAAATTATTATACTTTTATTCTATGATGCCCATTGATTTCAGATGTTGATCAAAGTATACACGGTAACATAAGTTTATTATAATCAGTGTATTTACTTATCCTGCCCAGCTATAGCATTGGTATATGCTTAATATTCGCATAGGTAATAATTATAATGTATTTATTTTGTGGGATGAAAAATGATCTCCCCAAAAGCTTTGTTTTCCATGAGAGGAAGATTTTAAATATAATGTTCGGGTATGTTTATAGCCCAAGTGATCGATTCTCATAGATAGGACGATCAAGAATTTATCTAGCATTTAGTATGCTTCATTCGTTTAAATCCCAGGAGAGGATTGTATTTGGTGTGTGTTCGTTGTATGCCCAAGTAAGAGGCAAGAAACCACCAAAATATTTTAATGTAGTAGATTACTCTACAGACCTTCGTGGTTATTCCATATTCCTCATGTGAAAATAAAGATAGCTCCACCATGGAAGGTGTTGATTATTGTGCTTAATTTTGAAAGTTCGGGCAAGATAAAGGTTATATTGGAGGTGTTAGTTCCTCAAGATCCACTTTAGTATAAATAGTGCGTTAGTAACTAGGATCAATATCTGTATTGTGCTGCTAAATATTGCTAGTATTTGACAAGTAAATCAATGGAGAAAGTAATTAAAATTGCGTAATTTAAAACGCTTATTTACTGAAGGAATATTCAAATGCAATATTTAATTCTGGTTAGAAATTAAATAATACTCATATTTAAAATTATACGTATGAATAAAATTTGTATCATAACTTAAGTTAGCATTAAGTTAAATGTAAGATGGTAAGTGTAACTTCTGATAACTGGCCTATAATTAGAATAGGTTATCCCATTAAAGACCATAAATAAAGTAAATGTATTAGAAATAAATTTAATATTTTGCGTATTGCATATGATTGGATTAATCATTTAAAAAAAAAAAAAAATGAAATGTACTTTTAGTTAATCAATCCATATGATTGCATACAGGAGAAGTAGTAACCTCTAGTCCATAACCAAAAGAGTATACAGATTAATGTCAGTTATATTTTATATTTTTGTATTACTATGGGATTATTGAATAAATGTTCATATATTTTTTTTTTGTGATAATAATAAATTATAGTCTTGTTAAAATTTGTTGTAGATTCATTTTTTTTGTTTTTATATGCTAAATATAAGTGTTTGCACAATATTTGCAAAACCTTTTCTTGAGTCCGAAATCATTCCAAATTCTTAAAAACTTAATATACCAGATAAATAAAGTTAAGCAGATCGGAATATGTCATTATATTTTAGTTTAATGATAATTATTTATGGAGTTGAAAACTTAAGACTAAACATTCACCTTTGTGTAAAAAAAAAAAAAAAATGAATTTATTCCCAAACCATTAACTTTGGTTGCACATTATTCCATTCCCATTTAGTTAAATTGTCTAAGTAATAAATCTTAGTTATATTATTGTGTTGTCATGGATGATGGAAGGACACAAAAAGCACCCTTGTCTTTTTATTATTCTGACTGAGATTCTGAAAAAAAAAAAAGGGCTGTGTTATTCAAAATTATACGTCATTATTGAATAGAATTATCATCTCTTTAAATAATATAGCAGTTGATATGAGAGATGAAGACACATTGAATTTAAGTAAAATAAATGTTTCCTATAGCCGACCAGAATGCCAGTCATATGCGACAACACAATACTGCCGAGCATTTCCTTACATGAAACAAAGAACCCTGAGATTAATATTATTATAATTATTCTTTAAATTAATAAGTGATCAATTATTGTTGTTATTACAATCGTGGCATGGCTTCAGAGAATTGAATGTACAATTGTATTATATGAAAAGTATTTTGGATCATATTGGAAAATTAATGGATATGTTGCTTTATTTTGGTTGCCTTAACAACAACCTGAAAAATTAGTGTCATGGGTGCAAAATAAAATAAACTAATAAAAATATTGGGTTAGAAATAAAATAAATAAATAAATTTCTAATAAACTAATTAATTAATGAAATTGGGTTAGAATATATATATATAAAATCAGTGCTCAGTTTAAATTGTTGGAACATCTTCAAACTTTAATGAACAGGCTTTAATCTACTCCACCCTCGGAACTTTTCAGCCATCCATATCATTGAAAATCTGATGATGAAACACCCAAATCCACTGTTTATGCCTATATTATTGTCATGTCCATGTTGACCTGAAATTACTCTGACCTCTTATGTATAAGACCTTATCCATTTCAATACACAGAAGAGGAATGGGCAGAATACAGGCTTAATCTGTAATATTCGATGGAATACAAATATAATTGAGATATTTGGAGTTTTAGATGTAATTATATATGGGATTTGAACATGGATTTTCAAGCTTCTTTCAGCTATCCACTTTATGTCATACAACTGACACACATGACCACACACATGAAAAAGATAAATGATCTCCAATATACATATTGCATTTTTGTCTGTGTTCAAATTCCTTATATAATTACATCTACAACTCCAAGTTTATGAATTATATTTGTATTCAATCAAATATTACATATTTAGCTCATCTCTCTTCTGTGTATTTAAATGCATAAGATTCTATACATGAGAGGTCAGAGTGACTTAAGATCAACATGGACATGGCAATAATATCAGCATCAACAAGAGGTTTTGGAGTTCCATCATCAGACTATGCAATGGTAGGGAAGAGTTTGAGAATGGAGTAGATTGAAGCCTGTCCATTAAAGTTTAAAAATTTGCCATCTTAACATAAACTGAACACTGATTATATATGTGTGTAAGAGATGACCAACTGATGAGTGCTGATTCAGCATGAAGTACATGTATTAAAGATCATTTATTTGTTTCACATGTTTGTGGTCATGTGTATCAGTTGTATGAGATAAAGTGGATATATGTAGGGAGCTTGAAAGTCTGTGTCCAAATCACTTATATAAGTAATTATCTAGAACTCAAGTATATAAATTATACATTTATACAATCAAATAAATAAGCCTCTAGTAAATGTTATTTTGATGTGAGAAAATTCCAAGTATTCCGAAAGGATTTGGTTATTTTTTTAGAAATTCATGCCAATCAGTAATTATAATAATGATAAATTTACTTATACTGAATATTTCTTATATAAGTAAGTGGAGGGATTTGAACTTAGCATTTTTTACACTATATTCATCCTCCACTCCATCTCAAGCAACCAATACACATGGCCACATACTTTCAAAAAAAAATCCCCAATATTGAAACGGTCAGTTTCATCCATCTGTCTGTTTCACTTATTTTACCCACACATCTATCTATATGCCAGGTTTAAACCCTCCCAGAGTATCCATTTAAATAACATTAAATTATTATATATGCAGAATCATGTATATATATATATATATGCGAGTGGTATGTCTGTAATTTAATAGTATATGTATAGATTACAGATAAGTATCCATTTTATAAATATTTCTAATTTAGGAAATATTTTAGTTTAAATTATTGTTATGTTATTGGTATATTTTACAGATATGTATATTCAATTTATAAATATTTCTAGTTTAAGAAATATATTTTGTAAATATTTCTAGCTTAAGAAATATTTTAGCTAAATTATTTAGCAACTTTATTGTTGTATTATTGAAATCGTGTACACATATTTCCTGTTATTCTGCCACTTATGATTATAAAATAAGTCTTCTGCTAATTGTGAAGGTAAATTTTGTCAAAATAACATTTGATCTTGTAAACAGATTTTAAAGTAGGTCATGCATAGCGTGGACGTTATTTGGTAAATATAAAATGTTAACAACAAAATAGGCAGGAAAACAAAATCTAAATTACTTTGTTATAACTAAAATTGTTTTTCTAAAATAAATAAATAAATGAGTTTTTCTACCTGTTGTAATTATTAAATGTTTTGCTAAAATAAATAAATGGACTTTTCAGCTACATTCAAGCTCATAAATATTAACAGGTGGACAGAGTTTAAAAAGTATAAATACTTAAAGTTTTATTAACAATAGAGTTCATATATATATTAAGTGAACTGTAGGCCGAATCCACGTCGGTTTCACCTTAAAATGAGTGAGTAGGAAGGCAATAAAATCACTGCTCTCCTCACGGTGAATGGAGAACTTTGGTCCGATGAAATATAATGCCTAAAATATAATGCCGTACACCAGCCAAACAGACTCCATTAATTTTCAATCATCATCAAGTGTCAACTTATTATCGTTCCAAGTGCTTCAAAACTAACTGCAATGGAAACAACTAAATGGTAAATTTTTCTCTCAGAGCTGTTTATAAACTGTGACTTTCGTTTCTTTCTTTTAAAAGCTAGCTATTTATTAAATCTGCCTTTCCCAAACACCTTTACTAAAATCTACAAAGAAGATTGTTAAATGCTAGGTCTTGCCCGATTGTAAAATGCTAAACCTTGTCTGATTGTAAAACTTGAATTCTCTTTTATAATGTAAAACTTGAATTCTCTTTTAAAATGTAAAACTCCTAATAATCTATTTTAAATGTATAATTTTCTGCGGTCCTTTTATGCCTATTTCTAAAATCTATTCAATTTATTCTATGATTTTATCATTTTAATAATATATGTATTTAATATGCCAAATGACTCGAAACTGCAAGTATTTATGAATATAATTTTAGCTTATCGATTCGCGAAGATAATTTCTAATCTTCACTATAATTTAATATTAAATAATTGAATTATTATTCTTCATTCTCACTCGCTGTTTTGAGATCATATTATTATTTTACTGATTAAGTTTTGGGCATTAATATTATAATAATCAGTTATCTAGTTATTTTATGTAGTTTGCTTAATTCTAGTTATGAATTATAACTATTTATATATGTAACTCGCACATCATCGGAACTAGCCACAGAAATATTCTCAAAGCATATTTTAATGTTTTACTCGTAATTACCCCGCAAATATGCTTTACCCTCCTTAGATTTATATATGTTGAGACGCAGGTGATAATATTAAACTAGGTTAATAATTAATTTAGTCCCTTAATAGTATATTTAAAATACTAAATTTGAGAACTGGATTGTATAGATATGCAAATAGATGCTATCTAATTTTAAGGCATGATAATGTAATTTTACGCAATTGCATTATATATATGTATAAGTTGCGGATGTGTCCTTACAAAGGACTCAATGTACACTTATCAGCTTGCTGCATGATTCTTGATGACGTGATGGTGGAGGTCACACTCATTCACTTTAGTTCGGGTTCAAGCACACTTTTAGAACTAGGGCACAAGGGCCTAGATGATTCATAATGCTTATCCGACTACCTGAACTACTAATGTTCTTATTCGTAGCAAGTTGAGTGGTCTTAGGGCAAACCGAGTCTTTGGAGACTGAAGCCTGTGAATAATGACCCATTCGCACCTTTTTGCTTAATTAATATTTTAATATGTGCCATAGAGGATATAGGTAAACCTATCATAAACCAGTTTTCTCTCCTTTTATATTAAATGCTTATCTAGCATTAGAGTATATCCTAATCTAGGTTAACATGCTAACCTGCATATCTCTGAGCCTAATTACATGCTCAATTTAACTTTGAATAGATAGACGCCATAAGAGCGCTATTATAGTTAGTTATATAACTTTGGCTATAAAGTTCCACATGATCTGACAGACTACAAAAGAGCTAGAAATTTGGCATATTAATTAATATAGGCATGAAATTCCAATACCACATTACACATTATTAAATGCTTATAATGAGATATGTAACATTGATCTCAGCAGTTATCTAACGCCTGTGAGTGTTATATCTCACGTTCCCATCATATAATTTGGTATGTTTCGATTTATTGTTTGCTATTGTTTTATTAAATTAATAATATTTAAAATTATAACTCGTTTGCATATTTTATTGTCTGTGAATTCATTTTATCCAACTCTATATTTAATTGCACATACACCATTACATATATATGTAGATCAGTCTGTTAAGTTCCATAATTAATTACTTAGCCATATGTGTATATGTCTGACCAAATCAGTGATAAACTAGTTAATTTATGAGTCTCTTATTCCACTGGGAGTGACTGCCAGACCGAGGGTAAATTAATTGTCTGTGTATGTTGAGGAATGTCATCCATAGGGTATTAAATCATTGAGCAGAGGTGAAAGGATTGAATGTTGGTCGGATTCTGGATCCCAGTATTCGAATTCGATCAGCTTTAGTGTATTTTGCCTGTGTTCTAGAGTTTGTTACGTGGAGGGACAATTCTTACCGTTACAATATACATATTTAATATAGAACCAGCATTCATCAGTTGGGCCAGATCATAAATCATAATCTTCTATACCAATCTCTTAAACTTTATTGGACAGGTTTCAATCTTCTCACCCTCTCAACCATTCAATCATTCATATCATTGAAAAACTGATGATGGATTTGATATTGTAGCCATATCCATATAGACCATGTCAATTTAACCACTCATATTATTGGACAGTTAGGTATCCATATATAATAACAATAAATGAAAAACATATATAAATAAATTATTTAAAAGAAATATAAAATGTTGCATAATGATATTGGGGAAAAGAATGCTTTGATAAAGCAGAAAATAAATATTAAAATAATGGGAGATTTTCGTAGATGTTAAGTAAGAAGAGCAGTGAATCAAACACAAAAAGAGTTTACAAAGGGAAATTCCAAATAACAGAATTATATCCTGCAAGGTTTGGTGCAGAAGTAGAGTAACAGATTCTGGATCTTTGGATCAATATTAATTTGTAGTACTTCCAGCACGCATACTTTTTATGAACCCTTGATGAATAAAATCACTTAATTATTATTATCTTTGCCTGCATGTTTTAGTGCAATCTCAGACTCTGAAAATCCGCAGATCAATTTTTGTTCTTGTTCTTCCGGTGCTTGAGTCTCTTATGGACTCCTAAGCAATAAAAGCATTTGATTATTTTATTTAACAGTATTCTGAGCATTTTTGAAAAATTATTTAATAGTATTAGAATTAAGTTAATTTTTAAAAGAATAAATAAAATTGAACAACTACAAAAAAAGGAATGTTAAAAATTATTGGAAAATTTTTTTTTGTCCTCTTGGAAAGGAAAAAAGCTCTCAGTAGGTAGAAAAAATAATAAGACTGTTTTTAGAGTACAAGTGTCACAGCGTTACATTTTGAAAGATAACTAATGACGATGATAAAAATAATCGAGCAAGTATGATAGATTTATAGATGTTGAGTCGACAGTGATAAAGTACATTCATTGTACTTAGAAAAGAGTAAAGGATCAATTCTACATGGGAACGAGAATAAAATATAAAACAGTTTATTGTAAGACAAACGCTTCTCCACTATTTTTATTGCTTACTGATATATATTTTTAAAATTTTATTTAACCGATAGGTAAGATATATGCATTCATAATTTATATAATTTTTTGTAATAATCAATATATTTAAATTTTGTTAACGCACATTTATTTAAAAGTAAATAAACAAATGAAAAAAAAGAGGAAATAGAATATTGTAATGAGATAATACTTTTTAGTTCAACCATTGTTCAATAGATGGCAGTATTTTACGGTTTAGTAATATAAAACGTGACCAATATAAAATCTGAAGGGTAAAAACAATCTTAATGCTCTTGAAAAAGCAATATGTAAATTATTACATACATAAAAGTGCACCATAGTGATTTAATATGATTACTTGCAAAGTTTCAATTTTTAATTTTGTATATACATATTTAGCTTTTTAATCATATTAATAAAATTATTATAGTATTACAAATCACTATAATAGTAATTAAATAGCAAAAATCGGGAAAAAAATTAATCGCTAAAAATATCCCAAACAAAAAGTGATTGGGTAATATGAAAAATAAAATATTGCTTTTTATCAACTAAATATTTGGAGTTAAAAATTTATATTTTTAAAAATATAATAAAATAATTATTAATCTTACTAAACATTAGAAAAAGAATGACTTTTTAAAAAAATAAGTCAGCTGTTTTTATACATAGAAGTGCCATGTACTAGAAAACATACAAGCTAAGCTAAATATTATCTCTATTTCAGATATCTTTTTATTTACTGTAAGCTCATTTGTTTCTCTTCATCCATTACTTTTTTTTTAATTAGCTATTACCAAATCATTGTCATTTTAATAATAATTGTTTGTTAATTCTAATATCTATTTATCACATCCATCTTTCTCTTTATTTTTTGCTTTATTTTGACTTCCATCACCTTATGTTTGTTTCATCCCTACATAATTCATTTTGTTAATCTTTCAACATCCTACATTTCAAAAATAAATGTTGTATATAATTGTTTTCACATTTCCACACGAACAACTCACTAAACTTTTATCTTCTTTTTGCATTTTTATTAGTATTCAAAATCCCTGTAATTATTTAGAAAACAATCAACATTTTATATCATTTTATATATATTTTATTCTTAGAAAATAGTTTTTTAACTTAAAATTTCCTTTTTTTTCCATATATATATTATTTTTTATAATAAATAATAAAAGTCATATGCAACAGCTACACACACATATATGTATGTATTAATAATAATTATACATAAAAAGCTTTTTTCGGTACCTGGTTTTGTGCCCTTTTCAAATATTAATCATCTATGTTAATGGTAACAAATTATATATAATTTTTATTATCAATTATAAATTATATGAAAAACCACCATAATGGATTTCATTAATTTCCAGTTTTTATTCATTTTTTTGTAATAATAATAAAAGAATAAAAAATTAATAGTTGTAATAAATATTAGTAATAATGATTATAAAACACAGTAGTACTTACATTATTTGTATATTCATTTTTAACTGAAACTTTTTAGATTTGAGGAAAGTAAACAACCCCATGTTGTCATTTATTTCTATCAAGTTTAAAAGATATCCAGTTTAAAATGGTTATACAATAATTGAATACATTTTGTGTTTTATAATGATTATCATTAATAATTATAATCATCATTAATACCTTTATTGTAATTAATCTTTACAACAGACATTTTATTTGATTTATGTATTCCGTATTTTTTATACAAAGATATGAAAATAAGTTCTTTGCTTTAGAATCATAAAAAAATGTCAGAATAATGAAAACTCAATTGGTAAAGATAGATTTATTTATAAAAGTATAGAATTTTCAAAATAATATTAATAAAAACAACTATTTGTGGGAAAAAAAAAGAAAAAAAAAAACAATGTTAAGTTACAGAGTAAAATAAGTCATTACACTTCAATAATCTGTAATTACTTTTCAGAGAAACTAGAACTCACTCAACACTCTTAATCCAAAAAAATAATATTTTCATTAACTGATTCAATATAAAAACTGATAAAACAATGTATGAAAAGTTATTCTAAATCGTAAGAAAGTAAAATAGATTTAAAAAGTATGAAAGCATTTAGCTGATTTAAATTATAATTGAAAATTCACCTGTTTTACTAAATGATATATTTAACCTTCTTCCATGCCATTAGATTTAATTGTTTTCTCTGGTGAGACTTTTTGCAAGCTTCCATTTTTTGATTTTAATAGTAAATCATTATTCTATATCAGAATTCAATAAATTGAACTTGATTAAATAATAATAAATGTTAGGAAATGCTACAAATTGTAAAAATTTATATTTAAATTTTGCAAATATTGAAAAAATGAGATAATAAATGTGTCACATTCATCATTGAATGGTGCTAGAGCAGAATAAATTTAGAAAATTAACAAATCTTTTTAAATCAAAATTTGTATTCAAAATATGAACAAATAAACAACAATCTCTGATAAATCTATCAAATTCTGTTTTAACAATTTTGTAAAAGTGTCATTGCTGCTAATTTGTTGAAATTAAAATTTCTTTATCTTCTTTTTAAAATTGCATGAAAATCAACTGGACTATGTAATACCAATACCACCATTCTCTGCAGCTTGAGTTCCTTTTTAGAATGGTGTATGGCATGTTAAAATCAGACAAGATTTCAATTTTTTATTAATATTTTTAATAATAAGTTCATTTAATTTTTTTTCTGCTCAGTTTACTAGATTGCATGAAGAAGACAAAGGCACAAAATTTTCATCAGCCAGAATCCTTAATAAAATGGATTCAACGTGCTTTGATAATTTTGCAATTTCAAGACCTTCATCCCCAAAATAAATGTAATATATATATAAGTATTCAATTTTAGATTTATTTTTATTATTTGAATATTATTTTAAATATTTTTATTATTGATAAATGCATAATTTGTTTATATTAGTGTGTCTGTGTTGTATATAAATTATACTTGTATTCAAATTCAAATATAATGAAAGTAGTGATTTATGTACAATGTAATTTTGGGGCTCTGATCCAAGTTTGAGACAATCTTATTTTATAGAAATAATGATTCTCAAAAGGTTTAATAATTTATTAGTGTGTTTATATTTGCATTAGTGTGTCTGCATTTGCATGTTTGTGTTTGTATAACAAGTAATGATTTATATATAAAAAATTAGGGCATTATAGAGCAATGCAATGTAAATTTTAAGACTGATTATCAGATGTACAGAAAGATTGCAGTTGATAAAGCAACCAAAAAATTTACTGGGTATAGTGCCATGTGAAAATATAAACTCTTAAAACCGATAAAGAGAGGTTTCAAGTGGCATGTGTGGTAGTAATCATAATGATTATGTATACCACATGGTATTATATGCAGGCAAAAAAATCAAATCCTGATTCTTGCCTATGCCTTGGTACTCATGCTGTGGAGTTAGTAGTTTTGCCACATATTGCATCACATTAGTTTCAAGTCTATAGCCAGCAAATGAGCTACATGTGAACAAATTATATCTCTGTGGGACAATAAATATGATAAGATAGCATCACTATTCTGCACAAAAATATAAACATTACTGATGTACATATACTCATTTTATTATTGATACAAACAGTAGCCTTCAATTTCTAGTTTTGGATAGACAAGAAGCCAATTTGTATGATTACAAATGCATATCCATCTTCTGAAAATGATTTATTTTGTATCTTTTATTAGGATGAATCTTTTTTTTATTGACACTTTGAGATTTTTTAACTTTTGGGGTACAAGATAGAAATGAAGAATTCTTATGCTACTACTTTTGTAAATTCTAAAGATATGGAGTATCTAAGATAAAAAAATATTATATATGGTTTGAATGAGAATTTAGTGAGGATTTCAAAGAAATTATTAGTGAAGATATAATTTTAAACTGAGTTAATGATAAATTAGAAATTATGAACAAACAATAAAGTAATAATTTTTAAAGATATTGAAATTTCTTTTTATTCCTTAGTTTTTCTATAGTAATCACTATTTATTTTAGCCTTATTATTTTCCTTAGATGTTCTATTTTCTGTCAATATATAAACAATAAAGTAATAATTTTTTCGGATATTGAAATTTCTTTTTATTCCTTAGTTTTTCAATAGTAATCACTATTTATTTTAGCTTATTATTTTCCTTAGATGTTCTATTTTCTGTCAATATATAAACAATAAAGTAATAATTTTTTCAGATATTGAAATTTCTTTTTATTCCTTAGTTTTTCTATAGTAATCACTATTTATTTTAGCCTTATTATTTTCCTTAGATATTCTATTTTCTGTCAATATATAGTATTTTTCACCAACACTATTAAAACTGAAGTTATTGTGAAAATTGTGTTTCAAGTTCGGTTTTAAAAATTCAATATGGCACCATTAATATAGAACAAGTTAACAGATTAAAATTGTTTTTTAACTTTTATAACATCTTAATTTATTTTAACAAATATTGTGTAAAATAATCATGAATCATAATAAACTTTACAAAAAAATTATGCTTCAGTTATTCTTAAAACACTATCAAATTAATCTTGCAACTAACTATGAACATTGCTAACAAAGTAAGAAGTCAATGTCAAGCATTGGTGGCCAAGAGGTCAGCGTCAGCTGCTTTACAAGCAGGTGTCTTGGGTTAGCAGGTTTGCTTTCCGGCTGATGTTATGACACATGAAAAAAAAAAAGTAAGAAGTCAATTCAAAAGAAGAATTCGGTGCTAAAACTCTTTATTTTGGAAATGCTTGATTATACTAGTCTCTTATTTTTTTGAATTAAAACATCAATTCATTCATTTATAGTTAAAATCTTCAAAGCGCATGTGCAGCAGTGTAATGCTGTTTTAAATATTACAGTTTTCAAGCATCGCGCTATATAAAAATGATTTATTAACATCAATATATTTAATCTACACGAATTTACTTATTTTTTTTTAAAAAAACCCCATAAGATTGTACAAACTACTTAAAAAAAAAATAGATTCCAACATTTATTAAAAATTTCTTTGATGTAATATTTATTGGCTGTTATTGTAGTTCAAATATAAAACTGACTTGAACAAATTGTTTCTTAAAATTCTATTGCACAATAATAATGTAATCTATTATTTTTATACTTTTTTTTGTTTTATATTTCAACTATCAAGCCAGATCTAAATATAATTCTGATCTTATTTATTTTAATCAAATTATCAATAAAATGGTAGTAATATATATATAAAAAAACTTTAATTTAGCTAAAAAATATTGCCATAAAAATTTGTGAAAAATAAAAAAAACATAAAGAGAAAGCCTAAAATACATAATATTAAAAAAATATTCATAATATGCATTAACAATAAAGTCAGGAGAAAGCATAAGATAATCTCAAATAATCCATTAATAATAAATAATCCTCCAACAATTTTTTTACAAATGTTAAAAACATTCGTTGAAACATGGGAAAGACAATTGGTAAATATTTTTATAGTTTTACTTTTGTATTTTACTTTCTAATTAAAAATTAATTAAATATACTTTTACAAAGATTTATGATTTAATGATAATGATTATTACATTAACATTACTAGAAGTTCAAATTTTAATGAAATGCTATGTGAGAATTTCAAGTGAGCTATAATGTTTTTCAGAGCCAGCCTACTTGTAACTCATTTGCAGTCAGTAAATAGATATCTAACTATTTTTATTCAGATGTTAAAACATTCATGAAGCTATAATGACTACTTTATTAGTACTTTTTTTCATCGAGAGATGTTGGCAAAAATCTTTGCCCTAAAGTGATTTAAAGCTGTTTTACCTTTTATCTATTTACCAGTAATATAGATTATTTAGCTAACTATTATAGATTATATATCTAAAGAAAGATATGCAATTTCTGTTACTTATGACATCCTTCGATCCATGACATTCTGAAAATAACAGACAGACATACTATCCACTATCCACAAACCTATGAGAGATAAAAAAAAACCAAGTAAACATTACAATAATCTTGATATTTAATCTATTAAAGTAGATTACATCTTGAAGTAAAAATTATTTTTATTTTATTAAAAAGTTGAGTAAAAGTATTATACACACCAAAAACTTGGGCTGAGTCAAGCCACTATGAAAAAGGTACTTTTAAACCATATATATATATAAAATACATATTTTGCGGGTTCATCCGTGTTAAAAACTTTTAATATTAATATACTGACATTTTGACTTGGTCACACAAGTCATCCACAGAGTTATAAAAGGTAGAAAGATGGTTGTAGAGGTGCTACAATCACTGATTTGAATAAAACGTTAAAATTCCACCAATAGCAAAAATTTTAAATTTAGGAATGTTTTTTAAAAAAATCTTACCAAATAGGAGGAAGTTTGCATGTATCATCTCGCTTATTGATACAATCTGGCCTTTTAAGTATCTCAATGGCTTCTCTAATTTTGCACTGGTAGAGATTATCACATCTAGATATGATCCTGGTACTATCCTGGTACTAGAAAAATCAATTTTATGACCTGAATCTATAGTATGGAGTGAGAGTGCTGATGATGATGAGTGTTGTTTAAGTGCATTAACATGCTCATCTCTCCTAACACTGATGCGACAATTACTCATACCTATGTTAGAAGCTTTACAATTTTTACATGAGATTTGATAGACACCATGAGATTCAAGAGGGATTGAATCCTTAGGTTTGGTTATTATATTGCTTATCTTTTGATGAGCAGAAAATGCTGTATCTATATTATAGCATTTTAATATACATCCGATACTGTCTGTAGTTCCTTTTACATATGGAACACAAATCCTAATAGCTGATTTATCATCTTTTTGTTTCCTATTTTGTCTATTTTGGGCTTGAAATAAAAGGCCAGATTGTATCAATAAGCGAGATGATACATGCAAACTTCCTCCTATTTGGAAAGATTTTTTTAAAAAACATTTCTAAATTTAACATTTTTGCTATTGGTAGAATTTTAACGTTTTATTCAAATCAGTGATTGTAGCGCCTCTACAACCGTCTTTCTACCTTTTATAACTGTGGATGACTTGTGTGACCAAGTCGAAACATCAGTATATTCATATTAAAAGTTTTTAACACGGATGAACCCGCAAAATATGTATTTTATATATTTAACCCATGCAAATCTTCGTTTTAACATATATATATATATTCTAACTTAATAGCACTGAATTAACTTTCAGTGATTTCTTGCTAGAATCATAGTGCAAAATTAATTAACTAACAATGTGTAGAGCAAGCTGAATTGCAAATTATTGCAATGAGAAATGTAAATTATAAAAGTCAGATGTTCCATTTTTTGACAGGTTCAAGATTCTTTCCTGTTGATTGAATTCAGATCTCTTGCAATAACCTATGAACTTTTTTTTATCATCATTCCTCTCTGTGTAGAAAACTTGAGTTAATATTAAAACACGATAGCTTTTAAAAAGGCTATAATACAATTTTCTGAACTAACTCGCTAACTAAATTAATAAAAAACATTAAAAATTTAAGCACCCAAACAATTATTATATTAAACGTATAATGATATAAACTATATTAAGTTAATCTTATAATTCAAATAAGATAAAAATAAATATGAAATAAAAGTATGATATTTTTTCTAAACCTTTGAAGTTTGCAAAAACCATAATTTTCCATTCCCTCTAAAGCAATTTCAGACATATCTAAAAATAAAATAAAAAAATAGAATTGAGAATAAATAATAAAATAAAAAAATAGAATTGAGAATAAATTTTAAAATGACAAAGTAATAAATTATACTGTATACAGTGATAATATGTGAAATGTAATAGAATTGAAACTTACACATCAAAGGGCATTAAATGATAACAGTCAGATAAAACATTAAATCAGGACATTATAAAGTAAGGTGTAATAAGTATTATGTAATAATATACACTATAATTGCAAATGTAATTTGAAAATGTAAATTAAGATATATAAAATAAACACATACGTACACCTATATATGTATATTATATAAAAATTTCACAAATAAGCTCTTTATATAACATTTGTAATTCAAGCTTATTTAAATTAGGTCATGTGACACCTAACTTGATTTTTTTAATAATATTGAGGAAATCAGCTCAAAACAATTGCTTTAATAAATATAAGAGCAATAATAAAAAAATGAAAAAAAAAGATTGTAGTATATATATATATTCATGAAATCCTGTTATAGAAATGTGAAAATAATGAGTACAAACTTTATCTTAGCCATTTGACAGATAACTTAGTCATGAGAGTGTTAAAAGAACATACAAAAATATTGAATAAATGTAAACATACACACAAATGTATATTCTTCTACTACTACTAATGCTACTACTGCTACTGCTGCTGCTACTGCTGATGTTGCTGCTACTGCTACTGCTGCTACTACTACTGCTGCTGCTACTACTACTACTACTACTACTACTGCTGTTGCTGCTACTACTACTACTATTACTACAACAACAACAACAATAACAATACAGTTTACCAGAAAGCAGTTTAAATGCATAGAACACAGTCCCCTAGTTCAATTTTATATGGTCTCAAAATACTTCAAATACCAAGTTGACAAGGGAAAATACGTATCTATGTAGAGATTTTATTACTGTCAATCACCTATTACTTTTTTGTATTTCTAATAATTTTTTATTACAAATTTGGTAAAAATGATTGCATTTAATCATTTAATCAAAGTCAAATATGACATGAAACTATCACATGACTAGATGCCTTCCACCAATATTATGAACTTTCAACATCAAGATCCAGATTTTAATCAAACACATCAGAACTTTATTTGCAAAATTCTCCATAGCAACACGAATATATTTCTAATAATAGCATCAGCTTCACAGAAAAAATTCCATATCATAAGTTAACATATAGAAACATCAGCAGCAGTGGTGCAAAAATTCTCCATGGCAACCAAAGTATAGATTCAGATATTTCTTTCTCCAAAGATCAAACTACAAATTTTAAAAATCTCCATACTAACAAATATATAAGCTCAAATAATATCAACAGCCCAAAAACAAAAGTTCATATCGTAACCACACAGATGGAAATGTTAGCAGTGATACACAATTTTTCCAGGTTTAACCAGGATATAGGTTTAAATAGTATTACTTGCTCCAAAGATCAAAGTACAAGTTTTTAAAAGCATTTACATATATTATCAGCAATAATGTACAAACAATCCTTAATAAAAACAATGTAATGCCAAACTTTCCAAGGCCAATTCCAAATTTTTGTAAAACTATTCACAATGACATCATTAGATTTGGACTTAAAAAATATCCAACAGCCACATCACCTTCTACCAAACCAAAGTGAAATGCCTGCATCACTGGGATGTTGAAGAATACTTATTTCAGATACACTTCACAAGAATTTCAATGCATGATGCAGCTTTTTGGCAAAGTCACTTTTTCAATCAATTCTTCACAAGGATATCCATATATCTATTCCTGGCAATAATTGTGAATTCAAAATTCAATTGCATCCAGAGATTGTCTCAAATACAATTCTTAACAAAATTCTTGATTAAGAGACAACTTTATGTTTATACATTTATGCTCTAAAACCTCAATGCTATGTCTGTGACAAATTATGTCATCTGGCAACTTAATGCTTTAATCTACAAGTCCCACTTTCATAAACAACTATCCCTAAAACAAATTTGCAAACAACTAGCCAACAATTAGAATCTGCACTCCTCATCTGGGGTCTGAAACTACAGCCAGCCTGATAGTTCAAATATCTTCCACCTAGCCATCTATCTGACATTCCACCCTTTCACCAGGGCAAATGCCTCAGTCTACACCCATTATGTATGCACTGTCAAAATTACATCTAGAATCTAGTCAACCTGATACCCTGATGCAACAAAAATGCCAGGCTATAGCTCATATGTCCAGTGTTCTCATGGGATGAATCCACATCAAAACACAGCACAGAATCAATGCATCATATGCCTATCATCCATACTACTTCCCCCTCCACATCAAACCTTCATGAAAGTAAAAGAAACCCAAGATGGCATAAAAATCACTGACAAAAACACAAATTCTACTGATACAATCACATATTACTCTGATGAGTTTGGCTGGAGGGGGATCATGATAAGATGGTGTTGATTTTGGTTTGTTGGGTGAGGAAGGTCAGTGATCAGATTGATCAACAAATAATTGAATCTACTGATGTTTCACATTAGCAGAATCAAATGCTATTTCACAGTCTTTTATTTTTAAATAACCCTCTCTAACATTATTAATCCTTTTTATACTCCATGAAACTAAAAACAATAGGGATCAATGTTTGCCATCTCCATTCATAATCAAAGCTATACCTGTTAGAGTATTATTAACTTCATCTCCTTAGAATATTGAAAATCAAAATTTACAGAGGATGGTGAATTGACTCTG
Source organism: Epiperipatus broadwayi (assembly GCA_028023455.1). Lineage (NCBI taxonomy): Eukaryota > Metazoa > Onychophora > Udeonychophora > Euonychophora > Peripatidae > Epiperipatus > Epiperipatus broadwayi. The sequence goes on along the minus strand of JAQFVV010012429.1, from coordinate 6,766,865 downwards.
CTGACTACCTCTGTAGGCATAGCTTCTATGGTTGCATCAAAGATTCTTTTCATCATCAGCAAGAACTGATATTCCCATTACCTTCAATTTCTCATTCAAGTCATTTAAAATTTTCCATATATTGATGGGATCATGTTTCACCATCATATACCTAGCACTAAACATATTTGGTGATATTAATCCTGGTCCTACAATCATATATATATATGTCATCCAAACAATCAATTCAATTCTTGCAAGTAGCCTAACCCAACCATATTAATGGGTAATTTTAATCTAGATAACCCAACTTTTATAAAGAAATGGCTTCATCTCTTAAACTTTACACTAATGAGTGCCCAGGATTTTTTACCACCTAGTTCAATCACTTTTCACAACAACCAGCATGTTGCCCTCATCAATCTACTTTTACTCCCCAATTTTAAATTGCCTAATAGAACTTAATGTTAATCCCCCTGCATTCTCAGACCATTCTGTCAAAGCAGTCACACTTAACCTTAATAACCTCAAGACAACATCCATTAAATTATGTAGAACAATTTGTATAATTCTTCCCTCATTTACTACTGAGTTTATGTTCTCTGAATCCTATATCATTTCAAACAAGATCTTTCCAAATGGCTATAGATCCACTTCAGAAATATCATGCCTTCATATACGTATGATTATTTAATTTTCAACACAATGGTCCCCTCACTCCTGTATCTTCCAGCATTATTCAATGAGTTATATAAGCAAATTTCCACTACTAAACTCACCCAAATGCCAAAAGTTTCTCAGTCTTACTCAAACTTGCCATCATGTCTGCAAACAGATGAAGGAGTATCTTGCAGTAAAAAATATAAAAAATTTGCCCAACCCAGCAGAACAAAAGCATACATATTCTGGGTGTTGGGACACTCATCTTCATCAAAGGTTCGTTCCTATAGCACTTCAAACTAACATAGGCATATGTAGTGGACATAATATGGTTTAGCCTATATACCTGCACTTTAAATGCAGTTTAAAAATAAACTTCAGACCTATAATGTATTCACTCCATCAGTTTACTAGTTTTGACCACCAGAAACTACTATATCTTTTTAACCAGCTAATTTGCCACCAAACTTGCCATTATTAAAAACACTTGTCACCCTGGCTCCATGGAATTCCGGCATTCTTCTTGAGCCATCTTAGTCATTTCACTACAGTCTATATTTATGAGCTGGCCAATTTCCTATCAGAATATATATAGTGTAAAAGGTTTGTATCTAATTGCCATAGTGCTTTTCATAAAAATCCTGAGGTCACATCTAGTCTAACTAATGTTTGATCTATCTCCATAATCCCTGTAGGCATTAAAATACTCGAAAAAGTAATCAAGGAACAAATTGAGCCACATATCCTTCCATTATTATCATTTCTACAGTGTGTCAAAAAAAGATCCTCCATCATCCAAGAAGCATTCACATTTATGACAATTATATGCTCGGTTCAAAAAAAATAAAAAAACCAATTCCCATTGCAGTTCATTTTGACATAAAATAAGCTTCTGATTCCATCTCAATTGATTTCATCTCAATTAACCTACTTATTCAAATGCTCTACTCTGTTATACTCAATCACCAACCTCCTACTTCATGAGTTACACATCATTCTTAATGATAAAAATTCTCCATCTTTCTATTCCACACAGCCAGTCTCACAAGGGTTATCTCTAAGTCATTACTTTTTACACTCTAGATAAATCTGCTTTTACAACAAATACAGAATAAAATTACCAGAATTCAAATTCAATGCATCCAGCAATACATTCCTTGGATAGCCTACATGGATGACATTATTATCTTTTTGACTTTTAAAAAACAACTCCCCATACTACAAACCATTCTTAATGACTACACAATAGCCTACAAATTTACAAAGAAGTTATGTTGCCAAGTTTTTCAAAGAAAACCCTCTCCTTTCTTAGGCTTTCCCTTTTACAAAGGCTTTTTTGGTATGAGACTCACAATACAAACCAATTACCAACTCATTTTCTAATGCATATCTACCAATTTACTCCAAGATAACTTGTTCAATACTCTTGCTATGACAAAAATAATTTACTATGCACCTATTGTCATATTTTCAAAAATATTCATTTCTTCCATCAGCTGCATGTGCAAAAACTTGCTTTGGGGCTCAAACAACAACCCTTGCACAACAAACTAGGTGTGCACAGAATTTGAATGTTCTATACACAAAAAGCCATTAATTTAATAGCAGACATTATCAACCAGTTTCTAACCTCCAGTACATGCTGAAAACAATGCCTACAGAAAACCTACTCCTTCAAAAACATATCAGCCTTCTTCCACAATTCCAAGTACACTTACTGGCAAACATATGACCTGCTTATATTCAGACTCTAACAGTGAGTACTCCTTCTCCATGTTTAGAATAAATAACCATTACCTTCTCTGAAATTAAAAAAAAAACACGCACTAGAACTGAAATGTTTTGACTTTCTAATTAAGCTCAACCTGTACACACTTCTAACAACTTTTTTTGCATATTATTGTCTGTACAAAAAATTCCATCCATTCTGTGGACTATACCACAAAGCTTAGGAGATTCAACAATACTATCACAATGACTGCAGACCAATAAAATAAACACAGCAAATTATGTTAAATGCATACAGGCAGCCTGCTACTACCATACAGCACATAACTCAGTTTTTCCAAAGATTACACCTTCCTGCAGCATGTGCAACAGCTCAACCAATAAGCTGCCACAACCACAGTGGAAAAAACTAACACCCTTTTTGTATATTTCATTTGCTTTATAATACACCTACATACATAAAAAAAACTATGTTTCTGACACTCATTACAAATTAAGTCCCACATAAGAATATCTAATAGACAAGTCAAACACAAGGCAAATGAACTTTAATTCAAAGCTTATGAAAATTTCTCTTTAATACATCCAGTACATATTATACAAAAATGTATCATTAACAACATTGTACAAAATTACCAATGTTCATATAATTGTATTGTAATCAGAAATGTTAATCAAATTTATTAATAATAAGCAATCATTATTCTTGAAAAGCTTTTGTAATTCTGGAAAATCTTTGTAAAACATCTTTGAAAATCTTTGTAAAACATCTTTGATCAATAAAGTTTATTGTTGAAACATCATCATCATAAATCATCATCATCATCATCATCATCATAATAATAATAATAATAATAATAATAAACAATAGTCTCACAGCAAATGATGATTTTAATGGATCGTTGTTTACAGAGATCTTAGAATTTTAACCAAAGAAAACACTGAAACCAACACATCTTTGACTTGCAGTCATATATATATATATATGAACAGTAAGTATTGGACAATCCAAATTAATTTGTGTTTTAACTAAATATATATTTTTATGAGATGTTTTTTTAAAAATAATATTCGTTGCTCAACGTAAAAAACATTACAATGGCGACCACCCGGTCATGTGACCAGCAGAACAATGCCAATATACTATCCAAGCCTATGCAAATTACAGGTGAAGCAAAAACATATGCCAACGTTGCTAAAAATAATTTACAGGAAAATAATTTCTCTTGGGAAAAAAATAATTTACAACAAAAAGAACACAATCAAATTCCAATTTTAGAAAAAAATAAAGTCTTCCAGTGCTTCCGAAAAATAAATACTAATGATATTTTGCAGCTACCGCGCAGTGGAATAATGATGATTTGAAAATAATATGTGAACAATTTAATAATACAATCTCACGTGGCCTTCATACATCATTCAAAAGATTTTTTTCTCCTCGTTCAATAATATTATCAGCTACAGATGCAAACTTATCGCTATATAAATTTCCTAGAAGTTTACTTTATGAAGCAATAACACTACACGGACTTTGGGATAGCATACTAAGGATTGCTGATCATCCTAACTCACGATATTTAATCCTCGAATTTTATCAAGAAAGCCAAAAAACACGATTTTAAAACACGATTAAAACTTTAGGTAACTATGCACTCATTGCAGTAGATCCAGATCAACACAATCAGATTACTGGCATAATCAAGAATACATATCTTGGATATGACATCAAAATCTTTCAGAAAATGATGCAGCCATTCGGAAAAGTCATAGCATTCAACCCAATTTATCTGAAAGATACGCCAGTGCTTGTATACAGCAATAGCTTTGACTTCAAGCTGAGATTGCATCCAGAAATAGATCCAAACAATATTCCTACACAATTTGCAGATCAGGAAGCCATGCTGAGCCTTTTCATAAGAGGGCTTAAACCTATATGTTACACATACGGGAAGCGAGGCCACTTGGCAACGCAATGTGACACCAAAAAGAATCCACAATAGCAAAAAACAAATGAAGTGCCCAACCAAACACATACTGAAGACAGCAACCACATATATAATGATAGCATAATTCCAAATATTTACAACAATATGCAAACAACTTCTCCACCTGAAGAAACACCCTCACTCCCTCTCATTAATCAAAATTCAAATGAGGAAAACAAAAACAGGGATGAACTAAACAGTGACCATCTGAAAAAACAATGTGATAACAGAAAGAGTCTACAATCACAACAGACAAATAATCAGCTCAAACACACACAAACTGGAGATATCAGGCACACTCACATAGTCAAGATAAATTCAGATATGAATAACCAGATGCAAACAACTTCTTCATCTGAAGAAGATCAAACTACAAAAAACCAAGACAACAGTATAAATGAACCAAGCAGAATGCAGCACTTAAATCCAAATGCCACACAAGCAACTCAAAACAACACAAGAAACTGTAAAAACATACAATGCATGAATGATTCAAATATTAACCCAACTGAAATATCACAAAGCACTTATAGTGAAGCACAAAGTACCAATAGAACAAACATCACACACACAATAAAAAATAACACATCAACATATATCATGGAAGCAATCATGCCATGCTTTCCACAAGTTGAAGTAAGTACAATAAAAAAAAAAGGGCCAGGTCACTCAAAAAGAAGTAAAAATAATAAAAAAACAAAAACAGAAGAGGACAACGACTCACAAACAGAAGAGTACAACACTGCATCATCATTAACCAGAATTCAAATGGATGACTGGTCACCAATGGACATAACTTCTATCTAACCAACCAATAAAACTCCAACAATGTACAGCTCATACAATGAAAACCAACCACTAACATATTTTGAAATGTGAACAATCCCAAAATACAACCACAATGAAAGTCAAAATAACAGCTTTTAATGTGTGGGGTTTGAACTCGGCAAACAAACTACATCAACTTAGAGAATGGACCAAAATCACACAGACACATATATTGGGACTTCTGAAACAAAAAATATATAGTTGATCACAGATTGACCCAACAGTGCATCTTCACACTGAAGGCTTCTCTGCATGCTCCAGGGAAATGTCATCACCTGCGGGTGGAACTGGCCTACTAATAACCCCAACTTGCTCATTCACATCATTCAGAATCATATATATTGATGCAAACTTGTTGATAGCTACATTTCATCACTATGCAAACACTCTCAACATAGTTTTCACCTACATCCCACCTGGAAACATCATCATATCAAACATCATACTCACCATCAATTCACTGCTAGCATCAACTCCTTACCCAACTATCATCATGGGAGATTTTAATATGATGTACACAGATTTCATCTCAAAATGGCTGCATCAAATTGCAATACCACTCATGAGTGCTGAAGGTTTTTTACCACCAAACGCAGTAACATTCCATAATAACCGACACACATCTTTAATTGACCTTTGCTTCTATTCACCAATGCTGCATCATTACTTCAGCCTCAAGCTCAATCTATCCCCATTATCAGAGCACTCTGCTCAAACTGCAACACTTTATCTAACTGAAATTCAGCCAACTACACTACCACTTGGAAAAACAATGAGAATGCTAATACCAGCATCCACTCCAGAATCCCTTTTTTCTGAAACATATATTATGCTCCATAAACTTGAGGGACTACAACTAAGTGCTGTGCAGAGATATCAGTTGTACATAAATATACTTTCATTCAATATTAACCATGTCACCAAAAAAAAATCTCGACCATCCAGGCTATTAGCTTTGGCAGATGAACTTTACAAGAGGGTAACAATGTCTAAACCCACTCAAAATACATATCAGCATATATATAAGCTCACCCAGGCATATAACACTACATGTGCAGCACTTAAAGACTATCTAGCCATAAAAAAAAGCAAAATCTGCCACAGTCAACAACATACATGGACTAGAGGCTACATCAGATGGGCCATGGGTTTTCCCTCCGCCATTATGGCACTTCAAATTGGAACAACTATACATGCAGCACAATACATGATTAAACCTATTTATAAGCATTTCAAACAGAATCTTCAGACCCATCAACTCTTCAACCCACCCTCCAATTATTTTGGATCACCTGAAACAAATACACCATTTACCACTAATGAATTTGCTTTAAAGCTTGCCACTCTGCCCAATGCCTGTCATCCAGGCACTCATGGCATACCAAAATTTGTGTATGAGCACCTTAGCCATACAACTACTCAAGTATTATGTAATCTTGCAAACTATCTCTCACAAAAAATATACAAAATTGAAAATATTTATCCAATTGCAATAGTACCATTTAATAAGAAACCAGCTCCAATAACCACCCTTAATAATATTAGACCTATCTCCATGTGCCCAATAGCCATCAAGATCATTGAGAAAGTCATTAAAGACAGGATTGAGCCATATCTGCTCCCATTGATTTCACCATATCAGTTTGCAAGAAAGCTATCATCTACAGGACAGGCAGCACTTCTTTTCAAAGCTGTATTGGGATTGGTGTGAGGCTGGAAAAATTACAGCCCAGTTGCAGTTCAAATAGACATTGAGTCAGCTTTTGATTCTGTGGCAATCAAGATATTAATTAAAATGTTGGCTGCCACTGAAATACCTCAGACTCTTTTATATGTTATAACCAACTTGTTGTTAAATTGGGATATACATATTACACTCAGTGGCAAAAATTCTGAATCCTTTACTCCAACACAATCAATCTCACAAGGATATCCCCTGAGTGCTTTACTTTTCACTTTTTACATCAACCCTCTATTAGTAAAAATCCAGCAAACATTCATTGGCATCCAAATACCAAACACATCTCAGCAGGTAACATGTATTGCTTATATGGATGATATAACTGTCTTCCTCCCATCTAAAAAACACCTACCAGCCTTACATACAATACTACAAGAATTTCAGCTACACACAAACTCATGGTCAATCTAAATAAGACTGCAGTTTGATCTCATTATAATGCAAAGCAGTGCATGGGCATGTATGGGGGAAAGCCATCTGCTTTCTTGGGATTTCCTTTTTATATGAGTGCAAGTGCAATGAGAGTCAAGATCCAGAACAAACTCAAAGAAGAAACAGTGAATTACTACTTCTCTCTCAAAGGCATATCTTTCAATATACTCTAAGATCCAGCTATTTAACCAGCTAGCCATAACAAAAATCACCTATTACTCACCCATTATCACCTTTTCTAAAGGTTTTATTAAAAAAATCTCTTCTCTATGTAATAAGCTCTTGTGGCAGAGGAAGACTGTGTCAATATCTGAAAAACAACTTACCAGACCACCTATTCACAATGGACTAGGAATTCATAGTATTTATATTTTCCATCTACAGAAGGCCACAAACTTAATAGCATCCACAGTCAAACACTTTCCAATGCTTGAATGCCTACTTCAAATAACACCAACAGATAGACCACCCCCTGCCTATGACCAACTAGCATCAATGATCAATCATATAAAAACCACAGCTCCACAGATATCTCTTCAGACAATATACAAGCATTCATACTGGCAAATTTATTCATTAATCCATCCAAATCCAAGCCATGACACCAATCTGACAATGCTGAAAATCAATAATCTACAATTACTCCGTAAGTTTAAAAAATGGTCCCTGGAGCCAAAGTATTTTGATTTTTTGCTGAGACTAAACCTACATGCACTGCCCATGACATATTTTTTGAGATATCGGAAACTATACATGAACATTGATCCTTTTTGTCCCCTGTGTCACAGGGCTGAAGAAACACAGGAACATCTATTCCGGCACCAGACAGAATTTGATTTATTATGAAAGGAGCATATAGACAATCTAACACAATCCTTCAAAAAATCTTTAATTCATATTGCAAAGGCTCTATTCCATAAGTCTGTGTAGCCACTTTTGGGCTTTATGCATACTGGTGCACTAGATGCACATTCACTTTAGGTAACAACACAAGGCGACATCCATCAACTTTAAATATAAAACTGGCAAAACCACGAGCCAGAGACAATAAAATTGCACATCCAGACATCTACACAGCAACCTGGTCATTGGTAACACAACAATCAAACCTCTAAGATGGCTAAATAATCAACAATCTATGCCATCAACCAATATTTAAAAAAATAAAGAAATGTGGCACTTATCTACAAATAAAAAAACAGAATGTTGTCTTTGATTGCATACTATTAATATAGAGAACAGTAACAACAAAATCAGAACTCAAATACTGGAAAAGAAACTAAACCCAGCACTGCAATATACATACAAGTTGAAGATTTGCAAATTGAACAATGATAACCCAAGACTTTTGAGAACTCTGAATACAGCAAGCAATGCTCATAAATGTAATGTATACATATGTATTTTCACCCCCCTTAACAATGTTTAAATATCTTTCCCTTCTAATTTAATTTTTTTTGTACATCACAGATACAAACTTAAACTTGGTTTACTCACTAGTAATGCAAATATATGTATACGAAGTGTCTTATAGCAAATGTAACCCTATGGTCATCAATAAAGTTATTTTCTTTGAATAATAATAATAATAATAATAATAATAATAATAATAATAACAACAACAACAACAACAACAATAACAATAACAACAACGACGACGACGATGACGACGACAACAACAACACCACCACCACCAACAACAACAACAACAAGAAGAAGAAATCTTGGTATTTAAAAAATTATAAATATTTCTGATACTTTCTTTAATATTTAAATTACAAAAAATATTAAAATATTTTTTAATTATAATAATAATTAACTTTTGAAGTAGAGAAATACTGAATAAAAAATATGTGTGGAAAAAAGTATAGATTTGATGTATTTTTAAAAAAATCTTCGTCTTCTTAATAAAAGAAAAAAGTAATTATTTATTAATACTTTCCAAGTTACACTGACTTTCTAAAATAGTAAAGAAGACAGATAATTTTTTCTCTCCCAACAATCAGATTTTTAAAAAATTGTCTTTTTTTTCATTTGAGATTATTACAATAGAAAAATATTTGAAGAAGCAAAAAAATAATCACCTCAAATCATTGCAATCCCAAACTATAGCATCACTTTTGTATCTTAAATAGCCTGAAGAAAAAAAAAATATTGGATTTCAAGAAAAGTAACCCAAAAAAGTAGTGATTTTTATAAATATATATATAGAACAGATGATATCTTTTTTTAATGTCTTTATTTATGTATTACAGAATATTAAAATTATAAATATTAAATTTCATTATGTCTATAATATTTTTAAAGTCAAATTTATGAGATACTTTAATTAATAAAATACCCACATAAGATGATGTATGTACAGTTTGAAATAAAAACTACATATTTGATAATATAATAGTTATGCCTTATTTATGTTTGCAAAATAAATATAAATAAATGTAAGTAAAAGCTTAGCCTTAAAAATATATATTTAAAATAAATTGCATATTTAATACATAGCAATATATATATATATATATTGTAACGTTTATTATATGCGTTGCAAATATATTGGCATTTGGTAAAAGCTAAAAAATAAAAGTAAATTTAGATTTTTTTTTTGACTAATTTTTTTTTAAAAAAATAACGTACAGTGAAAGTTAAATTATTTTTTCGTATTTTTTTAATGTAATTAGAAATAAAAGTAGAATTGGAGAGAACAAAAGACATAAATTACCAATCTAGATAAGAGAAAGTAAAAATACTTCAACTAATTAAAGATGGCAGAATTTTGCTAAAAAAAATAAAGACTTTGTTACATAAATTTTATAAAGAATATATAAGATTATCGACGTATATTTTGACAAACAAAAGATATGTGCAGAAATCGGAAAACTGGGCCTCTAGTATAAAAGGCAGAGGTCAGTTTGAAGAACATCTTGTTCCATTAGTCTCTCTAGTTGGTCCTGGATAACAATAATACATCCAGGATCACCCTACACTGAAATAATTCAGCATGTCGGAGTGAACCGGAGCTTCTGCGAACATCGTGCCTGAAGATGTACACCAGGAAAAGCCTTCGTGACCGACTAGGAGAATGGACCACAAGATCAAATAATAACCAAAAGGCCGAGCTCATTCTACCCAAAAAACTATGCATAGTTATCTACTACTGAATTCACAAAACTTACCGGTAAGTTATGCTTCATTATCCTGATTGTAACAAAGTTAACCATTTTAAAAACTACTCGTAAAAATAAGCTTATAATAGGATCCTGATAGAGACTTTAATTTAATTGATCAAGAGACTCTTATTTAACCAAGAACTTTGTAATTAATTATCCAGCAGTTATTTTTTTATTATTAATGTTTCACATCAGAATTAAGTGTGTTCTCTCCAATTTATTTGATAAATAATTTACTTCAAACATTTTTTTTAATCTATTAGAATAAAAATATTTCTAATACCTATTTTCATTTGTATGTTATTAATAATAGTTATTAATTATTATTGAATTTATTAATATTATTTTAGTGATGTTTAAATATATAATTTACCTTTGCCAATGTGTTTAATAAATTCCAGGAATAATAATATTTAAAAAAATAATTCTCGTTACGGTATGATGCAATACCGATTAGTTTAAAAGTATTTTCTTTTTTTTATTTGCGAGATGGGCTGGTGACAGATTTCAGTAGTCTCTTTAAAATAAAAGGACCTGGTGCCCATATTGAATAAATTAAAAGCTGATTTCGTTAATAGCATATTTCTCAACAATTAAGAGGCCAAGTTTGATCAAGAAATATAGCTATGTTTTTAGAATAGAAATATAACTTTCTTCTTTTTGACATTGCTTGATCAACTCGCGCGCAGTTTATATTAGCATGTAGAGGCCTAACAAAACGGAAAACATTATAATATATATATTGTAACAATACAGAAAATAGAGGTTAATAAAAGAGAATCCAAGGTGACAACATAGCCATTTGTAACAGTGCACAACAATAGGGCTGAAATATGAGGAGATGGGAATCAATCATAATCTCCAAATAAACAAAATATAAAGATAAATATAAAAAGAATGAGCATGAGACATCAACACAGCATTATACAAAAATAATAATCATTCATCATCACAAATGATCAACAATAAAAATAAATCAACAATCAATCTTGCAACTGTATTTGAAAGTGGTCCTTTATAGACCAGGATAATTATTTAGCCACTACCAAACCTAGGGCAGAAATAAAAATAGTTATCTGGATCCATATACTTAAGTGATCTCCATCAAAATACAACAATAAGTCAAATAATGCTGAGATATTAAAATATCCTGATCATCATCAATGCTCTGGCCATTTCATTCCATCAATGTATTGGCCAATTATAAACTAAATTTATAAGAAAATAAATAAAATGAAATGTTCACAAACTTTAAAGGATATCTTTATTGTGTCAACCAGGAACATCATCATCTAGATGTCCATAACACTAAATATAAACCCTACTCCATAAGAAACTATTATGCACAAATCTAGCTCTAGAAGCAAAAACTCTATAAACTATTACTGTGAACAAGAAATAAATAAGTAAATAAAGCAGCTTATTATAAATCACTTTAAATAATTACTAAGTTTACCTGTCTATATGTAAATAGTTTTATTGGTCTCATTTAAAAAAAAATTCTAGAGCATTAAGCTGTCATAAAACAAAGTCACACACACTGCAATGTATGAAACAGGAATTAGATAGAATAAAGAAATTAAGACTAAAAAAAAATAAAAAAAAAATTTAATAACTAATTGATTAATAATAAATAAAAAATGTCATAATAGTATAAAATTTTAAACATTCATTTCCTCAAAAATATATTTTCATAAAACCAATCAGTTAATTATTATTCATAAATGAACTTTTAATTAATTAAGTTATTTCTTTAAAATAACTAAGATTTGAAAAAATATCATTTTAAAAGTCAAAGATAACAATCTTTGATTTAACTTAGGAGGGAAAATGAATAAAAAAATAAAAGTATATTTCAAACAAAAAATTTAAATGTACAAAAAATTAAATTTTTTAAAAAAACTCTTTAATAATTTTAAAGAGAAAATTGAATGGATTAAAAAAAATAGCAATTTAAAAATATTAACTTAATGAAAATATTTAAAGTTATTAATTTTTGCAACAACATAAAGATCTTTTTTTACTATAAATAAAAACTTAATGTGCATACAAAAATAACTTTGATCATGGTTTGATTGTTTTGTTCATTTCTTTTTTCAATTATAATTTTTAGTTGAATTTTCTTATTAAAGGCTTCTACACATGAACATGATTCATTTGTCTTTTGTCTGGCATGAAATATTTCATTTCCATGTTAACAATAGCTAAATTTTATTCTTTTTTAAAAAATAAATCTTCCAGGTAAGACTAACACAGTCAGAGACTCATGCTCTTGGTTGAAGACATAGTTTGAGATTACTTTAGGGAGTAACATGTCAACATTTTTATTTTAGTGAAGGATGGTTACATGGAGGAAGATAATGTCTAGCTTTTATTTGAATTGAGCTCATGGTTTTCATTGTAAAAACCATTTTTATGACCAAACTTATACTATTCTAAAAGCTTGATTACAACTTCTGCTTTTGTATGCAATAGCTTAGTTAAGACTTGATTTTTTCTTTCTTATTAGCTGGAGTAAGACTTGATTGCTCTTTCTTCAACAGCTAAGTTAGAAATATATTTTTACCAGACACTTTGTCTTCTTACTTATTCACATTCCTATTGTTTTTTAGAACAATATTTCCTACAAGCCAATCACAACCTGTTGTCAATGTCTTCCCATCCTTGCATATGTATTAAATGGATTATGTCCTGTACATGTGGGGTTCAGATTGACCTTAGGTCAACATGAGTGTGACAATAATCTCGGCCTCAGGGTGGCCTTTGAGCATTCCATCATCAGATTTTCAATTGGATGACGGTTGAAGAGTTGGAGTGAGGAGTGGATTGAAGCCTGTCCATTAAACTATGAGGATAGTCTATCTTAATATATATCTGAGCACTTATACTATATATGTGTGTAAAGATGATAGTCTGGACCAACTGATGATTGCTGGTTTAGCATGAAATACATATATTGGTGATTATTTATCTTTTCAGCATATATGTGTTTGGGTGTATCAGTGTTATTAGATAGAGTGGAGAGAGGTGGGTGGTGTGAAAGTCTGTGCTCATATACCCTATATTACATATATATAGCCACAGGTATATAACAAGCCTGTGTTTCAGTTATTACATTACAGAGATGTCTGCTCATCCTTGCATATGTATTAAATGGATTATGTCCTGTACATGTGGGGTTCAGTTTGACCTTAGGTCAACATGGGTGTGACAATAATCTCGGCCTCAGGGTGGCCTTTGAGCATTTCATCATCAGATTTTCAATTGGATGGATGGTTGAAGAGTTGGAGTGAGGAGTGGATTGAAGCCTGTCCATTAAACTATGAGGATAGTCTATCTTAATATATATCTGAGCACTTATACTATATATGTGTGTAAAGATGATAGTCTGGACCAACTGATGATTGCTGGTTTAGCATGAAATACGTATATTGGTGATTATTTATCTTTTCAGCATATATGTGTTTGGATGTATCAGTGTTATTAGATAGAGTGGAGAGAGGTGGGTGGTGTGAGAGTCTGTGCTCATATACCCTATATTACATATATATAGCCACAGGTATATAACAAGCCTGTGTTTCAGTTATAACAAGTAATTAGATAAATTTTTATAAATGCAATTTTTCAACCTTTCCCTTCTTAATCTTTGATATTAAAAACAAATCAAAAACTTAAATTAACATCATAAAATTCTTGACATTATTTTCTAATTAAAACAATTTTCTCACAAAGGGAAAACAAGATAATGAGTTAATTGCACTGATTTGATTTTGTACTAAAGAGAGATAAAGTGAAAAGAAATAACCCAACTCTAATTAAAAATAAAATTTACCAAAAGCATTAAAATTTTATTATTATTTTTTTCTTTTTAAAATTACTATTAAAAATAAAACTTTTATTTCTCTGTTAAGGTTAAATTAATATCTATTAAATAATTTTTTAAAAAAGAGAAAATTATTTCTTAACACATTTTCATAGTTTAATTTAAACCAATGAATTAATTATAATTATTGAAGAAAGAGAATTGAAAATATTTTTTACATTCTTTTATAGTTTTCTTTCCTTTCTACAATCATTTGTAACTTATTAAAACATTCTCATATTAAAATCATATTAAATTTAGTGTTTGAGAATTTTTATATAATCACATTGGCACTTAAAATATTTAGTTAATTGATGACTCATCATCATCATCATCATCACCATCATCATTACTTTTATTATTATTATTATTATAAAAATATGCATGGGGAAAATTAAATATAATTTTCCTCATTAATTAAATAATCCTAAACTAAACTTGAGAAGCATATTGCCAACTTATCTAATAACTTTTAATGCAGCTATGTAGTCAACTGGTTACAATATATTGTAGGATATTGAGTTCAAACCCTACATCACCAGTCTCAAAGACTTCAGAAGAAAGGGGGAAGAAATTTTTTTCTTCTCAACTGACAATTTAATAGATTAGGTATTTATAGAAGAACTAAGATGTAAAAAGAAAGAATTAAAGTTTGAGCATATATAAATAGTCTGTAGCTGTACTCTGTAAATCATTTTTTCCCTAGGTCTACCTGTTAACTTTTTATATTTCAATTTATATCTAATAAATTATAATGTTGTTCTTTCTTAATAATATTTTAATTTAATACTTGTCATTACTAATTTGATCTAGAACTTTTTGTTTCTAATAATATTAATAATCTGGAGTTTTTCGAATCATTTAGATTACTTTCAACAGGTATTTATTAATTCAGTATTTTTTTAGTCTTTTCTTTGATTACTTAAACAAGTTTTAGATATATGAGTAGATACATGAATATATGTGTATATATGTGTGTGAAATTTCAAACATCAAAATTTAAACATTTACAGATATATCAAAAGGTTTTTTTTAACTCTATATTTTCAGTGTAAAAATATTTTTTTTACATATTATGTACATTCAATTTTTTTTGTATTATTCTAAAAAATGTTAAAACTAAAAAGATTGAGAGAGATAAAATTCCAATTCTAAAAAAATCTAATTCTGATGTTAAAAGAAATGGGGCGGTCAATTCTAAAGATTTGAATCTATTGTTGAAAGAGATAAAATTCCAATTTAAAAAATATCTAATCCCTGGTTAATATGAAAAAGATTAAAAAAGATAGTCAATTATAAAGATCCACAGATCAGATAATTATAACACATTTGCATAGATAAAATATTTTTGGCATAACCTGGGGGCTTGCTGTAAATATACCCTTGAGATAAGAGTGACGTAATGTCATAAAAGCAGGATATATATCCAGGGAAAAGTCTATTTTTTATTAAGTGATAAGTGTTCAATGGTATTGCTTCATAGAATCAAAGTGTCATTATTTTTATATTTACTTGAAAGATTTTATAGCAGAATGGAGGGTTAGAAATGATATTTTGTTGAGTGCCTTTTGGCTCCCCAAAGAATTCTAACACATCTGAAAATTTAAAATGGAGAAGGAAATTAACAAATAGCATTCCCTCTGCTATGGGTGGATTCCAATAAAACAAAGTAAAATGCTAAAAGTCTATCAAGAGAAGAAAAATTATCCATATGTTTATTAGCATGTCTACAAACAGCAAGAAATAATAAGAAAAGAAGAAATGAAAAACCCATCACAATACTAAAATGGCATCCTTAAAAAATGCCATCTGTGCAACAACAACATCATCATCACCATAGTAAAACAGAAAGAAGAATTATAAGCCTAATCTTCAAACAGAGCTTTTCCAGCAAACTGCTGTAATTGATATATTTATGCATATTAAATAATGGAATATATGGCTGAATTCAAAATTTAATCTTGAACAAACTAAATGAAACAATTTCCACATTGGAAATCAAAAAAATGTCCAGTAATATAAACTTTCTTAATAACTCTGAACAATATTATTATTATTATTGGCCATTTTGTCTCCTCTCTCAAAATCCTTACAATAAGCATAATTTATTTTAAAAGGAGGGTTTTGTTAATGACAAATATTGACCATATCAAGATTATTTATTTTGCTATAATCATTCTATGTGATCATTTTTATATGTATTTTTTTAATAAAATGTTTTTTATTATTATTTATTAAATTTGGTATCATAAAAAAAGAAATATTGTTTATATATAATTTTTATTATATGTACAGGTTAAGCACAAGATTTATTAATGGTGGGAAACACATGAATGATACTATCTGTGTTCTTGGATATGACTGTTCTGTATGAATGCTCGAATTTTGGAAAGAGAACAAGGATAGAGATGTATTATAGTGAGAAATAAATTTAGGTCATCAGTAGCCTAACTTAATAGGAATTAAGATAAATGAGGATTGTGCTATTTAAACAGCATTAAACTGTTCCACATGCACTTTGGATTTTAACTATAAAATGAATGAATACAAACACTTCAAACACATGATAAGGTCTTTGGAAAAGATAGAATGGCCATTTATCTTTTCGAACCCAAATGCTTTTGTATGGGCGAATCTTAAGTGTTTGAAAGTGAAAGTGTGAAGATATTAAATAATCACTTTAAATTACTTTTACATGCTTGAATGAATGCCGCTGGTGAAATTTACTAGAATTTACAATACGTCATTCTTATTTCAAATTAAATGTATGTAAATAAGTTGATTATTTTTTTATATAGCACGATGTTTTTTATAAACCGTACTATTTAAACAGCATTGAAGTGTTTGTATTCATTCATTTTATAGTTAAAATTTAAAGCGCATGTGCAACAGTTTAATGCTGTTTAAATAGTACAGTTTATAAAAAACATCGCGCTATATAAAATAATTGACTTATTTACATAAATGAGGATTATAATTCAAAGCAGATTTCTTTAGATATTCTTATCTTTATAAGTTATCAAATTTCTCTATCTATTTCTCATTTATTGTTTTTAAGATTATAGGCATAACATTTGTTATATATAATATGTTAGTATGTGCTTGCTTCGGATGTTTATGATTGAATTTTAATTTTATTGAGGGGGAGGGGGTGAACATTTTTTAGTTATTGTTATTGATAATTATTAAATGTAACTAATTTTTTAAAATTAATCTTATGTCCTAGCTCCTCACTGATGAGAGCCATAGCTCGAAACCGGTCTGGGAATGGGGACCATCATAGATAAAGGCTTCATGTATTTTCTCTTGTAGCATTTATCATAAAAAAATAATTAAGCTTGTTTAGAGATAGTAGCAGGCTCTTTATATATTACATATTGGTAATACAAGCTATATAGGTCGTGATATATGACTGATTTTTACTATTAAATTAATTACATAAAATTTCGTTTATATATTGATGAATAACCAATAATAAAATTAAATTTTTCTGATTAAAAGAAGTTTATATGTTTTTTAAAGTCAATGATTTTTCTTGTGAAAATAGTTTAGTCATCGTCATCATGGGTGAATTCCAATCATAAACAGAACTTACCAGTGTAATAATATTTTGATAAATAATTGGAAATATTAGAAAATTATATAATGTTACTTAGGAAGACTATGCATATTAACCCATTGTCATTAGAGTATCCTTTGGGTGGTGGAGAGTTGGTATAAGATTTCATCACTTATGGATTGAATAAAGGACATGATTTGTGTTAGTGGTGAGTTAGTTAAAAATTGTGGCAGGGTGTATCGTTGCCATCATCATCATTATCATCATCATTATAATAAATAAAGGATAATCTGGGGATAAATATATTAAATGGCTGTATAAATAATGGTTTCATTTTGTTTGTTGTTTGTGAGCCAGCATAGGATATATGACTACCATTGATGGTCTATAAAGATTTAGAGAGCTAGTAAAATTTATGATGTTATATTATTAAAAAGAACTAGTAATATTATTAAATATGAGCTCTTAAATTATTGATAATGTTGAGTGATTAAAAGTGATCTGTATGAGAGTTTGTATAAGAATTTGTCTGCACAATTATGGAATAATGAGAATGATTTACCATTAACACAGATGCAAATGATATACTATTATAAAATGGAAATCCTACATACTGTTATAGATAATGTACCAATGGAGGTTCAAACTGGTTATGATTATAAGTAGGTATCCAATATGATTTTATCTAGGTTCAGATAATAATTATTAAAACAGGCAAAACTCTCCATACAGTAGTGCCACTCAGTGCAAGCCAGAGTAATCAATCAAAGCCAGAAGACTTGTGCATAAAATCCCTATCTAGTGCCTACTCATACAATATCCCCAGATTAGTTTCTAGCTTGTGGATTTTGTTAGTGAGGAGTCTTGGATCTGAGTGCACTGCATGTAGATCTTAGGATCTAATGCAACTCTCCAGCAGCCACATTTATCTCTTCTTATCTACAAAACTATGAGTCTAAAATTAAAAACAATAATATTTTCAATCCAAACTCATTAGCTTATATAGTCATATAGATCTGAACTCATTTCCATACCCATACACTTTGGTGTCTTTGGTTCTTCAATAATCATAGCCACCACTATCCTATTAGTCAGGATTGGTATTAAACTACTAAACATCACATGATCACTATTTCTTATGCTTGCTCATAACTGCTATTAAAACAGAAAAAACTCTTCATATAGTAGTGCCACTCAGTGCAAGCCAGAGCAATTGATGAAATGCCAGAAGGCTTGTGTATAAAATCCCTAGCTTGTGGCTTTTGTCAATGAGGAACTTCAAATCTGAGAGAACTGTACTTAGATTTTAGGATCTAATGCAACCCTTCATTGATTATTCTGGCTTGCACTGAGTGGCACTACTGTATGGAGAGTTTTGCTTATTTTAAAACAGTTATGAGCAAGCATAAGAAATAGGGATCATGTGATGTTTAGGTTCAGATAACTTAGTGGTACCCATGTTGGTAAGGAAGAAGTAGAAAGTAAAGTAATTATCAGTAATCGATCTAAAACAATCCGTTACAAATAGCTGCCCAATAAGAACAGAATAAAAATTAGATTTTTCTAGATTTTTCTTCCATTACAATATATATATTATTTAATAGTAATATTTTTAAGAATGTAAAGAATAAAGAAAAATATGATTTTATTTTTTTGCCATTTAAATTGTCTTCTTATAAAATTGTATGTAAAAATACTAATTTGTTTGGAAATAAGAAAATTGCTTGGAAAAGTGGTGTTACTTTGAATAATTTATTATATAATACAAAAATATTTTTTGATAGGAAGACTATTTCTGGTGTAGTGTATATTATTTTTTCTTTTTGTAAGAATATATATATATATATATATATATATATTGTGCCCTTGTCTGTAGGTCATAGGTAGGGTAGAAAGGTCAATTATTAAAAAATTTTAAATTTTAAGTTATATTTGTAAGATATATAAATAATAATAAGAGAATGAGATTTTATAGTACAATTTAAAGCTAAAAATACCTGGTAGGTAACAGTGTAATAAATTATTTTAAAAGAAAACAGTTAAATAAAGCTTAATCATATCATTGCTTATGGTTGTGAAAGCTGGCCATATAAAATAATACAGCTATAGATAGTTAAAAGTAGATTAATAATTTGAATATAATATTTTAAAACTAATAAATTAAATAAATACTATATGTAGTGTATAATTATATTTAATAATCAAATTTAATAGAGTATAATTTATTAATAAACTGTGGGATGGTGAGAATTATATTTAGTTCTACATTTTAAAATTATTTTCTAAATTTTTTATAAAATATATCAGTTTTGGTAATTTAAACCAAGACGTAAATAAAAAATCATTTTTATAAAGTTAGTAGACACGTGACCGTATATTATATGCCTTCACACACACTCTTGTTAAAATAATAATAAACTGTGTGAATTTAAAACTAGATATAATTGCCATCGATCTTTAAAGTGAAAGTTAAAAAATATTAAATATTGTTTTAATAATTATTTTAAAACTTAGATGATTTTTTTTATATAAAACTATAATTGAATTTAAAAATATTGGTATAAATATTCCAGACATTACGTCATCAATTCTTAATTTTAAAACATCCATTCTGTTATCAAAATAAAATGAATAAATTGTTCGCGCTAAAATAAATATTAACCAATCAAAGGATGTAAAATTAACAGACAAAAATCTAAGAATTATACAGAGCGGGAGAAGTAATGTGTAAGTGAAAGAGAAAGTAACAAATTTTTATGGCTGGTAACATCGTAGCTGAACAGTAATATAAATTTATAATTTCGGATTTATTCTAAAAGTTATTCTGTAACATATAATATATTTTTGACTACAGAGATATGGATTGCTAATTTTAAGTTTATCTTACCAGGAAATTTTATTCAAATTTAACCAGAAAGCCTACAGTAACATGGAAGTACAAGAAAAAATATTTAAAGTGATTGCTGAAAGAAAAATAATTGGAAATCATCTTAATGCCACTTTAGTTGTGCTCAACCTGAAACTTAATCTTATAACTGAAAGGAATACAATTGGGACGATATGTGAAAATCTGAAAAAGAAGCTGCTGGTCGTCAAGAACAATTTATGACGATAAATTTACAGAGCTATCTTAAAACTAAGTTATACTTCTCTATGAACAAAATTTTAATATGCGTTCTAGTACCAAGAAAAATAATAATGGAGAAAGAATGTTTATTTTGTAAAGAAAACATTATTAAAACTATAGTTCCAGAATTGTGAAATAAAGAAAAAGTTAAAGACTAATATAAAAGTGCTATTAAGTATTTTATTGAGAGGAGCCGAAAAACTTTATATAAGAGAAATGAGAAAATATTACAAAGAATTTAATGGAAAAAAAAAATGTTTGATCAAAGAAATCTAAGATTAAATGACTAAATAAAAATGGATCCATGGAAACAGAAATTTATTGAAGATTTAAAATAAAATATCTACAAGATGCATCGGGGGAAACCAGACGCGCGGGAAAAAGCTAGCAGACTATGTTGAAGGAGATATCAAGAATTAATAAGTGTATAAAATATTGAGAAAACTAAGGATCATCGTCGATGAAGATTATTAAACAGAGTTATTTTTTTTTATAGAACATTAAGTGACTGAAGAAAAATAAAGTATATATTTTTTTTTAGCTTTACGATGAACAATTTTCAAGCAAGTTCGACAAAGCAGTATCGTAAATATAATTTAATATTTTTATTTGATTGTATTTAAAATATAAAAATTCTATATTAGCTTAGGGAAACATATAAACATGAATTTAAGAATAATGAGATTTTAAATATAATAGCTTAATAGAATGATAGAAATATTATTATAAAAATAAAATGTATGTATGGAAGTTTTAAATATCTACAAGAAGTAATGGAATGGTGAAGCCTTCAGAATACGATCAAGAAGATAGAGATCGTTTTGGTAATTGTGATATTATTGATAATGCATAATGTATTTTTTTTTAGGTCATCTATTAATGAAGAATGATGTATGAAAGTTTTTAAATTATAAGTACACATTTTATCCAACATTAAAACATATATTTGAGATAGTAGTAATTTTAAATGTGCATGCAATAAGTTGTTTTAAAAATATAATTAATAATAAGTATCATAATAATTATGTGATTCTTTTGAACTTTTATGTTGCAAAATCTTCAGATAATTTTAAAATAGTTGGTATATTATAAATATACGAGATAAGTAGTAAAAGATTTTCTTAAGAATAGCTGTATAGTTTGAACTAAAAATGAATTTTATTATTGTTAGAAATGTAGACAGAAATTTGTCGATGTACTGCATAGATAAATCTAGAGAAATAAAATCGGATAGTGACTTGGTAGTACTGGTGTAGAGGAAACCAAGATGATGTTTTTTGCCAAGAAATAAGAAAAATCAAATATTTGGATCATAGTATTTTGTGTGATTTCAGTATAGCTAACTAAGTCCTATCACTGAACACATATATTTTGGACAGTGTTTTTTACGTATCTTTGAAACTTTTTGATGTTATATAAAGCTGAAGGAATAGCTTTAGCATCACTCCTATAGTAGAGGTGGATAGACAGATAAAGGTCACTCCTCTATGGTGTTCTTTAAATTCACTGTGCCATCATTGTCAAGTTTTATGACGGATAATATTCTAGTTGTTTTGATCCTGCGCATCTATTTTCGCTATCCTTGTTTCATGAATATACATCGTCAGAAAGATATTTTTATAGAAATGATACATAAAATAGAAATGAGGCTAGGTTGTCGTTATGTAAGAATAGTTTATTTACTAGAATGAGTTAGAATTGTTATTTTAAAAGTGAAAGTATAAATGTCATAAAGAGATGAAGAATCATATGATATAGTTTTAAAAAGTAATTCTGAAATGAATATAAGATTTTTAAAGGAAAAATCTAAACAAAGTTTTTAAAGTAATAATAAAATTTTAATATTTTATATGATATTTAAAAATAGAGATTGCATGTTGGTTGAAAAATGATTCAATAATGTGTAACAGATATATGTATTTGTGCATGGTATGTTAATGATTGTAATTACCATACGAAGCAAAGGCTTGGATAAGTATTGGATTAATAATTATTGTATAGTCAATAATAAAACGGAACATCAAAATGTCAAGAAGGGTTTGAATCTTTAGGATTCCATACGAATAATAATATAAAATAGAATTTTATGATTTTGTATAATTTTTACTACGAAGGTAAAAATTTTTGTAAAAATATAATTTTAAAATTAATAGAGATATAAAGTATTAATGATAATTATTGATAGATACATTTTTGTAACAAGCTAAACTAAAATCAGATATCTAATAATAATAATACTGTATAAGAGTTAAAAATAAAATAAGTAGAAATTTAATGTTAAGAGATAAACTAGTAAAGTAATTTTGTAACAGGAAAGTAGGGATATCCGATGTACATAATGTAAATATTGTTATTTGTATAATTATTAATAAACTATGTTGTAAATTTATTTGTAAGCTTCGTGTCTTAGTTATATTTCTCCACATAGAATGCATGATATCGCAATACACATTTATAATTGCAACAGACATATAATTTTGCACAAAGTAGATAAACATAAAAGTGTTATAATAATTTTTGAAAATTTATTTGTATGATAAAATTAAAGGATTATAATTATATCGTTTATTGGTCATAAGTTGGTTGCCACAATATTAAAATAAATTATATGCTAATATTACAACACGTATTTTGATTGTCAGATTATTAAATACTACCACGAACGTAATATTTATTTATTTATTTCATTTAAGAAGAAATAGGATTATATTATACTATTATTATCATTATTCTTATTTATTATTGTTAGTTGTTACGTAGTGAATTTATGACATAAAATTCCCTTCTCATAGTTTACTACCGTAATTTAAATCAGTTTAAATGCAATTTATGAACCTGAGATTTATTTGATTTGATTTTATTTCATTTATTTACTTAAATTATTTAATTGAGCTAGATTATTATTACAAAGAATAATAAGATATGATTATTATCTTAATCGTAATGAAAAGAGCTTGGAAAGTCATAAGAATACCATAAGTTGATTATTTAGTATAGTGTTCTTATGCCATTGGGATAGTATCATGTGGATATATCTCAATGTAGTCTGTCTCGCTCCCCGTGTCGTCGCTCCATGTCTCATGAAAATAATAAATTTTTAATAATATAACTGTATTTATATTTTAAAGTTTAGAGCTAGTAGTAATCATTTTAATAAATTAATTTCATTCATTTTGTTAAGACTGAGCTAGAGAGAGAACCCGGAATATATTTTAAACATTGTTATGGATTGTTATGGAGTGCACGCGCGTGAGAGGCGACGGGGGAGGAGGGTACAATATATATATAGGTCAGAGTAGTTGGAGCTTAAATGAAAGAATAAAGGTACATAAAAGTGGGGTTAGAAATAAATATGTTAGTTCTACTTTATATGTTCATGAAAAAGATACAGGTCACACTATTAATTTTGATGAAGCTAAGGTTGTCTTCTTTGAGAGAAATGAAATAAAAAGAAGAATTAAAGAATCTTTATTATTGAAAATTTATTATTCTAAAGCAATTAACTTATTTAAAAGTTATTTTAATATTAAGAGTGGATGTAAAGTAAATGAATTTGTGGATAATGGGTAATATAAATATGGTGTTGTTTTGTAGTTCTTTATACTTGAGAAGTGTGCTTGTAGCATTGGAACCATTGGTTGTGTTTTTTATTTTATTTCTTGGCTAGTCTGGTTGAGTTTTGGATTTGGGATAATTTTAATTAAATAAATAAAATATCCGTTAATTAAAAACAATATTGTAATTATAATTGAAATAATATTTTTAACAGTTTATAAACAATTACAAACAATCTTAAAATCTGCAGAAGTACTTTTGGTTACTTTCTAACCTGCCTCAACTGCCATTAAATTCAATGGTAGTTGAGGCAGATTAGAAAGTAACCGAAAGTACTTCTGCGGATTTTATTTCAATTATAAAAATATATATATATATATATAATGGAATGGCCTATTTGATAGCCTTAGTTGAGGCACCAAATATAACAGAATGACATTTAATCATCCCAGTTGATATACCAAATATAATAGAATCGATTATATTTAATGCTTGGAAATCATTAACTTAATGCTTCATAGTTAGGTTCGCCAAATATAACAAAATGGATTATATTTAAAATCTAAGTTGGTCTTGTTAAATATAAGGGGATGATTAAATTCTCTAAAAAGAGGATATGCATTTCACTACAATCGGACTTTGGGTCTTCAGGTAGAATGCTAGAAATGAATTGATGAAATACTAAGTCCATGATCATATCTATCTTTATTATGCTAGCTCAATAATTTTTAAATAAATTTTGATATAATTTAGACTAGTTCATCCATCTCTCATCTTTCTTCCAGTCACTGTTATGCCATGATATTCAAACTCATGGAGAATTTGCAATTAGCTCTCTTCAGGGATAATTTCAAAACAAGTTATTTTTTAATATGCCTTTATATAAGCATTAATTAATAATTGACATTCATATGATATTTATAATACTAGCATATATATAATATAATTCAATAATGATTAGACAAAGAGATCAAGTAAATAAATCAATATTTAATAAACAATAAAAAATATAATATAAGAAATAATAAAATATTAATAAATAAATACGGATGAATTTTACCATTTTAAGAAATATTAATAAATAATATTATTTAATACCCTATGATAAAATTCAATACTATAATAAACTTTCAAAAATTAAAGAAAATAGTTTAAATTAACAGATATATAAAAACAATATCTGGATTCAAAAATTAATAATTTATGTAACTTATTAACTTATTTACCATTCTTATTTATATGTTTCATAATTACTAATATATAAGTACTATTTACAATTGTATAACTTATATATTATATGTATTTTTGATAAATAAAATACATTAAACGTTTACAATATTATGTAGTAAATACAATATAATCCTGTTTAAAATATCTATTAAATAATAACTATTCTTTATATCCTTCATCTAATTTGATGAATTATGTCAAGCTTTCAATTAATTATATTTAATATTAAATATAATTTTCCTATTAAGATATAATGATGTGATGCCAAATTTGAAATAAAGATAATAATAATAATAATAATAATAATAATAATAATAATAATAATAATAATAATAATAATAATAATAATAATAATAATAATAATAATAATAATAATAATAATAATAATAATAATAATAATAATAATAAAATAATATAAGCATTATTATAATATAAATATATATTAAAGAAAACTTATTTTTCAGAGTTGAAAGTAGATATTGAAGTTTATAGTTCATCATCCTAATGAAGATCTTTTATGAAGTATATTATCAATCCATTGGTATAAGGATGATTTTATTTATCCTTAATTGATAAACTGTTAATAATATCCAATGACTTGATTTATATAATATATAGCAAATATTCTTCGAATGATTATGTTCTTAATCTCCATTTTTCTATTATCATCAGACGTTCTTTTCAATTAATATTTCAAATATTTCAAAATATTTTAAAATAGCATGCAAGGTTGGTTTCAAATCCTTTACGATACAAAGCTGTTCTACTCAAAGCACATTGTTTTATCTTATATATATATATAATTATCTTAAATTTATATATATCTGAAGAATAATGGAAGTGTTAAAACAACGTAGTTTCTAAAAAACTTAAACAGACGCTCTTTTCTTTTATAATGCTATTTTTTTAAGATTTAATAGAAAATTAAAATATTTTCCTTGCAGACTTTTAATCCACAGGTTATCTTAATTTGGAAAAGTTAATATTTAAATTCCAATTGTTGAACAGTGAAACAGTAAGATTCGTATTCGAATCTTAAGTTTCACCTTTTTCTGTCGTCTCTTACTGACCGGTCTATCCTGCCCAAATTTAAATTTTTTGGTATCGAATTGTGTGTGTAGCAATATTAAAAATGTATGAATATATGTAGAATTCAGCATAAACACACACACATTTCGATCTCAAATTAAAGGCAATAAATGGGGATAAAATAATATAATTTAGATTTCTTTTAGTTATATAATTTTGTATCATTTTAATCATTTAGTTTGGATTATAAAGTTCGTATTTATTGCTTTGTTTAAATTTCGTTTAATAATAATTCTAAAAAAATCTGATGTAATATTTAATTAAAAGTTAAAATAATCTTATGTTCCCTTTTTGTCTTTGAAATTTAAAAGCATCGGTCAGTGATAGATAATAGATTAATTAAAGAAAAATTCCCGAAAATATAATTAGTAAATGTAAAATGTAAACAATAGAACAGCAGCTTTCTTTAATTAAAACCAACAAAATGCATTGATTATCCTCAGGGCAGATTAAGTAGAACCTAAAAATACCTTAACAAAAATGTGAAAGATCAAGATAATAAAAAGAGGCCATCTTAGACTTGCTGGAGACATTCACTTCAACTTTAGCTTTGCTCTCAATCACTGAGAGTCTCCAAAATATAAAAATGAATTGTTCCTGCCAAGGTATGACCGAGTAAAAGCACCTAGATTATTCTCCATTGGGAGATGGCCTATCGGATGCCGAACTTTCCATTTCCCATCATAAATTCACCATGAAGATCTGCTGCCTGAAATAAATGAGAAAGCTGCTGCTGCTGTGAAAGTAAATTAAATATCTAAATACAAGAAAGAATTGCCACTCGTGAACTTTTTGCTGCTAAACTAATAGAATCAGAAAACTTCTTGTAAAACAGGTACCTGTCTGTGTTCAAACTCAAGAGTACTCTAATAATATGCTCTTCTCCATATTACTTATCTAAATTGTAAAATGTAAAAACTACCATTTGTATAACTAAATTGAATAATTAACTTAATGTGTAAATTTTTCTAATAATCTAGCTTACCTCATTCTATCTTTCTTGGGTGCGTATTTCTAAAATCTACATTTTATCTATATTTATTATTTAATTATTGCATGCTAATAATTGTCTCAATTTTCAAAGTTTAAATCTATGATCGCTTGAAATAGTGAATGCGTGTCAGATTTCATTAACATTACTTTCATAAATAATTTAATTTTCATATAAACCGACACGCATTCAATGCTTCATTTATGGTGATGCAGGGGTCTACAACTTCGCAAATGGCTGGCATATTAGTTGTAATCATTCCCAGTTTAGATATGTTTTGTATATATTAAATCTTAATGAATAATTCCATCAAATTACATTTCTTTAAGAGTTGCCAACATTCTTTAGTAAATGTTGATAATGTAGGGCTGAGTTAGAAATCTATTTAAATCTCATCATAATCGTTTATACATTATACATGTGTTACGTTTTAGAGACGCAATGACCCATTCCACCGTGAAATTTCCGGATTCTTCAGGGTTGAAATTAACCCCAGTCATCCTACACAAGTGGGCATAATGGGTGCTGCCTTAGACTTGACAACGTCATGCAGCCAGCCAGCAAAACTGAAACATGGACCGCTTGTCCTTGGTTATGCTTATGTGATACCTTACTTTATCAGGCCAATGGCAGAGACCAGCCCGACATTCTTATAAACTCATTCACGGCATTGCAGTTTCGACATACTGCCATTCCATATCGCCTTTCTAAAGCGTACCACGTGTTCCTTTACTTAGTTTTATTATTCTATATATCACTCCGCCTCTGCATTATCTTCATAATTCACTCTCAAATAAATGTTTGTCCTTAGTCATAAAATAAATATTTTAATTAAATAAATATATGTCCACCGCTACTCTTAAATCTTACTTTAGACTCTTGCATTGCAAAGGTATAAATTCCCCAAGGCATGCATTAGAAATACTTATTTGAGAATTTTAGGTAGCTAGATTAAGCCTTCAAATAAGTGAATTCCCTTTTGTAAACATTACAGTATCAGAAATATCGTTACTGAAGTCCTCAATGTAAAGTAATGTCTAAATAAATAAATGTATTCTTTAAAATATAATCATGTCGCAAATCCCGCTACTGAAGCTTTGAATCCATAAAATATTATTAGTAAATGATTGTTTTATTAAAATGTATTAATAAATAATTTTAAACTATACGTCTGCAGTTACGTTTCATTTATTCGATACCCATTCTATATAATATTTCCTCGATTATGTAAATATGACTGTTTAATTATGATTATTGGCTAACTCAAGAATAAAATCATGAATCTCTTGCATATCCCTGACCACCGTGCCTAAGGAAATATTTACTAATGTCACATCAGATGCGTTGTTTTGTGGATTGTATTGTGGAACCGATAAACTATGTTCGAACTCAGTAACATGGGTGGCTTCGCTACCTCGATGGTGCTTCTGTTCTGTATGGTGGTCGAATTCTGCACTATGTTTACGAGTCACACGTTTTCTGACTGTTACAACAGTAGTATTGATAAAAAAAAAAGTTATTTAAAGAGAAATGATTTTCTTTTCTTCTCCTTAATAACAAGAGAACAAATCAATCTGCTCGTGTGTTATTACAAGTTTATGCTTTATTCAAATATTAATTGTTCAATAGACATTAAGATTTAATAATAATAATAATAATATATATATAATTATTTATTACTCAACCTCAAATCTGGCATTTTACTCAAAAACTTGACATTAATATATATATTGTTTAATGTTCACGTATATATAAAATCATTCATTTCAACTCCAAATCTGGCATTTTACTCAAAAGCTTAAGGTATGTATTATTTAAAACTCACATGTATATATAAATAGTTTATATATGTATACATAATAAAATAGTCAAATAAGTTTTATATTTATAAATAATTTCATAAGAGATAAAATTGCGTTAGACCAATAATAATAACTGGAAGAAGTTATTATTATATTTCCCCTTCCCTTAGGAAATTAAAATTTTAGTTTAAGTTAAAATTTTAAACACTTACAACTATTTTAGTATGTTCTTATAATTTAATTGCATTTATACTTGGATTTTATGAAGGGTTGAAGTTTTTTTTTTTTTAACTGTTATATCTTTCCTTGTACTTGAGCTATATTATTCTTTTGATAATGATCAAAAAAAATTAAGGACTTTGATGGTTAATATTTTTTTTTATAAAAAAAAAAAGTGTTTCCTTCTTGGACAACACAAATATATTTACTAGTTTTATTCCTGCTTCTTTAAGACTTATGGATTTGAAAAGAACTAAATAAATACTAGAGTATCCATTTATTAATATGAATTGACTCTATTGTTTTTACTTATTTCAAGGCATTAAAGAATACCCTCACCAAAGCTAATGTTCTTAACTATATATTTTCCTTTACATTGATCATTATTATTATTTTTTTATACAACCATATGGTTTACACTACCCAATATTTATCTTGATATTCACCTTATTTCTTTATATAACATTATAAACAGCCAAAATAAGGTTTTAAAATTCGTGAATTATATGTACCACGAATCTCTCCTTCTTGGTTAATCCAAAATGCATTTGGACCTGCCTTTTTAATGATAGTATAAGGTCCTTCATATGTGTTGTAGAATTTGTGATATTTATTCTCTAATGGTTTACTGGGATGGAAAGTCTTTATCAAAACTTTATGTCCAACTTTAAATTCATAAATACATTTTTTTTATTCCAACTTCTATTATTTTCCATTTTAACAAGTTGTTTATGACTTGTAAAACATCATTTTCTCCATTTATTTTGGGTTCATTAATAATAGGTTTATATTTTTTAAATAATATAGGTATAATTTGATGAAAGTGTAGTCGGATGGGTGAGAATCCAGTAGATTCATTTAAACTCCAATTGATATAGTCTACTACATGTTTTGTCTGTTTTACCCAACCCTTATGCTCCTCTTCCAAATAGGTCCTAAACAAACGTCCAAGCTCCCGCATAATACGTTCGCATGGATTTGATTGTGGATTCCTAATAGAGATTAGCACGTGTTTTATTTTTGATATATCTACAGATTTCTTCCATTCCTTAGATAGAAAAGGTGTACCATGATCAGTTAGTATGGTTTTTGGCTTTCCTATCATTGGAAATTGGAGAGTACTCAATACTTTGATTGTATGTTTAGTATTGGCTTGGGGTATTGGGTAAGCAGCAACATATTTGGAAAAGAGATCATAAGTGACTAATAAATATTTTTGTTTGTTAAATGGGGGCAAAGGCCCATAATAGTCAATTGCTAAGATCTCGTTTGGTCTTTCTGGAATGATAGAATTAATTGAATTAATATAATTTTGGTTTACTGACTTAGCTCTTAAGCAAATTAGACAATCTTGGAGTGACTTCAAGATGTCTCTATACATTTTTGGCCAGTAAAACCAATTCTTAAGGGTATGTTCTGACTTGTGAGCACCATAATGCCTGTATAGACAGTGTACATATTTTATGAGTGGGTCACGTAAAGACTTTGGTATTATTGTCCTCCACTCATCAACATTATCATTCATTTTATATAGTAAGACCTGTTGTTCTAATTTAAAATGGTTAAGATCTTTAGGTGCATTCAAAACTTCCTCCCCTAATAAAACTTTTATAATTGAGTTTAATTCTGGGTCATTAAATTGTATCTCAGGTAAGTTTTCCAACTCGTTCTCTACATTACTATCAGCCATCACATTGACATTTGTAATGTAGGCATTGTCTACCATTAAATGATTTTGTTCTGACCTACATGGATTTCGACTAAGCACGTCAGCCACAACATTCTCGGATCCTTTGCAATAATGCACAGTGTAATTAAATTCTTGTAACAGTAAACTCCATCTAACTAGATGACTATTAGTCAGATAACTGTGATTTAGAAATTCAAGGCTTTTGTGATCAGTGATCACTATCACCTCTGATCCGAGTAGCATTTGTCGAAATTTTTGGAAAGCCCAGACTATTGCTAGTGCTTCCTTCTCTGTAACCATGTAATTTATTTCTGGACCTTTCAAGAGCCGGCTTATAAAGTAGAGGACACCTGGTTGACCATCCTCTTGGATTTGGGACAGTGTTACCCCTAATCCAAAACCACTACTATCTGTTTGGACACTGAATGGTTTATTAAAATCAGGGAAAGCTAACATAGTTGACTTTAAAAACCCTGTTTTAATATTCTCAAATGCACGGTCTTGTTCCTCAGTCCATTTCCAATGTTCATCTTTTCTAATCAATTTTAGCAACGGTTCCATGTGGTCTGAGAACTTCTGATAAAAACGGTTGTAAAAATTACATAGGCCTAAAATGATCTAATTTGTTTTTGAGTAGATGGTTTAGGAAAGTTTTGAATGGCAGAGATCTTCACTGGAGGAGGTCTTATCCCATTGCAACCAACAATATGACCTAAGAAGACTACTTGGTTGGAAACTAAAGTACTCTTCTTGAAGTTAATTTTTATACCTTTCAGAAAACACTCTTTAAAAAATATAGATAAATGTTGAAGGTGTTCTTCAACTGTGGTGGATACAATAATTACATCATCCACATAAATAATTATGATTTGTTTTACCTCAGGAGATAAAGTCTTATCCAAACACCTGATTAGACCTGCACCACTATTTATCAATCCAAATGGCATCCTATTAAATTGGTATGTAAAACCCTCATAATGGAAAGCAGTATATTGGTGATCTTCTGGATGAAGTTCAATCTGCCAATAGCTGGAGGTTAAATCGAAAGTAGAAAATATCTTCTTATTTCCAAATTTCACGAATAATTCATGTATGGGCGGTGGTATATTTCTGTCTGGGACAGTAATTTTATTTAGTTGTCTAGCATCCAAACAAAATCTCATCGACCCATCTTTCTTCTTCACAGTTACTACTGGATTACAGTAAGGCAAAGAGCATTTGGAAATGATTTCCCAATCCAGCATTTTGTTAATTTGCTTAGATATATCTTCCCGATATTGGTATGGAATAGGATACGATTTGGATTGAAATGGTTGATCATGAATTAATCTAATTCTCTGTTGGAATCCCTTTATCACTCCTGGTATGTCTGAGAAAATAGAATTAAATTCTCTTATAACAAATCGTAATTTCAATATATCATCACTTCCAAGCAAGTTGGATTCTGCGAGTTTACTCTCTAAAAGTGTTTCTGGAATGCTAAATGTTATACAGTCAACTTCAATTTGATCATATCTTGGAAGCAATGTCATCTCCAAGACTTCATCATTAATTTTAACTGTTTTATTACAGAAATCAATTACACAAATGTTCAAATGTAGGAAGTCTGCCCCTAAAATAACATTATGAATTAAACCATTCAATATTAAAAATACATGATAGAGAGTTGTTTGGCCAATTTTAATCTCAACCCAAATTTGTTTTTGGATTAACTTAGCTTTTCTGCTGTTAGCCATGGTAACCTGCATAGATTTCAGTGGTAAAATTTTGATATTAGGATTTATTGCTAAAATCTTTTGGTAAAATTTCTCTGATATCACTGAAATTTGGCTACCAGAATCTAATAATGCGTTAACCAGCAAGCTCTCAAACAAAACTTCTATCATAGGGCAACTTTGCAAAATAAAATTTGGTGTTTATCTTCCCATGAACACATCATGTTAGTGATTTCTCGTGTAAAAGATTGATTCAAGTTCCTCATTGGGTATTTGGTTTCTTGGGGTGAAGAACATTTCCTCAAGTACCCTTTTAGTTTGTTTTATGTGAAACTGTAGATATATCTTTACTACATCCTGGTTTTGGGGAATTTCTTGGATTATTAGAAGAAGTTATTTTTATTTTATTTAAATTATCACGATTTATTTTGGGAGAGGGGTCATAAGGTATATTCCTTTGAGATGTTTTTCCCTTCCAATGATTGGTATCTTTATTATTTTTCCTTCTATTATAAAATATTGTATTGATTGAAGCTGCCTCCTTTTTTTATCAGGTAATCTAATTGATAAATTAGTTTGATTCATATCAATACTATTTAAAAGTTCTACTATTTGTTCTATTTTTGTTATATTGGTACACAATAATGATTGTTCTATTTTAAGTGGTAGATTTCTTTTTATTATTCTAATCATTTCACCTTCACTTAAATGATAGGTATTAAGTGTTCTTAACTTTGTTATTTGATGGTGAAAGAATTTGGTCAAGGTTTCTCCAGGTGTCTGCTTATACTTATCTTGAAATATTTGGTACAATAAAGCCTCTTGTCTATCTCTATTCCAAAAATTTTTAATTAATAATTCTTGGTATTCCATATAAGTAGATGGAGTTTGTGATAAAGACTCCCACCACATTAATGCATCTCCTTGTAAGTGACTATATGCAATGATCACTTTTTCTCCTTCTGATAAATTATGGTTAACAGAAAAATAAAGATTAAGGCTTCTAATATGTTCTATAGGAGATTCATTATGAGATCCCTTGAATATTTTTAACCTAACAAATTGGTTAATTGTACTACTTGGTATTGAATGATTATATACCTTTTGCTTTTCTAAAACATTCAACTGAGAAGTTGATGTTTGATTTTCATGATTAATCCTACAAGTATTTAAGTTTAACCCTTCTAATTCAAAATTACTAGGATAATTTTCAACTTCAGGCATTATATGATACTGTAAATTTGATCTATCATAAGAATCAATTACTTGTTGTGGATCTTTTTGAATAACCTCCAATTGATTTTCACCAAGATTTTGTTCTTGATTACTACCACAAGCATTTATATTATTTTCAACCTGATGCATTTCTATAGTTGGTGTTTTTTTACATATTTGTGTTTCAATAATTAAAAATCTACTATCAATTGATTCTTTTATTTTATTAACTCTATTCCAAGTTTCAGTAGTATCTTCCCTTAATTTTTCCAATTCATTTTTATCTTTGTTTGTATTAATTTCTATTGAATTCATTTTATTCTCCAAAGTTTTAAGTTGATGGTCAATAGTCTCTAATACATTATTCTGGGATTCTATCTCATTATTATGTTTAGTAGAGAGTTGATCTATTCTTGTGTGTGTTCGTTGTCTATCTTCTTGGATTTCATTCCGTATTTTATTTTGTTCTTCCCTAAAAATTCCTTGATTTTTATACATTTCATCACATTTAACATTTAATCTATCTATGATGTCATTTTGGAACTCACTAAACCGCTGTTGACATTTTGAATTATTTTCATCAATTTCATTCTTTAAATCATTTAATGCTTGTTTAATTTCTATGTTATCTCTTTGAACATTATCCACATTTAAATTTAATTGTTCTATTTTAGTAGATAATTTATTTTCAATTCCTGTCATTTCAACCTTCAAATCATTTTTTAAACTATCTAATTTTTTACTATTATCATCTATTTTTTTATTCATGTCACTTCTTAAGTCATCTAATTTTTTATTATTATCACTTAATTTTTGACTTAAACTATCAATATTATCATCTAATTTTTTATTATTATCATTTAATTTTTGACTTAAACTATCAATATTATCATCTAATTTTTTATTATTATCATCTAATTTTTGATTTAAATCACTTTTTAAGTTACACATGTCACTTCTAAAATTAGTATACCATTCACTAACATTTGTAACATTTCCATCATGGCTCTGCTATTATCTATAACCTTTGTTGTATTAATATTAAGTGATTGGTTAATCTCAATTTTAGATGATTGATTTAAATCTTCATCAACTATATTTTGTGTTTGAGATAACACTTGATCTAAACCCTGTGTTTGTTGAGGGTATTCAATTATGGTTGTAAAACCCCCAGGTGCATGTATTAATGATGATTGTTCTATAATATTATTATCATCACTTAGTTCATTTTGCAAATCATCTTGCATTTGACTAGAGCATTCAATATCTTTGTTTGAAAACATTTTCCCACTTCAAAGCATAACAAATTTTAACTTAATTCAAATATTACTCAAGTTTATATATTTTTATAACCAAAATATTATATCGTAAAGTTCTTTACCACTTCATGCTATTTATATATACTTATGATGTACTAATGATATATATGTATATTTTTAAACATCTATGTCTATAGAAAATCTTTATCCCACTCAACTCTTGTTTAAAACATAATTTAATAATTAGTTATTTAAATATTGATCTCTCTAAATCATACTATATATATCATCACTTTTAATAATATTTTAATCTTGCCATTATAAACACCATATGAATCTTCATAACAACATACTTGTTACTAAGAATAATCAATTAATCTATCCATGACTTTTTCACTATATGTAATAATATAGAATCATTGATTCAAAGCCTCAGTTAATATACTAAATATGTAATAGTATATAATTTATACCTGTGGTGAACTTAAATGTTCAAGCCTAAAACGTTGCGTGCCAAATATAATGGAATGGCCTATTTGATAGCCTTAGTGAGGCACCAAATATAACGGAATGGCATTTAATCATCCCAGTTGATATATCCTCTTTCTAGGGAATTTAATCATCCCCTTATATTTAACAAGACCAACTTAGACTTTAAATATAATCCAGTTTGTTATATTTGGCGAACCTAATTATGAAGCATTAAGTTAATGATTTCCAAGCATTAAATATAATCGATTCTATTATATTTGGTATATCAACTGGGATGATTAAATGCCATTCCGATATATTTGGTGCCTCAACTAAGGCTATCAAATAGGCCATTCCGTTATAATATATATATATCAAAATAGAGAATGTAATAATATTATATTAAAAGCAAATCAAGAAACCTTTGATAAAATTGAACAGATTTTAAATTAGTAAAAAAAATATATTTACCTGTCATTGCTGAATTATTTGTTATTATTATTTTTTATTAATATTCTGAGAGCATATCAAAAATGTTTACATTAAGAATTTTATAAAGCAGGAAGGTAATCTGGAATTCGACTTTAAGTTATATGAAAATGTGTATTATTGTAGATTTCATGTAAGCCTGGAGAACCTGTTGTTTATTAGTAGTGATGTATATTTGTCATAATAATTTTGTGAATAATTGAAGTCTTAATTATTTTGTATTTCTTATGGAAAATACACTCTCATGAAGTGAAGTATATTTTTATTCACAGTATTATAAATATCCATTCTATCCTAAATTAGTAGAATTAATTATATTGACAGAGGCAAATATTCTGTAGAATAGAAAAGTAATAATTTCTCTATTTGAATAATTTTAAATAAGAATTACTTTCTCCATTCATATTAATTTGAAATAGCCATCAAAAGTTTCTGCACATGTTTTGTAAGTAAAACATATGTCAATGAAACAATGTTTGGTGAAATACGTAAGCAAATATCCATAAGGTACAATAGTGATGCATGTTTAATATAATTTATGTTATTACTTTAGAGCTATTGCATGTTATAGTTTTAGAAATGGTAAAAATACAATATCAATACTCCTAATTGTGACATTTATTTTAGTCACACTTTTATTTAAAATGAAGTCTTAAGATAAAGCAAATAAAATATTTTCAGGAATTCAGTGCTGACAGCTAGTAATTATTTTATTTTTATTAATTAATTAGTTTTATTTTTATTTCATTTATGTATTTTTTGTAATAAAATTATAGATTAATGATGTCTATATATTCCCTGTCATTTTTAATAATTTATTTTAGGTTTTTGTAAATATTTGTAAATGTAAGCTACTGTGATTAGTTTATATTATGATTTCATTTATTTATTACATAAACTGATAAATCACAAATGCTTTGAAAAACTTGCACCCACAAAAGGAAGATGTTTTTTCATCTTGTTGGATAGCTTAAAAATAGTTTCCAAGGATTAGGCTTAAAAAGCAATTTTCTCTGAAGGAAAGGAAGTGAAAAGAGTTTTATAAATACAAGACTAAAGAAATGTGATAATTTAATTGAAAATCTATAATTTTTAAATACACTGTCTGGTTTGTTAATTCTGATATTTGACATGTTAGATAAGAGGTAATAGATTGTATTTTTTTAAAGATTCATTATAGATGGATATGTTTTTAATTGAATTTGGTTATGAAAAATTATAGAGATTAATAACCAAGACAATTATATGTAGAGATGGTGTGGGTAAATTTAGTTAAGATAACCCATGCCATATATCTAGATCTTATTAAAGGCTTACCAGAGATGGAATTTCTGATTGTTATTTATTTGAATTGACTATTCTTGATTAATCTTGGTGAATTCAGTTTATAGACACATAATATTGCCAAATTGTGCTTGAGAAGTTATACCACAATAGTGCATCATAATTCATAAATTTGTAGAGGAGATGCTATTAAAAGAATTTCAATGCTATCCATTGATGAATATGATAGAGAATTTATTGAGCTTGAGTGAAAATATATTTCCAGAACTAGAATTTAATGGATGATAAACATAGAAAATAAAACACAATGAAGTAAATTCATATTTTAAAAATGCTATGAGAAATGGGGAATCTAATACAATATAAGAAAATAATTGAATTAACAAATAATATAATTAAAAAGCCAAAAAACAAACAAAAAACAAATATGTAATGAGAATAGCAAATTCATTAAAATAAAAATATAGTTCTTGGAAAAGTGATAGTTGATAAAAGAAGTAGGTTTTACAATTTCTCATTCTAAAAAAAATATGGTGAAAATAAGAAAATAATTAGGGAAGACAGCCAAAGAAGATGAAGAACCCTAAATGAAAGACTGAATCAAAGAAATGTGACATGGGTCAAATTTGTGAATGTTTCAATAAATACAACTGAATTAAAAAATTTAAGACAATATTTAGAAATTAAACTGGAAAAAGAGCAAAAACATTTAAAACAAAATTTCAAGTGGAGACGTGAATAAGTGAAGTAGAATTTAAAACAGGACTTTTAACATAAGGCAAAAAAAAGTAAGTTATAAAATGAGGTAAAAAAATAGATTCAAGTTATTGAGACCAATGTGAGATGTATAGAAGCTAAGTTAAAAATGGGGCAGTGACATATCAAAATAAGAAAGAAAAGAAATAATATCATGACCAAAAACAAACAATAAATTAAATAAGTCAAAAATAGATGTTATAATTGACATAATGAAACTATAAAAGAGTTTAAAAATAAAATTGATGCCTGGAATAAGATAAAGATTGATATAACTGAAATTGGTATGAAGATAGTAGAAAAGTCTTAGAGAAAGTACAAAGAGAAATAAATAGAATAGATGAAATAGAAGAAAAATTAATTAAGCAACATGAAATTCAAGTAGTTAAAGCTTATTCCAAAGAAATATATACTGGTTCAAGATTTCTAAAAAACAAATAAAGAACAAATAAATATTAGCAGATAGTTATTAAGATATAATAAAAATTTGAAAAGTAAAATGCAAGTTAGAGTAGAAAGAATGAAAGATTAAAGAAAATAAAAAATGCAACTCAAGTTTATGAAATGGAAATTTTGCATTATGTAAAAATAGATTATGAAGGGATAATTTTGAATGAATAAATATGTAGGCATAAGTATATCACTATAAATGTAAAGAAGTCAGAGAAGAATTAATATGTTGGTAAAAATAAGATATCAAATTAGTAATAAAAGACAAAAAGAGAAGAAACACCAAATAAATTATCCTGATATACAAAATTGTACTAATTTATTATTATTCTGTGAGTTGATTAAAGAAAAAAAAAGTCTGATTATTGTGAACTTAAATGAATATATCATACATTAGAAAAATGGACAACGTTAGGCTGGCACTCATCATTGCTGGCAGAGGTATCATTTTGGAGGATAACAAAGATATTGATGGGTGTTTTTTATAGTACTATTTCCATATTTCCCTCAAATAAGACCTAATCAGAAAATATGCCCTAGCATGATTTTTCAGAATACAGAGAATATAAGCTCTACTCCAAATAAAAACCTAGTTAAGATTGTCAGCTCATTGAAACACACGGTAGACATATTAAATTTTAAAGTAATGAACGTATAAACAGATATAAATGTGGATTTTTGTACTCGCCTAAATATTACCCAGAATTATTTTTCAGGCACATTCATAACTAATTATTAAATAAACTTGCAAATACAGTTTTATTTTTCATTTATCAATGCCCATTTATTCAGACTGATATAACAATTTCCCTTTCATCTAATCTACAATCATATATATTGCAAATAAATTATCATTGATATCCAAAAAGACTAAAACTTATTCAACAAGGCAAAACTCTCCATACAGTAGTGCCATCCTGTGCCAATCAGAGTAATCAATGGATATCAGAAGGCTTGTGCATAAAATCCCTATCTAGTGCCTACTCATCCAATATCCCCAGACTAGTTCTGGCTTGTGGCCTTCATCAGTAAAGAACCTTGGGTCTGAGAGCACTGCACCTAGATCTTAGGATCTAATGCAACCCTACAGCAGAAACTAGTCTGGGGATATTGGATGAGTAGACACTAGATAGGGATTTTATGCATAAGCCTTCTGGTATCCATTGATTACTCTGGTTGGCACAGAGTGGCACTACTGTATTGAGAGTTTTGCCTTGTTTAATAACAATTATGTGCTAGTATAAGAGATAATGATCATGTGATGTTTAGTGGTACTAAAACTTATTATTAGCAGTGACTTTAGTTCACATATTAATCAAGCCATTTTAATATTTGATGTATTATTTTAAATTAAATATTACTAATTTAACAGAATGTAAATAACTTTTTAGTATTCATGTAAAAAGAGTGTTCTGTGATAAGGTTATAATCATAACATTTAAGCAGTAGTAAAAATGATTTATATGCTGTTGAAATGACTAATATTGAATAAATGTAGATTTTTGTAGTTGAATAAATGTATAGTTTTGTAGATAAAAAAAATAAGACATATCCTGAAAATAAGTCCTATGCCATCTTTTGGAGCAGAAATTAATATAAGACCTGGTCTTATTTTTAGGGCAACATGGTAATGCTAGATAGTTATATTTAAATTTAAGAGAAATCTTAAATGATATTAATGTTTATTTTAAATTTATAAAATATTTTAATATCATTAGAGAATAGAGGAATATGAAGACAAGTAGGAAAAATTAATAAAGAAAAAAGAGATAGAGCAAAAAGAAACAATAATAATTAATACTGGACTATTTTCATCATTTAATATGTGTGTTGAATGTCTTTAGAAAAGTTTAATTTTATTTAAATATTCCAAATGCATTCAACTGTTACTATATCACAGCAAACAGGTAGTATATGAACCAACTGTTAGTAATATTACAGCAAACAACTGTTAGTAATACCACAGCAAACAGTATATTCACTAACTGTTAGTAATTGCTGTGATATTACTGACAGTTAGTGCATATACTAACCTGTTTGCTGTGATATTACTAACAGTTGAATGCCTTTGACATATTTAAATAAAATTAAACTTTTCTAAAGACATTCAACACACATATTAGATGATGGAAATAGTCCAATATAAAAATACAGTTAGAACACCATCATCACAAACCTTCAGAAAAACAATAATAATTAATATTCAGTAAAAACCTTCAAGTAAAAAATTATGTTTCATTATTTTGTTTACTTGAAAAAGAGGAAATGAAGCAGACAGCTGAAAATGACTATTCCAGTAAGTATGAGAATAATAATAATGAAAAACAAATTGGTTATAAACTATTTAATTATTTTTTAAAATAATCAATTCACAACACTCTATTACAAATGTGCGAAAACAGTAGTCTGAAGTATTAGATTACAATATTTACTTTAATCACTGATAGATAACCTAGTCATTAGAGAGTTATATATATAAATGTTGAATGAATGGAAACACACAAATACTCAAAGCAATTTATTTATTATTTTTATAATAATAATAAATCTTAACAATTAAAAGAAAATAGTTTTTTTTTTGAGACTCACATTAGATCTATTTAAAGAAAAAAA
The DNA here is from genome assembly GCA_028023455.1 of Epiperipatus broadwayi. Classification (NCBI taxonomy): domain Eukaryota; kingdom Metazoa; phylum Onychophora; class Udeonychophora; order Euonychophora; family Peripatidae; genus Epiperipatus; species Epiperipatus broadwayi. The sequence continues at coordinate 6,724,969 of JAQFVV010012429.1, read as the reverse complement.
ATGAATACAATTAATTTGTTATTTATTATAATAATTAGATCTTGAAATAGAAAAATGCTGTATGTGGAATGCAAAAAAAAAAAAGACTTAGTAAATATATATACATTTTTTTTAGTGTCAAAACATCGGCCGGGAATCGAACCCAGGACAACTGCTTGTAAGGTTGCTGTACTAACCACTCGTCCACCAACGCTTGATAAGTCTTAGAAAATTTAAAGCGTATTAATAATAAAGTACTTATTGGTACTTTCCAAACTATAATGTCTTGCTAAAAAAAATTAAAAAAGAAGAAAAATAACAAATGAAAAAGTGTTCATTTCTTATCGTATTTTTTTTTTACAAGACTTAGTAATTATTTTGATGTTAATAAAATGTCCAAGTATTTGAAAAAGGATTAATCATCTCAAACCATTGAAACAACACTAGTTAAAAGCATTGCTTTTGGATTTTAAAAAGCCCGGAGAAGAAAACATTGGATTTTAAAAAAAATAAACAAAAAGGAATACAGAAGCTTTAAAAATCTAAATATTAACTTTTATGATTCTAGTGATGGTTTTGCAAATTGAAATATTGAAGTTTTTTTTTTTAAAAAAAGAAAAAAAACTTCAGTTCTAAGATTAGAATTTTAAGACAAAGAAATAAAAGGCTCTAGTAACAACAGTAGTGAACGTAATCAACCCCAACCAACAGAAACAATAGAAATAGAAAACAAAACCTTAATCAACCTGACACAAAGAATACACAAATTTTTCCCAAACAATACAAGAAGAAACAGACCCAAAAAGAAGAACAAGAAGCTCACAAAAAAGATAAACATTCCAAAGAAGTTAAAATCAAAAACCTGAACTTAGACAACTATAAACAAGTGTGTGCCAATCAAGTGGTGCTACCCATGAGGAGGTGGAACTAGAATATGAGGATGCACAAAGAACAACTAAAAACAATCAATCAAGCTGTGGATACAAGCACATATACTTCATGCAATACTAGTGAAATGATAAACCAAGATGACTGGAATAGAAGATTTAGGTTCATCATTTAAAAAACAGGAAAGGAATCCCAGATGTACATGGCTTGAGAAAAAAAAAACTATACTTCTTGCCCACAAATTCCACATTATTATGCAAAAGAAATATCAACATACCTGACTATGTGGTTTGTTCAACTAGTGGGCAAGCTTTACAGACACTATGTGGACAAAATGAATGAACAATATGTAGACTAAATCTATAGATAATTCTCGAATAGACATCTATATAAATCATATAAATTTAAATCAGAAAACAATGAATCAATTGGATCATAAGAAATCATAAAATTGACATATTCGAACTAAGATTTGAACCCACAAATATTCTCAAAATGTAGCTCAATGTATAAACCTTTTGTTGATCAATATGTTAATGAAAATGTAAACATAAGCATAATCAATGTAACATCTTTTAGTATCGAAACACATGTACATTCTTACATGAAATTATATAGCAAAAACTAAACACTGCAATGTAAAAAAACATAGAATTTACAAAATGTAATTTCAATGTAAAAATTTCTTTGAGTTAACAAAATATCTTTTTGAAACATAAATAAATTTAAACATGATTAATATTTCAAGAGTAAAATATTCTTTCATAAAATTGGATGGATTTTAAATTGGTAAATATATATATATTTACCTCTCATTGTTTTATTATTATTATTTTTTAATCATTTGAGAATATATACTTAATGTTTATATTAAAGGTTTTATGCATGATGGTAGAAGTTTGGAATTCTACTTAAAGTTAAATAAGAATGTCTTTATTGCAGATACCATTTAAACCTGGTGAATAACTAATTATGTAATAATAATAATTTATATATATTGGCCTAAATAATTATGTGAATAAAAGAAGTCTTAGTCACTGTATATTTGAAACTGAAGATTATTATAAATGAAGTATTTTTTTATAAAACTCATAAAGGAAAGTATATTGATTCATGGTATTGTATAGATACACTAATCCTAAAACAGTGGAATTAACTAATGGAACTGTAGTAAATGGTCCTTAGAATAATAAAAAATTAGTTTTTGCAATTATATAATTTAATAAGAATTAATAGTATCATTCATATTAATTTGTTTCTGTCCATGTTATTAGGTAAAGCATATATTAACAAATGAACATATGGTATATGTGATAAGTAAGTATCCATGAGAAGTAATAATGCATATTATTGTTTTAAAGCTATTACATGTTACAATCTTAAACAATAAAATATTACTTGACTGCAACATACTTTTTTCGTTCACCACAGCTATGATATTTGTTGTAAATTTTAGTAAATATAAAACAAGTCACACTTTCTTTATAAATCTTTATTTATTACATGACCTATTATAAATTACAATAATACTTCAATGTTTTGACTATATTATTTTATAGGCCTTCTCAAGGAATACTTTAAAAAATACATAAAAAAATAATAAATATAAATACAAATATTTCTCAATAATCCAATACATATAACAAATACAAATTATTTTTATCTTAAATCTCTTCTCACAAGCAATCTTAAATTTCTATTACATCTGGTTTTTAAATACCTTTCTTAAAATAATACCCATTATAAATGAATATGATAGAAATGAATATAATAAAAATTTAAGGTTGTTTATGAAAAGAGATTTAAGTTAAAATAATTTATATGTGTTATATTTATTGGATTATTGTGAAATATTTGTGTTTATATTTATTAATTTTTTTTTTTTTGTATTTTTTAGTTGTTCCTTGAGAAAGACTATAAAAGAATATAGTCAAAATGTTTGAGTATTATTGTAATTTATAATAGTTCATAACTGAAACACAGGCTTATTATATACCTGTGTGTCTATATATGTAATATAGGGTATATGAGCACGACTTTCAGATGACCCATCACTCTCCACTCTATCTAATATCACCGATACACTCAAGCACATATATGCTGATTATTTATCTTTTCAGCATATATGTGCTTGAGTGTATCGGTGATATTAGATAGAGTGGAGAGTGTTGGGTCATCTGAAAGTCTGTGCTCATATACCCTATATTAAATAGTTCATATAATAAATCAAGATTTATAAAGAAATTGAATGTGACTTGTTTTATATATTGAAATTAATGTGCTATTTTTAAAATAGAAGACTGTGTTTTGTTTGTTATTAATTTAATTTATGTAAATTTTAGTAACTAATAAATGCTAGTGGATAGTAAATAAGACAGTACAAAATAGGGATTTATTAAGAATTATTATCTAACATCTATTAGTTATTAAAGGTTATAATAGGTGGCATAGATGTGGCCAAACAAAAAAGGTATATATAGTCTTATAGGAATGCAAGAATGAATAGATTTTATCTACAACTTTTAGAATTTTTTTTTCTTTTTTTTTTTTTTTTTAGTAAAAGATATAATATGAGAATTCCTGACATTGAAAGATATTTCAGTCACGTTTTTTAAATCTCAAGGTAGAATAAATGAAAAATTACTCGGATTGCAATGTTTATATCAAGTATTTATTTATTAATTTTGTTAATTTTTATTTTATATTACATTTATTAATATTTTTGTAATAAAAATTATAGATTAGTGTTGCCTGTATGGTATGGTGTCCATCTCTCTTATACATCTATCTTATTTTGAGTTTTAAAAATATTGTCAGTGTAAGTTACTCTGATGGGTTTACATTATGATTTTATAATGACTTCTTTATTTGACGAACATCCAATTTTTTCGTTACAATATATATATAAACAAAACTAGAATTGATTTTATAAAATTTACTAAGGCTGTAGTATTTATACAAAATAATGTTGAATGTAACGTATCATTCATTTTGATAATGTATAAATTATTGAAAATGATGGTCCCACAATTCATAATATTTAATTTATATACTATAAAAATTTCGTCAACAACTTATAAACATTTTTTTTATTTTGTAGTCTAAATATTAATATTTTGCCTTTTTAATACTTTTTATCTCCCTTAATCTATATGTATTTTACATTTATTATTATTCAATAATACTTTAATATAAGAGTTCTTCATACATTTTTCATTACTTTAAATATTTTTATATGCTTTGTATTAGTGTTATTATTTTGATTTTGTTAAACAAACATAATTGATCAAATACCATTATTGTCTCATGTCTAAATATAATATTATTTAAACACTTAACAAGTATATATGGTTTAAATAAAGGAATCTCTAATATACTAGTCTTTTATTTTCAACATTATTATTTCTATTTTAGTTACTATATATATATTTGTAAGGAATTTGACATTAAGTCTTGTATAGACAACAGACATATATTTAAAATATTATATATATATTGAATTTGTTATTTCATCGTTGTTAGAAGACTATATAGAGAGAATAAACATTACAAAGAGAGAATGACTTACGCAAAAAAAAATTACTAAAATAAAAAAAATTGTTTAGATATAATTTAATATAAAATTGTAAAGTTAATTTATTCTTATGCACACAAATTATTTATGAATATATGGGTATGAATAAGGTTTATGTGTATTTTCACAGCATATGTATTAATTTTTTATAGTGTAAATAAAATAATTTGTTTAAATAAAATTCACATTGCAAAAGTTTTCTATTTCAGATAAGCAAAATGACATTTTAAATTAAATTAATTAACAGGTATGTTTACATTTAAATAAGTAATATTTTGTTTAGATAAATTGAAAATATTTTAATTTTGCCATTGGAAAAAAAAGTTAAATAACTTAATTACACAATAGATCTCAGCACAGACAAAATGTGAATTAAATGTAAAACTAGATTCAAAAATATTTTTGTCTAGTGGTTGTTAAATGCCCAAAAATTGACTTCCATATTTTATTTTATTGTTTTACATAAAATGCATCAGAATTATATTTTTTAATAATTAATTGACTGCAAAATTTTTGTTAACATTTAAAAAAAACACTTTTGTTCTTTTAAGTTCTTTTAAGTCTAGTATCAGTACTATGTAAACTCCTATATTATTTAAAAAGTCAAGTAACAGTAGTTAAACAAATGTATCATTTAGAACCTTTCTACCACTAGACCTGAAGTAATTTGATTTTAAAATTATTTCTTCACATGTTTTTACATGTTTTATTGTTAAATACTTGCATTAAATCATATATATTTTATTGTAAAGTTTTCATTCAGAAGATATTCCATAAGTGGACAGAAAAGTGAAAATTTGGTAAGATAGAAGAGCTGAAGCTCCATCTTGACAAATGACCTTTTATGTTTCTGATACCACAAATTTTTACATTATTTGAATTACATTCAAATATCAGCCTTTCAAGCTAATTGAGCACGTGCCTTTTGAGAGTGTTAAATAAATGAATACTTTCCTCTTCAATCCAAGATATAGTATTTATGCAGGAATAAAAAGGATCCTCTTATTCCTACGACTCAAATTCTTTTATATGAGCAAATCTGAAGTACTGTTGATGAGAGCATGAGTAGAATTCTCACTTTAAATTACTATTAACGAATAGTTTGATTAATAAAAAAACTTGATTATTTATGAGTTTATTAAAATTATGATTATTTTTATACAATAATTGTGAAATAATATTTATAAATAAAAAATATAAATTATTAATAATTTTTTTAAAATAGAAATATTTTAAAAATAGAATTTATAATATTTAAATAATGCAAATTTACCTGGAACATATTTATAAGTGTAGATAATATATATTTCAATCAATAACAACATGCATGGAAAATTGTAATATTAGAAAAAAAAATTTAATGTTTTAAAACATAATTTGATAGATTTTTAAAAAATAAATATTTATTCATCAAATTTTAAAAACAAATGTGATAAATTTATTTTTATTGATTTTTGAAAATGAAAATAATCTTTTCAACAGTGATGATGTTTGAGACTTTGTTTTAATTATGATCTCATTTTTTAAATATTTTCAGAGATCAAATGTGAATATTTAGAATTAACTTCATTTATAAACAAAAATATGTATTAAATGAAGTCAAATGTATTATTTTATAATAAGTAATAATAGTTTAATCTTAAACATAATGTTGAATATTTACAGCAAATGAAAACAAAGAAAACTATCAGAATGTTACAGGATGAAGAATGGGTTAAAAGTAAATGCATCTGTATTGAAATATTTTTAAAAAGGCTTTTAAATTCAAACATAATGCAAATTATATGGGAAAAAAACATATTTGAATAATTAACCAAAAAATCTCTTTTCCTTTGGTTATTTAATTATTTCAATGTCAACCTGACCCCCAAATTTTTGAATACATTTTAGCAATGGATATTTTTACTATGATGCAATGTTTGATTTTTTTGTGCAATTAATTCTTTTGTACATATTACAGCATTCATTTATAGACTATATTATAGATATTTAAGCTTTCTAATACCTAACATTTCAAAACATGAAAAATTAATATTTTACAATTGTGAAAATAAGTATCTAACTGAAGGTCTTAGTGATAACAAAGTAAAACATTGTTGACTTCATGATATCTATCTAAAAAAGTTAAAAGAAAATATTAGATATTATAATGTTATTAAAAAATGATATATTTAACATTAGTTATCATTGAAGAAAGAAAAAAAATTCTAAAAGTTAATAAATTATTAGATAAGATGTAATATGTTGGACTATTTCCATCATTTATGAATGAATATTGAATGTATAGAAAATTTTAAACTTTATTTAAACTTTTCAAATACAAACAACTTGTTAGTAATAACACACAAATAGACAATACAGGTTAGTTCAGACAAATATTAATAAATTATTAATTGTTTTTAAAATATTTCACTTAAACATTTTAGCATCTAATGACTATTTCCATGGTAATTTCCAGTTTTTGTAATGTAATTTGTATACTTTTTATTAACTGTCTTTTTAATGTCTTCAAAGACAAATCCTCTTTAGTGACATAGTTTTTTATTTAAAAAGAAGTCTTTTACAGAAATATTTCATTATAGTCATTAACAATTACTGAAAATCATGTTTTTGTGGCATTTAATCAAAGTGGAAGTGAATCTAAAGCAGCAACCAATCACAAATCACTACCACTTTCATAGCTTTGTTAGAATAATAGAATGTGCTGTCAATCATAGACAAAGATCTGTATACTGTTGACATTTCTTAGAATTTTTTTAAAATTAATACATTAAAAATGAAAACTTCTTAACAAGAATCACTGCAGTCTGTCACACACACCTTAGTTTAATATATATAACACTTTAAAACAACATAGAAAAGTAGCAATTGCAGTGCCACCCCACTGCTTAAAATGTCAAATATGATAGTGCTATAACAGCTTATCTTTGTGAAATAGTTAAACCATTACAATAAAAATAAAAATATATGATCATAATCCTAAGGCAATGTTTATATCAATTTATGAGTTTACTAAAATGGTAAACCATTATGTATTTCCTTTGTCTTCTGTAGGCTAAAGAAAATTCAGCAAAATGAGAGAGAAAAACTGATCTCACATTATACAAAATATGAAACTGAAAAAAAAAGTTCTACATTATTGTATACTAGATATTAATCCTTTACCTCAGGTAATTAAATATTTCAAATGCTAATAATCATTTAGTTTATTTTAAAATGAGTAAATGTGCATTATTTTTAAATAAAAAGGATTCACCTCAAACTTTAAAAACTTTTTCAAATTTTTTTTCCAAACTTAAAGGTATAGAATTAATATTTACTAAGGCAATAAACCTAAAGCATGTGCACTTGAAAATGTGAAGGTAGGGACCTCTACAGGTCTTAACCATAAGCTTATGCATAGTTATGAGAATATTGCAAAAAAAGTGTCATGTTTTATCAGGTTGACAATTCTGATATAATTAAAAAAAAGGTTAATTAAGGGTAAAAGTTAATTCATAAAACTACTATAAACAGTTACATACCAATAATTAATCTTGAAATTATTTTAAGATTTAGTCAAGTAGTTCAATGATGTTTATGATTTCATTAATTAATAATTCACAATTTCTAGAAAAAGCTAATTATTACAAAAGTTTAAATTATAAAGAATAAGTGTTTAATTAGTTTAATAAAGTTATATTATTATTACTATTATAAATTTAAATGTCTAATAAAGCTATTATATAAAATTATAGTATAGCTATATATGTGTATAGCTTTTAAGTGATGCAGGATATGAATGTTAACAAAAATGAAATTTTCAAAAATATTCAAAAAGTATTGAATATCAAAATTGCTTTTAAGTCTTATTATTTATCACTGCCAAATGTTGCAGTAATATTCTAATAAAAGAATTAACATTTTAATCATTTTGTAACCAAATAACTAAATTGAAATTGGTTTTGCAAAATTTACTTTTTATATATGCAGCTTTCACTTTGATCAAAGTTTAAAAACTATTTTTATTATAATTATTTATAAAACTAAATTTAAACTTAATTAAAAAATTGACAAAAAGAGTTATTTGTTTTGAAATTATATTTGCCACAGAATAAAAAAAATATTCTAAAGGTTTTGAAGTCTAATGATATGAATTGTGTCTTGTTGATACTCAGATATATTTTTATATGTTTCTGAGTATTGTATTTACATTTTGAAAAGTTATCAGAAAAGCTGCAGATTTATTTATATTTTTTATACAAAAAATATTTTTTATTTTGAATTTGTAATAATAATATTTCCCAGAAATTTTTCCACATCTAGAAAGAGTAGAATTGTGAATAGAATTCATAGTATACAACTTTCCTTTTATTGCATATTCTGTAAGTTTTTGTTTTTTTATTTCTGTACCCACAGCATTTTTATCTTTCAATTGTTTTTCAGTTATTGTATTAAAGTTTTCCATGACAATTTTAAACTGTTGTTTGGTATAATGAAAACATTAATAAAAATATTCAATTTTTTCATCATAATGAAAATATGCTGGATATTCATCTGAATTATTTACATTAGTATTTTACTATAATATGAATAATTAATCCTGCCATTATATCTGATATACTATTAATATCTAGTGTCTAAACCTACCCCGATACCTCTCTGAGGAGTGCCAAAGCATGAAACCATGGTCAGGGGTTTGGAGGGGAGGGTTCCTGGCAGAGATATTTTAAATGCTTTCTCTGGCTATGCATAACTTTATTACAAAGCTTGTTGAGGAATTGACAATCCTCATTGTTTATAACTTACAAGTTTAAGAGAATAGGGCCATGTGATAATTTTTATTTATAATAAATTCCACTCAATATGTGATGCATATTGGTTAGCAAGCCATTAAAGTTCATTTACCATATAAATAATCATTTAGTAATAATGAGTAAACAATAGGAATTTGTCCTGCTCAACTTTTTTAAAAGGGTGATCTTTTTCCAGTTAACAGCAAACTTTTTTCAGCAGCTAAGTACAATCTGTTTTCTCCTAAAGTAATTTCATAGTTTTCAGTTCTTTTTTGTGGTGTACATCAACTAAAATCTATTTATTAGTTTAAAGATAAAAGTTTTCTCCAACAGCCCATCATTTATCAAGCATACCACTTTCTGGATAATGAGTTTTTTTATTTGTATTTTATTTTCGAGATAAAAATATCTATCATTCCATTTTCCAATTAGTATTGGTTAATTAGCTGGATTAGCACATTTGCCTAAATGAGAAATTCCAAGCCTATTGAATAAGCTTTCAAATGGATTCAGTTTTATTATAATTCTAACCAGACTATAATCATGGCAGTTTCTGTGACACAAAAGTAATGCTTTAATATAAACTACGACTGCACAGGGATAATATATGTTTATTATGCATATACATTATGAAAGTCATTGAATATAGATATAATCTGTGCGTCTTAATATAAAAAATGTCGAGCATAAATAAAAAAAAATGTGATTGGTTTTGTGCAATGTGGGATTTTGATTTAGAATTAAGAGATATAAAGGAATATTTAAAAAAAATATGTTGGAAATTATATACATGTATATAAGAAATAATAATGAAGATTGACTGGTTTTGAACTGCAACTGACATTAGTGTTATTATTACAAAAATTAAAAAGAAATTTAAAAGATAGTTTAATTATATAGCATAACAAAAGCAAATGATTTTACTTAGGTTTCAAATATATTATTTTCAAAGAAATTAATTTGAGAAAGTTTGTTAGATGGCTATGATTTTTATTTTTATAAAAAGCAAATCTTTTTGCGTAACTGTGTTAATTAAGGCTGATAATATATATATAATATAAAACAAAAATATCACAAGAAATTACATGAGTCAAGAAAAAACATTCAAATCATTTTAGATTGTTTTTGGTTTGTTTGACCTTTACCGTTTGTTTCAGGCTTGTAATTATTCGGGCGTGAGTAGGAGTTAATTTTTCTTTATATTTGTTTGTTTAGAAAGACGGAAATAATTTCCAATGCAAATAAGAGTCAATCAGATAAAAAAAAGAAAGTAAAGGTATGCGAATTATTTTTAAATATTAAAAATAACGCGGATTTAAATTTAAATTTACTAGAGTCTTTACATTAATGAAGAACTTGTATAATTATTATATATATTTAAAAAAACAACTTTTTTTCTCATCATCATAGTAATCGGTCAAAGGGTAGGTTTTACATCAACATTAAACTATTTCAAACCTTGATTTCTTTTAATATTTATAATTACTTCTTTTTTAAAACGCAATAATTTTTTTTATCTCTCACACTACTTTTCTTTTTATTATCTGCAACATAATTTATCCAATTTTCTGAACATGCAAAATCATTAACATATTTTACATTTTATTCTCTTTTCCTAATTTTTAATTCTTAGGTGATATTCTTTCTCTAAGGTATCATTTTTTGATAAGATGTACAACTATATTTCAAACATACATCAAACAAAATCAAATTCGTCCAGCTTTAAAATTGTTACTTAAGCCATAATATAGTTCGCTATAGAAAACTCATAATAATGAGCGTAATTATATATTTTTTTTATTAAAAGACATTAACGATTCAAAAATTAAAAAAATTGTCATGCAATATTTTGAAAAATAGATACAATTATTTCATGACATTGCAGTTTCCCTGTCCATCCTCTTCCGTCTTGTTTAAGGTCAATGCTCAAATTTAGATAAAATATGCAAATTTTTACAGACAATTGAGAATTTTATAGAAAACCTAGAATTTTATTTTGGATAGCTGGTTCATACATGTCTAATTAGTTATGCACTTATTATTTGATAAAATAGAAGACCTAGTTAGATAAATAACAATGCACTGACCATAAAGATATGGTTGTAATATGATGAGGCTATAACATTTTTCAAAGAAAGATGTCAAATAATGTTATTGATCCACAAAACATTAAACATTTTTTTTTTCCAATTGTTTTTTTGTTCAAATTTGATCCAATCACTTTCATTTCATCTAAGTAAACAAATAATCATGTAGACAAACTGGATATAAAACACTGTTCTGCTGACATTTATTAGCTTATTGTAAATAAAAAGTTTGATGCTTAGTGATTAGTTCTAACCCCAACGTTCGTTTTAAAGCAAGTAAAAGTTTAGATGCTTAAATCATTTAAATTTAATAGTTGTTTTAATAAAATTGTTTTTTTGTTTGTTTTAAAGAGCTTAAAAGTTTAGAATCTCATATAAAAATTTATAATAATGATTATCGTTAGTTATTTCAAAATTGTGACTTTGTTTTTATCCTACTAAAGACAATCTTCTAAAGTATATGTAGACTTATGCCTAGAAGAGATCATTTAAATGCCAATTTTTCTTTTTGACTTTTCTTCAGTAACTATGTAGAACTAATCGTAATCAACTCATGCTGCCAAAAAAAAAGAAAAGAATAATAAGTAAGGCTGATAACAACAGTGATAACATCAGTTATAAAAATAAAAAGGATGACTATTTTTTTCCTTAATAGAATTTAATTTATGCTAAGAAAATCAATCCATTACTGAAAATAAACAGAAGAATTTTATAAGAAATAATAAAAATAAATTTTTATTAAAACAACTATTAAATTTAAACGATTTAAGCATTTAAAATTTTAAGTGCTTTAGATCAAACGTTGGTGTTCAACTAATCCTTAAGTACCAAAAGGTTTTGATGTCCAATGAAATATATAAATGTATAAAATTCTACACTCAGTGTAATCAAATAATAAATGATTAAAGTTAGATATTTGCAAAATAATAGGACTCTTCTTTACAATTACTATCGTAATTAAAAACAATTTAGAATAATAGTAATTATTAAATTACCAACAATTATTAATAATTTCTGCTACTTAGTTTAATTCTATAAATTGTTATTGGTTGATACAGTTTTAATTCTTATGTTCAAAAGTCTTGAAATATTAATGATTAAATTCAAAACTTATTTTAAAACAAAGCGAATTTTAATTCTATAAATTGTTATTGGCTGACACAATTTTAATTCTTATGTTCAAAAGTCTTGAAATATTACTGATTAAATTCAAAACTTATTTTAAAACAAAGCGAATTATTGCTTCCCTAATATAATATTTATACTATAAAATATGCAATATTGTGAAAGAAAACTAATATTCACATATGGGCTATAGAATTGACCCACACTTACCACCTATCAATATAGATTTTAAAACCATAAGTGATTTACCTATGCTTAGATCTTATTCTTTAAATAAATCAACTTTTATTGAACATTGTCTAAATTAGGGCTTAAACTTATTATAAGCCAGATTTTTAAATTGGCAAATTATTTGCATAATTTCAGTTTATATATCATAGGGAGGGAAAGTTTCTCATTTTTAACTCTAGCTGACACTGAATCTTATTAGTTGGAATATACATAATAATAATATAGCGATTATATATATATATATATTATAACAGTTGGGGTGTATCTGAAGATTTCCAGTCTTACTGTATCTGCTGTACAGGGTGCCACTAGGCCATTTGAACCTAGAAAATTTATAAGGTAGCTGTTAAGATCACGACCACCAGCCCTAGTCACTAGCTCAGGGAGTAGCAGAGATAATATAAAACTTACTTAAAAGAAGTATATTAATATTTAAAAAAAAATGAAATAAGCCACTGCCAGTAATTAACACACAAAACAACATTTATTAATGCACATATAAATAAAATTGAGGAATAAAATTTATTATTTTTGGATTTTAATATTAACCTTTAAATTACTATTTTTAAACAGTCCGCACTGATGGACATTTTAATAATATTTTACTTTAGCATGTTGAGTATAGATAGGCTACAAATTTCTCACTTAAAAACTTATCAAAACACTCATTCAATCTCAGACTAAACGTTCATAGCCAAACCAATGCATGCTTCCAGATATATAGTCACAACCAATGCAATATGAAGATGCTAGCATAAAACCACACTGACAGTAATGTGCATCTGACAGTGTGATATTATTTGAGGGACATTATCCTCATCCAAATGTGCATCTGTCTGGCAAAGGAATCATGTATAAAAAATAATTAAAAAGAAATGCTATGTATGGGATGAGAGTGGTCTTACTGCCAACTTATTGTCTCCATTTATAGAGCTAAAAAGGGGTCAATGGTGCAGGAAATATGTCTGTGTCAATTGCAACACAATGACTATATCTTTGGGTCATGCATTCAGTTGGGCATTTTGCCCTGTATGCTAAACATGCTTCACATTACATTGATATAAACACCCATATATCCCTCCACCAGCATTGACCTAACTATGAAACAAATAGCCTGAAATAAAAGCTCTTTAAAATAAACATAAATGATTAAAATACAAAGTTATTGATGGAATTGCAGAGGGAAATTTACAAGAAACCCAATGGCATTCATCATAAGATGCCGCATTGACACCAATAACTTAAAAGATATTTGAATAAATACATTTTTAAATATGCAATGTGAGGTATTATATTTACCGAATATCTATATATTTTAATCAATATGAAAATAAAAAAATAATTAAATGTTAATGAATCTATGCAGTCATCTATACCCAACTTAAATTTAATACATTTAAATAATTTAGTCAATAAATAAAAAAAAATGGAAATGATTAAGTCAGCAAACTCAAAATATTTAAAATTAAACATTAATAATTGATTTGAAAAGTCAGATTAAAGTTCATTTAAAAAAAATTAGGTTTAGCTTGTCAAATTTTGAAAGTTCTTAATTACTTTTTTTAAAATTTTTCCATTTATGTAAAGAAACATATGCTTTGATGGTGTTTTTAGTAAACCGCCAACTATTGATCATAAATACAAGCATTAGCAAGTTTAACTCATTTTTTATTTTTCATATATATATATAATTAAAATTACCCCAAATCCAAAATTCAAACAGACTAGCAAAAAAATTAATATAAAACACAACCAAAGGTTTCACTGCTACAAGCAGACTTCTCAAGTGTAAAGAACTAAAAAAAACCCACCCAATTTATATAATATTAAACATTACCCACAAATCCATTCACTTTCCATCGACCCTTAATATTAAAAGAACTCTTAAATAAGTTAATTGCTTCAGAATAATGTATTTTCAATAATAAAGATTCTTTAATTCTTCTTTTGATTTCATTTCTCTCAAAGAATACAACTTTAGCTACATCAAAATTAATAGTGTGGCCTTTCATGGACACACAAAGCAGAACTAAGATATCTATTTTTAAGTCTATTTTTATGAAACTTTATCCTTTCATTTAAACTCAAAGTACTCTGACCTATGTAGACCTTATTACAAAAAAAAACAAGGGATAAAAGATACTACCCCAGGAATAGTCTTTCTATCAAAAATTTCCTTTGTATTATTTAATAAATTATTCAATGTAGGAAATTTTTGATAGAAAGACTATTCCTGGTGTAATATATTTTATCCCTTGTTTTTTTTTGTAAGAAGGTCTAGATAGGTCAGAGTAGTTTGAGTTTAAATGAAAGGATAAAGGTTCATAAAAGTAGAGTTAAAACAGATATCTTTGTTCTGCTTTGTATGTCCATGAAAAAGATACAGGCCACACTATTAATTTTGATGGAACTAAGGTTGACTTCTTTGAGAGAAATGAAATCAGAAGAAGAATTAAAGAATCTTTATTATTGAAAATATATTATTCTGAAGCAATTAACTTATTTAAGAGTTCTTTTAATATTAAGGGTGGATGAAAAGTGAATGGATTTGTGGGTAATGTTTAATATTATATATATTGGGTGGTTTTTTTAGTTCTTTACTCTTGAGAAGTCTGCTTGTAGCAGTGAAACCTTTGGTTGTGTTTTATATTAATTTTTTGCTGGTCTTGTTGAATTTTGGATTTGGGGTAATTTTAATTATATATTGACTAGTTTAGCTTTATGCTTGTAATGTTTATATATATATATTGACTAGTTTAGCTTTATGCTTGTAATGTTTATATATATATATATTATAGAAGAAATCTTTTCTTCCTTATGATACATAATCTGAACTTGTGCAATTAATTTACTAATTTAAAAATCAGGCTTATAATAAGTTCAATCCATAGTTTAGTCATGGTCAATAAAAGTTGGTTTATTTAGAGAATGAAACTCTATTTAAAGAACAAAACTCTAAGCATAGTTGTACTACCTATGCTTTTAAAATGTTAATTGTTGGAATATGCATAGTGCAAGTGTGAAGACTAGTTTTCTTCCACAATATTAGTCATTAAGCTAATGCACACGCGCTTTGTGGATTTTTAACTATAAATGAATACTCTCACTTTCGAAACACAAGATAAAAATCCACAAAGTGCATGTGCATTAGCTTAATGGCTAATTATTAATATTACAGTTTATACATCATATCACTATATAAAATAAATATCTTATTTACATATGTTTAATTTCAAATAAGAATGACGTATAGTAAATTTTAGAAAATTTCTCAAGCGTCATTCATTCAGGCATAGTAAAAGTAATTTAACGTGATTTCTTAACATCTTCATGCTCTCATTTCCAAAGCTTAAGATTTGCCCATACATATATGTTTAGAAATGAGAGCATGAAGATGTTAAGCGATCACTATAAAGATAGATGGTTTATTCTATCTTTTCACAAAAATTTTATCTTGTGTTTGGAAAGTGAGAGTTGTTATTTATAGTTAAAAATCCACAAAGCGCATGTGCATTAGTTTAATGGCTCATTATTAATATTACAGTTTATACAATATAGCGCTATATAAAATAAATATCTTCCACAATATTATATATATATAAAATCGTTATATTATTAATTATTATATAATATAACATAATAGAAGTATTCATCATTTTTATTAAAAAATGTTTTACAAAATGAAGTAATAAATTCATTTCCCTTTATTTTAAAAATGTTCACTTTAAAAGTTAGTAAACGTCTTGCGTTGTTAGCCGAGAGGTATCGCAGTTGCCATGCAAGCAAGTAGTTGGTTGCAGACGGTTGTGGGTTTGCATCCCGGCCGATGCTATGACATATGAAGAAAAAAAAGTTAGTAAACAATTTGAAAAAAGTTTATATGAAATATTCAATTTTCATTTTGTTTATTCGGAAAATTCAATTCAAATTATTAGAACCAAATCATTACAATAGTTTTCCTATGTTCATGGTGTTTGATATCAAGTAAGACCATTGATACATAAATTCATAGACAATAAAAAATTGTATTATAATAAGCATTCTTAACTACTCACATATAGGTGTGCTTACAAGTGTATATATATAAAACACATAAACATATAGGCATACGTATTTATTATTCACTTTAAGCAAAAAAAAAAAATGTAGAAAATTAATATTTTAAATTAATTTTCATTTTTTTAAATATTTTATTTACTTTTTTTTTTTTCGAATCCTATAACATTAATTAAAAACAACTTATTGGAAAGAATAAAATATCAAATAGTTTGTTATTTAATAACATAAATGCTAACAATATTTTATTTACACTTGTCTTTCAAAAAGAGCGAATAAGTATTTTTGAAATTTTTATTTCCCTGAAAAAAAAATTTCTATTAATGGGTAAGAAACTAAATAATATTTTTTATAAACAAATAATATTACTGTTTCTGAATATTTTATACATCAGTCACTTTATTTTTTGATATTACGTTGGGGGTTGGAGTAGGTTGAAGCCTGACTATCAAATTATAAAGATTGGCTATCTTAATATAAAGATGAACACTGATTGTATATATGTGTGAGGATAGTAATCTTGACCAACTGATGATTGCTGGTTTATCATGAAATACATATATTGGTGATTATTTATCTTTTTAACATGTGTATGATCAGGTGGGTCAGCAATATGAGATGGCATGGAGAGTTGAGGGTTGTGTGAAAGTCTGAGTTCGAATCCTTATATTACATTATATATGTGCAGGTGTGTGTAAGCCTGTACAGTGTATTAATTTACATAATTAACTTTATTATAGAATTGGACCAAATCAGCTTTTAACTGCTGAATGTTAATATGGTTTTAATTTTATTGGAAATCTAAAGATAACAAGTACTGCAACTTAACTGATATAACTTACTGTTTTAAAAAGAAAATGCCATGGATAGTGTAAGCCCCAATATTATAATCTAATACACCAGGGCAAACAACAAGAATGTTAACTATGTTGGCTTTTTTATTACTTGCATAATTAGCAATGAGAGTGATGACATTTCCCCAACTTTTTTTAACTTTGGTTATTGCATATTTTGGATCACTGGTCCATATTTTCTGGCAATTAAATATTTTTTTTCAATCTCTACTTTTGCTTGCTTTACAAAATTGGTCACGTTTAATGAATTATTGCAACATAATCTATCACACATAAGTTCACTTTCTAATAAACCTTAGTAAATCCATTTACTGAAGGTTTTTAGTCAACCATTTTTTTAAAAAAAAAATTAGAATGACAATAAAATAAAAAATAAAATATGAATTTGCCCATAATTATGCAAAATAGCCCATAAAACACAATTATCTTCACGCAAATCATATGCATATAGTTTTTCTATTTATTTGATAATTTGTGATACTGATTTTAAATTTTTTCTGCAATACATTTTACTTTGTGAAAGCTTTAAACTTCTTGCATAATTATAGCTTTTTATTACATTCTTTTCTCTATCATATCTTTTCATCAAAAACAGTCAATATTTTATAGCCTTTAACTGTTTTTAAATAATATTTACTAACAACAATATCGCACAATAACCTCATATGCTTACTTATATATTTCCAAGAGTAATTATATTTACTCTGTTTTAGATCCAACTACCGTAAAATTGAATAAATAGCAGACAAAACTAATTACTCAAGTTAGAAGCCATTCTGACATTAGAAGGATAAGGGCACTATATCCTAAAGTATATTCTTTAATCACTCAATCTTATACTGCTCTAGATTTAGGATAAAGAGAACTGCTCTTGGAGATAGTATTTAAAATATATTTTGGAATTGTCATGTTTATAAACACCATCACCAAGTTCAATACAAAATGCCATTTTTTAAAGTCTGTTACCATTTATTTGCTTCACATGTTTAATTCAAGAAAGATATTCTTAAAAAAGAAATATTAAATTCTAAGGAGGTCATGTGATGTTTAATTGCAAATGGAATAGTTTGAGTTTTAATCTAGAAACCTTTAGCTCTTGAATCCAATATTTTATTATTGTACTAAATATCACAGAGACAAATATGTCTTTACAAAAGTTAATTCAATGGCATTACATCCTAAAGGATGGAGAACATACCAATTGGTGTTATGGTCTTGCTATGTTTTTATAAAGGAGGATACAAAAACATGGATGGCATTTATTATTAAAAATTGGTTAATAAATATGGGAATATGTGCTTTAATTGTAATACTTCACAATTATACAGATTAGTAGATTTTAAGTTTTTTTTTACATAGAATATAGATGCCAAATATTATCTATACAAATGCCAAATTACTCAGGTGCCAAAATATTAAAACATTCATTAATGATTTATTTTATACAAAATAATTTGCAGTAAATATTTATTTTGTAAACAAATCAGTGATTTTAAAAGATTACTAATTCTATTAATGTTAAAGAAGACAAAAGAAAATGCTAGATTTTATATCACTGCATATTTCTTTGTTATAACAATTTTAAAATGAATTTTATTTTTAATTCTCAACTGTATTCAAAGCAATATTAAATATGATATAAAATCTTATACATACACAAGACATAATTTATAAGAATTCTCTTTTAGTCATATTCAAAATGTCTATTCTAGCATAATGTTTTTAAAACATATGAGTAAAGACATTTCGGTGCTGATTTAGTATGCCCTCATAGCCATTTTGAATTATAAGAACTGCCCAAAACCCAGGCTAACACATCCAAGTGATAAATCGCATCAATCAATCTATACATTGTCGCAATCTGATCATTTGTTACAAAATTGCCATTTTCATCAAAAATAGAAAAAAACATTCATGTGATTAAAATATTAAAACACAAAATTCACAATTTTCATCAAAAATTAAAAAATAAAAACTTGGTTTGATCATACTTTTTCATCAATATTACAAAATCATCATTTTTGTCAAAAATAAAAAAAAAACAATCATGTGATTAAAATATTAAAACACAAAATTCACAATTTTCATTGAAAATAAAAAAGTAAAAACTTGGTTTGATCAGACTTTTTTATCAATATGACAAAATTGCCATTTTCATCAAAAAATATATATATAAAATGCAATTTTCATAGCTATAAGAAATCTAATCATGTGATTAAAAAATTAAAACACAAAATTTGCAATTTTAAAAAATCAAATTTAAGTTTTCTAGTTTATTTAACCATCTACTCATGACAATAAAAAAATCAATTTTAGCAATAATTACATTTTCATACAGTTATATTTATGGAATCACATGACTAAAAAAGATGCACAACTATTTTACATTCAGATTAGTTATCTAAATTTACATCAACCTTTAAAAAAAAAAACAAATTTAAGTTTATTATTTTATTAAACCATCTACTCATGACAATCAAAAGGATATGCCCATATGAAATAAAGCATAAGAATTTAGAGTACTTAAATAGAAAAAGTAAAGAAAAAAATTGAAAAAAATATTAATTAAAAACCCACATGTTCAATAAATGTAAAATTGATAGATTTAAAATATGAATTATATTATATGTCAAAAGATTATAACTTATAAAATATGAATGATAAAAAATAATGATGGTGCAAAGGCCGATTGCTAGGTTAAAACTTAAGTTTGCAAGTTTATCAAGCATTTTTGGTAATAAAAAAAAGCAATTTTCATAGTTATAAAAAATGTAAAATATGTGATTAAAAAAGTAAAATGCAATTTCTCAAATATTTTAAATTAATTTTAAGCCATAATTACATTTTCATAGTTATACTTATGGAATCACATGACAAAAAAAAGTGCACCAACATCTTAAATTCAAATTCATTATCTAAATTTACATCACCTTTAAAAAAAATCAAATTTAAGTTTGCTAGTTTATTAAACCATCTACTCATGACAATCAAAAAGCTATGCCCATATGAAATAAAGTATATGAATATAGAGTATTTAAACAGAAGATGTAAAGGAAAAAATTGAAAAAAAAAATTAATTAAAAACCCACATGTTCAATAAATGTAAAATTGATAGAATTAAAGATGGCAGTGATTGCACTCTAAATATTAAATATTTATAACTTCTAAACTATGAATGTTATTAAAGTATGAATTTCCAAATACCGAAGCATAAATTCTTGGTTTGTCCCATGTAGATCCTGTTCGAAATTCATCTCCTAATGTCATAATGGAATCTACTCTTGATTGTGTGATTCACATGAACTTTAGAAATTGATAATTTGCATTGATACATCAAAATCTTTAAATCAATACAAATCTCTAGTTATTTACATGCAAGTGACTTTTACTATCAACAAATGAGCATGGAAATATGTTTAAAGAAAATAAATAGGTTTTATTATTACTAATACAAAAGTTTACTTAAAATTAACGTTAAAATTCTTTAGGTTTTTAAAAATGGCCTTTCACCTACAATAAGTATTTCAGCACTTTATTCTTTTACTTTAAAATATCTAAATCTTTCTATATTTAAGTAAAGAGAGATAAAAACTCAGTATTGTTGACATGCGATCATATGATTAGAAAATTTCTATAAAAACAAATTTGATCCACTGAATGATCATGGCTGGAAGCCAAAGTTAAGCTATTAAAAATGAAAGGGACATCACTGGATCTTTTACATTCACATTTAGATTCTATTTGATGGCAGATGGTCAAAAAGCATCTAAATGAGAGAGATTCATTTATTAAATTTCTCAAAGATGTTAAAGATACCTACTGATGGTGAAAAGGTTAGTTTTATCTTTTTTAAAAGAAAATACCTTTTACATTTGAAATAATCAACAAATTTTTATTTATTTATGTTACTATTCTTTTTATTTTCTAGTGTATGTATTTTGATGTGGACCTTCTCCTTCATAATAATCATCGCATTATTTTAAATGAGAAATAAAAGAAAAGCATCAATTTTTAAAAACCTAAAGAATTTTAACAAAATGAAAAAATCAAATTTATTAATTTTTTATTTATTAATTTTTTATTTAGTGTAATATTAATATTCTTAACTTTAAATAATATTTGTATCAGCAATAATTAAATCTATTTATTTTCTTTAAACAAGTTTCTGTGTTCATTTGTTGATGGTAAAAGTCATTTGCATGTAAATAACTAGAGATTCGTATCAATTTCAAGAGTTCGATGTATCGATGCAAATTATCTATTTCTAGAACCCATGTGGATCTCATGTGATCAAGAGTAGATTCTATTATGATGTTAGGAGATGAATTTTGAACAGTATCTATGTGGGACAAACCAAGAATTTCTGACAATTAGAAGTTCTAATGTTTCAATATTTGGAAATTCAGACTTTTAATAACATTTGTAGCTTAGAAGTTATAAACATTTACTATTTAGAGTGTGGTCACTGCCATTTTGAATTCTATCAATTTTACATTTATTGAAAATGTGGGTTTTTAATTAATATTTTTTTCAATTTTTTCTTTTCCTTTTTCTGTTTAAGTACTTTAAATTCATATGCTTTATTTCATATGGGCATATCTTTTTGATTGTCATGAGTAGATGGTTTAATAAACTAGTAAACTTAAATTTGATTTTTTTTAAAGGTGATGTAAATTTAGATAATGAATTTGAATTTAAGATGTTGGTGCACTTTTTTTTGTCATGTGATTCCATAAGTATAACTATGAAAATGTAATTATGGCTTAAAATTAATTTAAAATATTTGAGAAATTGCATTTTACTTTTTTAATCACATATTTTACATTTTTTATAACTATGAAAATTGCTTTTTTTTATTACCAAAAATGCTTGATAAACTTGCAAACTTAAATTTAAACGGCAATCGGATTTTGCACCATCATTATTTTTAACATTCATATTTTATAAGTTATAATCTTTTGGAATATAGTATAGTTTGTATTTTAAATCTATCAATTTTACATTTATTGAATATGTGGGTTTTTAATATTTGTTTCAATTTTTTCCTTTACTTTTTCTGTTTAAGTACTCTAAATTCATATGCTTTATTTCATATGGGCATATCCTTTTGATTGTTATGTGTGGATTGGTTTAATGAACTTGTAAACTTAAAATTGATTTTTTTAAAGGATGATATAAATTTAGATAACGAATCTGAATGTAAAATATTTGTGTGCCTTTTTTAGTCATGTGATTCCATAAATATAACTGTATAAAAATGTAATTACTGCTTAAAATTGATTTTTTTATTGTCATGAGTAGATGGTGAAATAAACTAGCAAACTTAAATTTGATATTTTAAAATTGCTAATTTTGTGTTTTAATTTTTTAATCATGGGATTAGATTTCTTATAACTACAAAATTTTATTTATTTATTTTTGATGAAAATGGCGATTTTGTAATACTGATGAAAAAGTCTGATGAAACCAAGTTTTTATTTTTAAATTTTTGATGAAAATTGCGAATTTTGTGTTTTAATATTTTAATCATATGATTGTTTTTTTTTATTTTTGATGAAAATGGCAATTTTGTAATGAATGGTCGGATCGCAACAACATAAAGATTGATCGATGTGATATATCTCTTGGTTGTGTCAGCCTGGGTTTTGGGCAGTTCTTATAATTCAAAATGGCCATGAGCACATACTAAACCAGCACTTATGTTTTGTATATTAATTTTTTATTATAATTTTAACTCCACGGGTGGTTTTTTCTTTACATGAAGTTTATGGTAAAATAGTATATAAATAAATAAATGATGATAATCCAATTGTTTTTATGTTTATTAAAATATCAATATTAAAGTAACACCCACACGCACACACACACACATATATATATATTGTAACCTAACAACCAACTGACCAGATAGATGGTGGTGATACACAAAAGATGTCAACCTCACTACATTGGTCACCAAAACCTTTGTAATCTAATGACCAACTGATAAAAGGGTGGTAGGATACAAGAGAAGCCTTATAATCTAAGTTTACTACATTGGTCACCAAAAACCATCTATGTAACTATAGAAGCTATAAAGCAGGGCATAGGCTAATTGAACAATCAACAGTTACACACACAGGCACCATATGGCACAGGGTTTTTGTAGATAATTCAAAATATTTTTATCTTAATTCTTAAGATATTTTAATATCAACTATAGATTCTTTTCACTCTTAATTATCTTATTTTAAGTGCTAGAAATATTGTATTTATTTTAAATTTACATTCTTTTGCAAGTTTAAAATATCACATCTTATGTTTAAAATATCTTAATCTCAGGTTTTAAAATCATATTTAATTCAAAGATAAGTTTTTTTTACAAATTTAGAATATCTTGATCTCAGGGTTCAAATTCAGAATAATATGCACTTGGAACAAAATATTAATGATAATACTTTAACTTTTTAACAAAAATATGATGATGATTATTTAAATTAAATATAGAATATTTAACATTTCTTTTAGTTTATTTTGGAATCTTAGTATTTTAAAAAAGTAGAAGTAAAATTATAATAACAGAATACTCACATTCTTAAATAATATATAATTAATAACTTGAATGCCTTTCTAAATACTTTACAATCATTTAAAATATAATTATTTGGCTTCTACTGACCATCATATTCTCCAACGCAAATTTGAATAAGCAATATCAAAATAATATAGAAGGGAGTAAGGGCATCTTTTATGCTACCAATTACAAAACAAGTGCATTTGAAATGAAATAAATAATATAACATTTATCTTCTACTAATGCAGATAAAACAATTAAATAATTATTAAGCAAAATGAATGTATAAATACTATGTGACCATTAAGATGTACTCTTTAAAATAATTATTAATGCAAATCTTATTAAAGTAGATTTTCTGATAAATAGATGTGCTTATGCAGTGATATTATAATGGCAGTGAAACCAAAATGCATTTAATTAATAATAAAATATTTATTTACAACACATTATAATCCATATAATAAAATATTTATTTATAGTAATTATTATAATTTCTTTAATTCACTATCTATAATTTACAAAAATTTATAACTTTAGACATTGGTGTACCTTTCTTAAAACCATTTCTGCAATTTTATTCTGTAAGTGATATTTACTACCCAATAGTTCTCTTATTCATAAAATACAATCTTTATTTACAAATTCAGTATCCATAACATAAAACAATATATCTCTATGCCTTTGTTGAATCTACTAAGTGATATTATACACTTTACTTAATCAAAAATAATATTTAGATATCAGTGTAGAGATGCTTAATAAATATTAACACACTAGCAACAAATATTATGCAATATAAAACCACTTATGATGTGAACAATACCTATATTGGGACAAAGAAATAATGATGTTTGACACTAATCATATATTTGAAATTAAAAAAATTATACTGGAGCAAATAATTAATTGTAAAGCTGAAAATGTCTCTGGACATATACCAAAATATATTTTAATATTGAAATTCTAGGCATAATGGACAAGGTAAATAAGCTATCAAAAATATAATCGAACACTCAGTATTATGGACAGAGGTATCTATGAATGCATGAGCTGAACTCTCTATCATGGAGTGGTAAATACACATAAAAATAATATAACATTCATTTAAAATGCCCTTAAAAATATTACTGATAATAAAAGGCATGGAGCTGCTAATAGTAGTAGTAGTAGTAGTAGTAGTAGTAGTAGTAGTAGTAGTAGTAGTAGTAGTAGTAATAGTAATGATGATGATGATGATGATGATAATAATAATAATAATAATAATAATAATAATAATAATAATAATAATAATAATAATAATAATAATAATAATAATAATAATAATAATAATAATAATAATAATAATAATAATAATAATAATAATAATTCAATTCAATATTCATTTATTATGTGCATTTCAACATTTACACTTTAACAGAAATACACAATAAAAAAAAATAATAATAATAATAACAATGATAATAATTAAAATTTAAAAAAACAAAAACAATTATAATCAAATACAAGCTAAATACATAAAATTATATATACATATATGTTCATAACTATACATTTAGTTGTTTTTTAACATTCATCACAAATTGATCGCAAAAAATATCAATATTATTAAAAGTTAGATTATATACCATTTGCAATCTATTAATAACTGATTTACCAAAGAAAGTATTTTTACATATACTAATCTTGAAAGTTTGCATTTCTCTTAATAAGCGACAAGGTACTTTCAATTCTATTTTTGATATACAGTTACTGACATCAATTTTCCCATCAATCAACTTTTCAGTAATATCATATCCTTCAACATTCTCCTTTCTTTCAATACTGTTTTGACAGTTTGACATTCACCCATTATTAATTTATTAAATCTTTTTCAATATTATATATTTTAGACTGAATATTAATCAGATTGAAGTTCCATATACAAGAATTATATTCTAAAACTGTAACAACAAGAAAAAAAGTAACCTATATTTTATGGAAATAGATAAATCTCTCCCATATCTCAAAATACAGCCCATCTTTCTGTATGCTTTATTAATAATACATTTAATATGTGCATTAAAAGTAAAATTGCTACAAAATATAATTCCTAAATCAGATACAGTCTCTTTATATTTAATAACACCATTCTCAATTTTATATTGATAAACAGATTTTTCAGTTTTATTAGTATAGGAAACAATGCATGTTTTATTAATGTTAATCTCCATGTTGTTATACCTACACCATATAATAAAACTATCTATATCCTTTTGAACCTCAATATGATCACTATAAGTAATAATTCTTTTAAATAACTTACAATCATCAGCATAAGTAAATATCATACTATTTTTAATAATAATAATAATAATAATAATAATAATAATAATAATAATAATAATAATAATAATAATAATAATAATAATAATAATAATAATAATAATAATAATAATAATAATAATAATAATAATAATAATAATAATAATAATAATAATAATAATAATAATAATAATAATAATAATAATAATAATAATAATAATAATAATAATAATAATAATAATAAGAAGAAGAAGAAGAAGAAGAAGAATAAGAAGAAAAAGAAGAAGAAGAAGAAGAAGAAAAAGAAGAAGAAAAAGAAGCATATCACATACACATGCAAAAGGTACAAAATTCATACACTCAATTTTAAGATTTACTGACAAACTGTTATTACATAATGGTAACAACATTTTATGTATAAACTACTTAAAATTCTCATATACATATTGATATTTATAACACTTTTATTCATAAAATACTTTTTATAAATATACAAAAGAGTGTTATACCTCTGAATACAATCATTTATAATTTTAAATACTCATTTGGAAACCAACATATAAAATAAAACCTTCTACTGTATATATTACCAATTCCACCACTGGAACACCATTTGTACAAACATATTTATGATATTATATCTAATAGTAATCATAGTAGGATATTTATAAGCTAATGATCATAATAATTCTAAATATATATATAATAACTATAATAGCATTTTAAAGATTTCATTTACTTTATATAATTCTTTTTGTTATCTTCATGAAGTGATATATGAGCACATCCACAGCTCTTTACTAAGTAAAAAAGACACACACATATGTAAAAGTATCTTAGAGAAAAGTTCATTTTAAAGGGAAAAAGTTTCTTTCAAAATAAACTTTTTTAATGGCAATAAAAATCAGAGGAGAAATAAACAGAATAATAATTCTCTTTCTAAAATTATTAGTACATGTCGACTGTGGTGAACTTAAATTATATTTATTTCTTTTTAAATATAATAGCAATATACCTGAAGCAATAGAAATTTAAAAACAGGATATTCAAATAAATAGATGAAAAAGTAAACTTAAGATGAATTACTATATGATTTGTTTTAATACAAAAAGCAACAACTGGATAAGTCTATCATTATGATAATTAGAAATTTAGTTTTCACATATTTGTCTTTTATGATAACTTTATAAGCTAATATTAAATAATTGTCAATGCTTCTTTTTTTATAGGTTTAATAATTTTATAGAAATTCATCATTCTATATCTGAGCTTGGTATATGTAGATTAATTTATTTAGTAGCCAATAATTAGTAATAATCACTAATTAAAGTTAGTTAAAATATTCCAGAGATAGTTTTATAGCAAAGTTCAGAATTTAACTAGTGTTACAATGAAACAATATACTTTTTCTTATGTGAATTTTCCTTTGGCTTTTTTGAAAAATTATTAAAATTTTCTTTAACAGCTTTTAGAATTATTGTTTGATAAATCAATTGAATTTATGCTTTTAGAAAAAACACGTCATGGATAACTTACTGATTCTTTTACTATATCATGAGGTTTATGAAAAAATAAAACTTTAAACTTTAACATTATTTTAAAGTAAATAGTCATATAAAACCAAACAATTTATTTCAGAATTGAAATATAATTAAAAATTTGAATGAAAGGAAGTGTGAAGAAATAGAAATAGAAGTGTTTAAGTTTTTAACTAGGTCTATTTTTATACTAGGGTATGTGTCTTCTTTTTTCTCCTCCCATGCACTAAGATTATGACTGCATTTTCTGTTCATTAAACCAATAAGTTATAAGTGTGCATTATAATATGTAAATTAATAGTCATTATTGACTTTTAATTAATATGACCTTGAATTCTGTATTTTAAATTCAGACAGGTCAGTCATGTGACATTTAGACAATAAATGGACTTGTTAATTAACAATTTTTATCAATTCTAAATAATTATCAAATCAATTATTTAAAAAAATTATTAACTAATTTTTTAATTAAACATGTTTTTTTATTAATGTATTTTTTTTTCACTCTTTTTCTTCCATTATTAAAAAGCTTACATATTTTTAATAATTTTAAAATTGAATGGCTGTACCCAATTTTTAAAATACACTTATTACTTTTAATAAGTCTTTTTAATTTTCAATATATTACATGCATGGTCCAAACACATACATACACACATTAATATAACCATTTTTTAATACAATGAAAATAAATTTAGCTATTGACTGACATTTAAAATCAATTAAAAATTAGAACTATTGTCAGTCAGTTATACTCACTATTTTAAAATTTTAATTTCAAATACTTTCACATAAATTGATATTTAATAAATCATAATTATTACTTAAATCTCATTTATTTTAAAAATCAACAACTAAAAATCCTAATAAATTTAACTAATCATTTCAGATAGCATAGAAAAACTTCATCTATTACATATATTTAAAACATATTAAGCTCTAGATTAACTCTTCTTTAATTTAATATTAATTTTATTTTTTCAAGTAAATATTAAACAATCTAAGATAATCTTTTAAATAACATTAACTAATTAGGGTAATTGAATTACTTTAACCCATACTATTGAAATATATTATATAATAATCAATTTATGAAACTCTTTATTACTTTTACAATGCTTTATTATCCATCTTTTCCTTCATTTAACAGTTTCAATTGCCCCAGAAATCTTCTTCAGAACCTTATATCTCCAAATCTTACTACTACAATCAAAATTTGATCGTAGCAGTGAGATTAGGAGATATAAGGTTCTGAAGAAGATTGCTGGGGCAATCAAAACCGTTAACTGAAGGAAAGAATGGATAATAAAGCATTGTAAAAGTAATAGTGTGTTTTGTCAATTGATTATTATATGGTATACATTTGACAATGCAATAGGAAATAGCAGTTATTATACTTTGTGAAAATGAAATATATTATTTAATATTTTTATTATGATAGCACAGATAAAGAAATTTACTTATTATAATATTTTGAATACAGACTTTCAAGTTCCCCCCATTCATCCACTCCAACTCATATAACTGATACTTATAAATACACACATGTGAAGAAGATAAATGATCTCCAATATATATATTTGTGCTGATCCAGTACTCATCAGTTGGTTCAGATCATCATCTTCCACACATATTTATAATGAGTGCTCAGTTTATATTAAAATGACAAATTTTCATTCTTTAAAAAACAGGCTGAAGAGTTGAAAGGTGAAGTTTTCAAAACCTGTCCATTAAAGTGTGAAGATTTGATATCTTAATATAAACAGAGCACTGATTATATATATGTGTGTCATATGATGATCTAGACCAACAGATAAGTGCTGGTTCAGCACAAAATACATTTATTAAAGATCATTTATCTTTTTCACATGAGTGTGGTCATGTGCATTGGTTGTATGAGATGGAGTGGATGGCTGGGGGAAGCTTGAAGATATGTATTCAAATCTTCTACATTACATATAGACTCTCTTTCTATAAAATATACCTGATATTTAAAATTTTATAATGTTATATAATAAAACTTTTTTTTAATGTTTAAAACTTATATCTAACCCAAAGCGTTAAATATATAGCTACAATATATAATAAAGCTAAAAGAATTATACTATATTATTAGATTATTTTATGATACACACACACACACACAAATATTTGATCATATCTTTAACTCTAAAGTAAAGAAGTAGATTGTTTGCATTGAACATAATAGCAGGAAACATAAAATTAAACAGGCATGGCTCATTGATAATATACACTCAGTAATGAATAGTAAAACTAATAGACTACAATAGGAAGTATTTTTAGGCATACCTACATAAAACTATACTTGATATTTTCAATCTTATTTTTAGTTGTAATTTAATACTTACCTTTTATAAAGGAGTTTAGCACTAAAGTGCATTAAGATTATAATTAATGTTTTCAATTTTTTTCAATACATAAAATGATATTAATATAATTTTCTATAAGTTTGAGCAATCAATAGATATTAATGGTAGTGCTTATTAAATCTCTATTCTATTGCTGATTTTTCCATATTTTTGGATCTAATACATCTAGTTTGTTTGAATCCATGTCTATTAGATCAAGATTCAAAATTCTTACTGATGAAGGTCATAAGACAGAAACTTATCTGGAATATGAACATTAGTATTGGTTAGAAATTTAATACGCACTATCATCTGTTATATATTAATTATTCAGACATTCCCAGAAAAGTTGATCTTGAGTAGCATAAATAGTTTGCTCCTAAGATGTATTGTGCAAGCTGAAGTCACACAACATTTTTGCCACATTACAATGAAACAAAAGCAAATTGAAAGAAGAGAATGACTCAGGATTCACTTATATACAAAAAATCTAAAACCGATTTGATAAATGCGTCTGTAGTTTATAAACATAAAAAGAAATATGTACATGGTCTTGATTCTGGTATTGTTGAGACGATTTGTGAAAAAAGAAATGATAGAAAGTGAAAGATTAAGGAAGCTTGATTTATTTCACAAAATGAACATGTGATAAATCAGAGAGCCAATAGCATTCAAATTAATAAAAATTAAAGTTTTTAAATTTTTTTAAAGGTAAAATATTGTGGGTGTTTTTTTTTTTTTGTTCCTTTGTTTGTTAACCATGATAAAGATGCTAGCACATTGAAAATATATATTTGGTCTATTTTATTATATTTTATTTTCATTCTCTGTTGCAGTATTTTAATATTATATACTCAATTCTACAAAGGTAATATTAGACTATGGGTTTTAAGCAATCAACTAATAAAACTAAATAAACATGTTTGCATTTTTATTAAGAAAATAATCTTTTTGTTTTGCATCGATATATTCTCAGAGATTTATTCAATTTGTATTATAATTCTTAAATATAATTCCAAATTCCTTGTAATTTTCTATTACAATCAGTTTAAATTTGAGTGAATGGTTTTAGAATGATTTTAGTTTGTTTTTTTTAAATTAAGATTCTTTATAAAATATCATTTGAAACGTGTGATTTATGATTATTAAAGTGAATGGATACATAGATTTTGTTTTTTTTAAAATTATATTATCTATGCATAAATAAATAACAATTAAAAATAACTAATAAATATTCATTACAATATGATTTGAAGATAATATAACTATTTCAAAAGAACACATGATCACATTTCCTATACTAGCACGTTAATTGTTGATAAACAGAGCAAAACTCTCCATACAGTATTGCCACCTGTGCTAAACAGAGTAATCAATGGATGCCAGAAGGCTTGTGCATAAAATCCCTATCCAATGCCTACTCATCCAATATCCCCAGACTAGTTTCTGGCTTGTGGCATTCGTCAGTGAGGAGCTTTGGATTTGAGAACACTGCATCTAGATTTTAGGATCTAATGATTGTAAAAGAGCCAAAGACACCAAAATGTATGGGTGCTGAACTGAGTTCAGACCCATATGACTATATAAGCTATTGAGCTTAGATTGAAAATATTTTTTGTGTTTTCAATTTCATTCTCATAGTTTTGTAGTTAAGTAGAGATAAAAGGTGGTTGAATGACATTTCTAAGATTACACATGGGTCTCAATTTAGTCTGCAAACAGGGAAAAACATATGACTCCAGAACTGACTATCCAAAATGGATAATTAAAGGGGTAATTAAACTAAATAACATGCTAATTACCTAAATATAAAGTTAACACTTAAAACTATAATGCACATCATATATATGTAAGATAATAAATGAATTGGAATTGGATTGGGTTTAGACTATAAACAAAAATGATATGAAACAAATTAAAAATGAAATGATTTATTAATAATTCAAATTAATCAATAAAATAAACAATAATTATACAGGTTTAAGATGTGGAATCAAATGCATGAAGGTATTATGTAGCAGATGAGATTTAATAGAATTATAGCATTCCTCATCATATATCTAAATGTAAATATCGGTATCCAGTTAGTAAATTATGTCTATAAGTTTAATATGCCAACAACCTACATTAATATCATGGTTTGCTATTTTATAAGTGAACATGCTGGTCTTGGATAGGATATTGATGACAGCACTAAAGTGGCTGCTGTTAAGACATGAGCATATAATCAATCTCAAGAATGATACAGATTTAGTCTAATAATTAAGATTTGTTTTCAGACTAATGCTGAATAATCATTAAGTATAAGAAAAAAAAAGGCTGGTTGCTTTAGGTCAACATATATACACTATGGCATAGATCGAAATATTTATAAATAAAATAGCAGTGCAGATGGGTAATTATTCATAAGCTTTTGCATTTAATGCACAGTATCCTAGGAACAAATGGCTTGCTATTAATAATGAACATTTGTAATTCAGGGATATTGGATAGACCACTCAAGAATCCTGGGCCCTTACCCTAGTAACATTGTTGGTGTGCTTACACAAAACAAGAGTATGAGGGTGGCCTCCACCATAAGCCCATAAAAGGTGCAGCAAGATGTTATATGCAATGCATACTTAGTAAAAACACATCTGCAATTCATAAAACAAATACAAATATGTATACTTAAAAATTATAGCACCCAAAACAGATAGCCCTATCTGCATAACTAATAAAGCTCAGTTCTTACATCAAGAAACATAATCATGTTATATTAATTGGCTAAAACTATCCTCAAGCTGCATCTCAAATTAGTTTTCACTAGGGGGGAGAAAGTACATTTAACTGGCAATCAACAATACATTAATAGATATACATTTATCTAGCCTCAGCTAGATTATCTCTTTTAATAAAACTTATATTTAATGTCATAGGTTATAACTGTGATCATGCAAACTATAATAGATATTTAATAGTATATAAAATTGAATCAACTAATAATAACGGACATGTAGTGATCAATTATTATTCAACATATAGAATTTCGAACCAGTGTGTATGCAAGCCAAATAAGTATTTTAAAATATATTAAAATTAAAGATATTAGTTATATCTTTTTTAAATCTATGCACATTTAAAGTGCTTACTGCTTCAAAAGATATGGAATATTATAACCTATATAAATTTTAGAGAAATAAAGTAGAACGAAATACATATATAAACATAACTACTGTGAATAAGAAGTTTATATAAATTTGGTTACAACTGCTTGAATTCAGAATAGTTTAATGGGCATATACAGATTTAATTTCAGGTAGGATTTATATAAACTTTTTATTTTACTTTAGATAATAATTTGAAGAGTTAGGTCTGAGCATTCAGTTTTACATTGAACTAGCTGTATAAAGATTAAGGAATTTATATTAAAGCTCTGCAGTACTTGAATGGTTATCTATCTTCTAGCAGCTTGTGAATGCACATTAAATGATGATGGGTGTAGTGCTCTTTCCATTTCTGGATATGTGACATGGTTCATATGTTTTCATTCCTATGACTGACCATTTGTTAGAATGTTTACCATCCCCATTATGGTAATGACATGCCATTAGGCACACAGGACAGGATTAGAGATATCCATCCTCCTATAAGAAAATGGAAAATCTTTACCCTCCTACTCCACCATGTCAAAATAACTTACTTGTGGAGACTGGTGACAATGATTCTTTAAATTTATAAAGTATATCTCTGATGTATAACCCACAGTCTATTTAGTTTTAAGATCTGAATATATTACTGTCAACAACATTATTTACTGCTAGTAAATCCATGAGCACTTATTCTAAATTTTGGATTTTAATTTATGAAAATTATTTAAACTTTTGTTTTAATGTTTTACTGGGATGTTTGTGGCTAAGTTTGACCACTAGAGATCTCTAAGGACCTGGTAATAGTTTTGTTCAGGAAATTTTGTTTATTAGAAATGACATTTAAAAAAATACTATTGCTAAAAATTAAGAATTTAGATTTTATCTTACATTATATTAAAACAAATGTGTGTGGCATGATTCTTGTTTACAACACTTAAAATTAAATTTAAGAATCTTTAAAGAACAAAATTTATAATGCTTAAAATTAAATTTAATCGAATCTTTAAAGAACAAAATTTATAATTCAAAATATATTATTTTTAAATGAAAATACTTGCTGCAATATAATTATATCTATGCTATTATCAGCGTTTATTCACATATATGTGGTAATACATATATAACTGTGTTAGCAACTTTATATATGTACTCAAGGTGGGTTTAAAGCTGGTAAGAGTTAGAGTTATAGGGAGAAATATGTGACACAGATATGACATGAGGAATATACTGTTTTAATATATTTACATGTATACATCTATAAGGTTTGATTATCCTATGTTATCAAATGCTTTAAAGAGAATTAATATAGTTCTGAAATTAAAAAGAAAATACATTAAATCTACTCTACTGAATGTCAATAGATCTGATTTTAAAATGAAACTTTAGTCAGAAAAATTCATAAATAATATTTCTTACACAATTTTATTGGATAAATTTTTATGTACATCACATTTAGCAGTTATGATATGTCAAATATTTTTGATAACAACATAATATTGTCAACTACCTTCCTCACACATGTTAACATACAATTGTTTTTGCAAATTATAAAATATTTGTTTAAAACCAAAAATCCCTGTTATGGTTTTAAATAGTTGAGTACAGTACATCTAGTGAAAATAAAATTAAAATCTTAACTTGTAACTGGTCAGCCTCCTAAAATTGATAATACACTTGACAAAGATGAGATATTTATTATCTTATTTCTATAAAAATGATGACCAGGAACATTTATTCCAAAGAACCAGAAGTTACTTGCAATGTGAAGAAAGAAATAATATTTCATTATCTGATTTATCTGAAGCTGCAGAAAATTTTAGCTCGACCATAACAAATAGTTAATATTTATAATCAAAACATGTTTATCAATTAGCCAAAGCTTTAAATTCCAAATAACTCTTCTTAGAGAAGAGAATCATAATTATGAAAAATATAAAAGAAATACAAATAGACCAAAAAGAATTAATGATCTGTAGCCAATCTAAACGAATGCTGGATCGGGTGAAGTCTGCAACTGTTAAAAAAACAAACTTATAAATTTCTATTCTATTTTTGAAATTGCTGAGACAAAAATAATATAATGCTTTAATCAAAGTTATTAAATTTTTTTTATCTGCACATTGAAATGTATTTATGATTTAAATAATATTCCAGAAAAAATGTTGTATTTTGATTCATAAATGGCAAACTTATTCCACCCACAACTTTGGCACTATCCAGTCTAGATAAATACAATGATAATTATCACTAATCATTTATTAAACTAGAGATTATCTTTAGCTTAGTTATAAATTTTAAATCTCAGTCAAAGATTAACATATCTGATTTTTCAGTTATTCAATTAATAGTCATTGGATAGACAACAAAATAATTTTCTTCCTTGGAAGCTACAAATTCCAACTAGTAACATCAAATATAAAAAAATTATAAATGTGAAAAAATGGTGAAATATGTTGTCTCTTCTCTTAAAAATATATAAAAAGTAAGCATTAATAATGACTTTAATGTGAACAGACATCATTTTTTGATATTGTGTCTCTTAATAGTTAGAGTCTTGAAATACATATTTTTTTATTCTTCAAAATATAATCTAACTATGAATTATCTTTATTTGGATGTTTTTATACCATTTTGGCTTTGGACTTTTCTTTAAAAATAAGAATTCACAATAACAAATTTCTTTTTCTACAAATTCCATATTTTTATTCCCTCTCTTATTTCCGCCTTCATATTCAACCCTTTTCATATCACACACAAAATATATAGAGTTATTTGGAAGGAAGAATAAAATAAATAATTAGAAAAGTTTGTTTGAAAGTTTGTGATGATGGTGTTTTAGTTGTAATTATACATGAATTATTTCCATCATTTAATATTAAGTGTTAAATGTTTTGAAGCAGTAATAGGCTAGTGGTTAGCATAGCAGGTTTGCTTCCCAGTCAACACTTTGACATATATATATATATTATAATGATTTGAAATAGCAGTCTTAACATAATCTGCACTACAGGGCGCCACTAGGCATTTGAACCTAGAAAATTTATATAGTAGGCAGATATGTAAGTTTAAAAAAAATCTATATTTTATTCCAATCATTAGCCCAATGTCACTAGCTCAGTGGAGACACAGAGATAATAAAACAATTCTTATCCAAAAACATTTTCAAAATAAAGGAAACCACTGCCAGAAATAACACACAAACATTTATTTAAACATATATAAGATTTAAAAATGATTTTAGTATCAGTTTTACATTTTAAAATTTAACTTACATTTTTAACTTTGATTTTAGATTTTAATTTACATTTTAATTTTTATAAGTTCACACAGATGGATTTATAAAAGTTTGTTTTATATTGTTGAGTATAGATCGGTTACACAGATTACACGGTTAAAAACATTTCAAAATAAACATAAACGATCAAAATATAAAGTCATTGATGAAATTGCAGAGGGAAATTTATAAGAAACCCAATGGCATTTATTATAAGATACTGCATTGACACCAATAACTTAAAAGACATCAGAATAAATACATTTTAGATACTCACCGTAAGGTATCATTATTTACCGAATGTCTATATATTTTGATCAAATATGAAAAACAAAAACATAATTAACCGATAATGAATACATGCAAGCGTCTATATCCAACTTAAATTTAATGCATTTAGAGGGTTGAGTAGGAATAGACTACATAGATTGCATTTGAAAAAAAAAATTATCCCTTATTTAACCTTAGGCCAAAAGTTCACAATTAAACCAACGTCAATCCATCTGATATATCGATGTATTCAATGTAATATGAATATGACAGCACAAATATAGGTTAAGAAAAGAAATTGACTCTTATCCAGATAGGAATACTACATCTATCTGATGAGAAGAGCAATAAAAAAAAACTCCATAGGAAGGAACTGCAGTCCTTTTTGCCAACTTAAATCCCATCCATAGGCAACCGGGGTGTGCAGTATATACTAATGATTCTGCCCATAGCAAACCTCATACTACATCTACTAATTACACCAATATATCCAATCCATTGACCCAATTCAACTACGAAACGAATAACCTAAGATTACCCTCCCCTAATAAAACTTCACAAATCTATATAGCCATTCACACCCGACTTAAATTTAACATTTATATAATTTAGTTTAACAAAAAACAGAAATCATAATAAAACTTAAAGAACAAAAAAAAAAAAAAATAAATGGAAATGATTTTACAAAAGAAATACATCAAATAAAATTATAACTAATTTAGTCAGATAGGAAATACTATTGCGATAATTTCTGAAAAGTTTAGCATTTAGTTAATTTTTATAAGTTCTTTTTGTTTAGAAATTAATTAATGTTCATTAGATTTCATAAAGTTCTTATGGTTTTAACAAGTCAGTAGTTTCTAATTTCTTGCAGTTGCTTGCCATCTTTGAACACGAATTCCCACACCATCCTGAAAAGATTTGTATCCAGTTAGCCGTTTTATTTATTCATCCGAAAGTCTTACTTTAGCTGGTCCTCAATGTAGAAAATGATTGGTCATTTCTCTTTCTTTTTTTTAGAAGAACTGAAGGGATTGAAGAGTGCATCTTTTTAATCCCTTCTTTTTCAACTCCGCACTAACACATATCACCACTGCTATCACACATCTCCCCCAGCTCTTTCTTCATTTACTTTTTATAGTAGACTTTCAGATCCAGTGGACATTACATCATGAGGATGGTGATGGTCTTTTCGCTGAGGTCCAATTCCATGAGTGATTTCTTTTATTGGCCATTCTGATCCCATTGTTTTTCTCTCCTATCTGACCTTTGCTTATACATTTTAAATGCCCAAGGGCTAGTTTAAATTTAACTAATTAAAACAATCATTTCCATTTTAGGATTAATTAATGTGTTTTCCAAACTTAAAGATATATTTTTATCTCTACAACTTTTTAAGTTTTTGTTGAAAATTTAGTTTTAAAACTTTTTATTTTTTTTAAATAAAGTTTTGTTTAATAATTTTTTAATTTCTCATCTGTGCGATTTTATATATATTAAGAGTTTAGATGATTTTTTAATTTTCAATTTTTAATTCTTAAAAAAGAAGTTTTTATTTGCGAACTTTTATTTTTTTCATGTTTAATAATAAAAAAAAATAATGTAATGGCGGATGTGCCTGTTACAATATATATATATATTTAAACTTTTCAAATACATTTAATTGTTTGTAATAGCATACTGATTAGTATGTAGCATAGTAGTTTGAGTAGTATTTCTTTTCTCTCTTCTTTAGGTGATGCTGATCTGATCAATGACAGCACTAACATGGGAATCAAACTTGGAATATTTAGATTTGTAAATATTGAATTTAAGATGATACTCTAACCAACTAGAATATTCTGTAAAAGGTAACAATGAATAGAAATTTCATATATTTATCTGTGAGATTTCTCCTGATTTCTTCATTTTTTTTAAGAGCAAGATTAGTGGTTAGTTCCAAACATAATGAATTATAATACCATAATAATTTATTTTGCTGTTTGCCATTTTCTTATATGGGTCTTTTTTTTCTCTGTACAATATTTTTGTCTTTTTCCAATCAAACATATGTCTATTGATATATACGTGATCCACTGTTTTAGATATGTTTTTTTCTTTTTTAACCATCAGTTTAGGCCTTTTTAACCACTTTCCAGTGAATTGACTTGTTTCATCAATACATATTCTTTGTCACTTACATGATTTTATGTAGATGCACTTTTTGTTTTTCAATATTTCTTGTAAAAATTAAAATTCCTAATAGTGTTCTATGACTTTAGAAAATTGTTCTGATGTTATATTGATTGTATATTTTCTTTAGTCTGCTATCTTTGATACACATGAATAGACTACAGTATCTATGATTTTGTCTTTTGATGTTTTTTTAAATCTACTTAAGGTTTTATTAATGACAGCAGTAACCATTCTTCATGAAAATATATTCTATATAGATTTTTTTCCAAATCACTAATTTCTGAACAAACATCTTTTGTTGTTTCGTAGAGATAGTATATATCCATGCTTAATGTTTTTGTCATGATTAAATATGTATGCTAAATATTTTCTACCACATGTGAGTTTTCTGCAGACTATAGTGTTGATATTATTGTGGGAGTCTTGTCACAAGAACATCTAAGAATGCCAATTGAACTTAATCTAAGGGGATATAAATAATGATTTGTGTGTTTAAAATATTTGCAATTGTTTGATGAATGAAGGAATAAATATCTATATGGTGTGATAAGAATAATATGCTGTCAAAAAACAATAAATATCATTCTAGTAAACAAAGAATATCCTTTGATTCTGAAGAAAGTAAAAAGAAAAAAAAGTTAAAAAAGATTGCATTCAGTGGAAAGAAACCCTATCTATGATCATCATAAATCGACATAATAATTTCTTGTTTTTATAAATCGTTTATATAAACCGAAAAATACAATACAATTCTAAAAATGATCACAATATATTTTGGTAAATGCAAGGGATAGTTGTAATTTGTAAATGTTAATTTTTAGTGGTATTTAGTAAGATATGTTGCAGTTAAAATAGACTAACTTGACTTATTCTGATATTTTTTGTTATTCAATATTTAGCTAAGCAATGTTCCTTTGATGAATAATATATATATATATAACTGATAATTTTAAATTTGAAAAAAAATTAAGCAATCGTCTGTTAACTATGAAAATATTTAAATACGAATATATAAAAATCATTTCTTATCCTACCACACTTCAAACACACTATTATAGGTAGTGGAAAATTCCAGTATTTACAAATATATGTTGAAAGTAATAAAGATATTTGATCTTGAGTAAAATTGAAAATGTTTATCTAATTTAAAAAATAGTTTTTAATGTAATAAAGAATGATTAATGATCAGTTGTGTGTTTATTAAAACAAATAATTATCTTAAACAAATGTAAGATAAAATTAAGCATATATTTTATATTTTGTTATTTGTGTACACATATATTGAGGATATGTTCATTTATTTTCTTCAAATAATTTATTTTTATTGAAACAATTTGATCTAAGTGATTTTAACGGGACAATTCCATAGTTTAATTTTATTTAACGTAATATTTAGAAGACTGGTATCAAATATCAAATCATGATCAAAATTGGGTTATAAAATAAGATTTTTTTTTCATATGACAAAAGCGTTGACCGGGAACGAACCCGGGAGCTGCTTCGAAGGCAGCTATGCTAACCACTAGGCCACCAAATTAAGATTTAACATTGAATTACAAGAGAATTACAAATTATTTAATAATTTTGAAAAAAGAAAGCGCAGTTTTTAATTTAAATTCAAACAAAATGATAAAATGTAACTGACTATTTAAATCAGATTTTAAATTTGGAAATAATAATATATAATCAATGCAGCCAAATCTTTAAAATTGATAAATAGGTAGGCGAAAAACATCTATTTTGCTAATTTATAAAAAAAATTACACAAATAGTCTATACATGTAAATCCTGTTTCTTTTTAACAATAACAACAAGGACTATTCGCATGCTTACAAAGCTTAATGCCACTACTAAACTGATCTCTGAAGCTTATATCATTTTCCATAGAACAAAAATTTTAACTCTCCCTGCGGTAGATGCATGGAAGACTTTTATTAAGACACTAACAAAGTTAATAAATTCTTGTACTGTTAAAACTAAAGGTCCAGTTATTTTTCTCAATGAGCTGGACTCCATAGCACATGATCTCAAAAATATTTCATATGAAGCACAAAATATTCCTAACATTTTAAATTTAAAATCCAAATACAAGGCTAAACAAAAGGCCATTGCTGAGTACTTAGCAATTAAAAGAGCCAGACAATATCTTCATCACCAACATTGCTGGACTAGGGGGTACATGATATGGGCCCTTGGCTCTAGCAGAAGATCAAAGGTACCTAGGTCCATTGAGATACAAGGCAACTGCTATACAGGCTCTTCCATGCTTCTCAGAATTCGGGAATATTATGCAAAAAAATTCCAACCACTTGTCATTTCTTTTGTCAGGAAATGTTTTGTTTATGAACAATCTGATCAACACAAAATTACTGAAGCAAGAATCCTTTCAAAGATTTCATCATTTCCTGACAGAACTCATCCTGGATTACATGGAATACCAACATTTTTATTACTTCATTTACGTGCTTTTCAGTCCCCATTATTAAAAAATGGTAGACTTCTTGGCTAGTGGCTGCCAAGAAATTAATGGGCTTTGCCAAATAGGCATGGTCCTGCTTGTTAAAAAATCTGAGGGTCAAAAAAATCTTGATAATCTTTGACCTATCTCTATGGTGCCATTGCTTATTAAAACCATTGAAGACCTTATTAGAGAGGATATACGAACAAACATTATTGAAAAATTGCAAAATTATCAACCTATCAGTTTGCAAAGAAAGAGAGTTCTACTGCTGATGCTGTCAGTCGATTTCGATTTCTAGTCGATCATGTTCACAGGAAAAGGATACCACAGTCAGTTGCAGTTCAACTTGACTTTGCCAGAGCCTTTGATTGTGTCAGGATTGATGTGCTACTTGTGTACTGGAGGAACTCCAAGTGCCTCTGGCATATCTTCAGATGATTGAGAACCTTCTCCTTAACAGAAAAGTGTTTCTCTCACTTGATGAAAGAGTTGCTCACAGCTTTCGGCCTTGGGTATCCATCCCTCAGGGCTCACCACTAAGTGCACTACTCTTCGCAGTCTATGTGAACCCATTGCTGTTGAGAATCAAGTCTTTCCTTCCTTGGATTTATATTCCTTTATTGAGAGAGAACATATGACATATTTCCTATATGGGTGATGTGGTTGTGTTTCTCTCATCTCAGGATGAGTTCTCTAGACTTGAGGAACTTTTAGACCAGTTTGCATGTGAATTTGGCCTGGCAATTAATGGAGCAAAGTCAGCAATGTGGTCCATCCTGACAGGGAAGCAAATATCTGGTAGACTAAAAGCTCCCCCACAGAAATTTCTTGTTTTTAGTATTGCTTCTTCTCCAGCAGTCATAAAAAAAGAACTTGAAAATTCATTAATTTTAAAGATTGAAAAGACTGTTAATTCACTATCTAAAATTTATCTTTCTCTGTTTGGAAAGGTTGCACTCCTTAATTCTGTGATTTTACCAAAAATTATTTATTATCTAGCTGGTTTTTCACTGACAATTTGTTTCATCCACAAGGTTGAATCTCTATGTAGAAAGCTGTGCTGGGGAGGGAAGACACCAGCAATAAGTCTT
The DNA here is from genome assembly GCA_028023455.1 of Epiperipatus broadwayi. NCBI lineage: Eukaryota > Metazoa > Onychophora > Udeonychophora > Euonychophora > Peripatidae > Epiperipatus > Epiperipatus broadwayi. The sequence continues at coordinate 6,682,234 of JAQFVV010012429.1, read as the reverse complement.
AATATTTTGCAAAAACCAAGATATCTTAATGGTTTAGGTCTGCACTCAATTAAAATTTTTCTGATACAGAGGACTTATAATATCCTTGTTAAAATTTTCAAAGACAATGCAAACATAGAAAGTCCCTTACCTTTTGAAAAAATAAGCCCCACTGATCATCCACCCCCTCATAAAGGAAATATCTGGATGCAACAACAATTAACTATTGTCTTTAATAGTATCAAAAGTTCTAGCTCCTTGTTTGATGAAAAAATATCATACTGGAGTTCTTATCAATTAGTTCACTCTGGTAAATCTAGGACAGATAATCTTCTCCCAGTTGCAATCCCTTGTCTCATAAGGCTGACTAAGTTCCTGAAATTGGAACCAAAGTTTGTGGATTTTTTGGTTAAGGTCAACCTTGGAGATTTGATGAGTCCATTGAACACATACTCTATCAATGTGAATGGTGGACTCGGTTATGGAATATTGCCCTACAGAGGATTACAGAATACAATTCTTCAAATGTCTACCTTAATGATGCATTCAAAAGTGGAAATTTTGGCTCCATCCACCTGGCCACTTTCATAAATTTTATCATATGGAAGATTACATGTAAGGTATTATTTGATAGAGAGGTGGCCGGTCCTATTGAAGACATTTTCTTAAAGTTATTATATAGAGCTAAAGAAAGTGATCTAAGAACATGCCTGCCTAGTCTTGCTGAGCAAACATGGAGTCAATTAAATATTTAGCAATGACCATGTATGTTATTTATTCATGACATTTAAACTTTACACGCCATGGGATTTATATGCCAAATTAGATCACCCATGATAAGTAGCATAACATAAATTTTACTTTTAACCATGTACTCATCATCTAATTTAATAACTAATTAGTCTTTAATGTGTCAGACATGATTTAAACATGAACTCTATATTACAATGTATATTTTACTTTTTGTGCAAATAAAGATTATTTTGAAAAAAAAAAAAACAACAACAACAACAAAATCGGATATATTTCCACTTCCACATTTATACAATAAGAGAATATTTATACAATATTGACAAATTATTATTACCTATCAAATATAAATACATAATTAATAATAAAATTTTTAAAATCATTTTGCTTTGCTATTTAATGTTGGACAGTAGTAAACAAATTTGCAAGTTTATATTTGTAATTAAATGCACAAAAATGTATGTATAATTTATTAACATATAGTGTGATTTATTTGTATTTAAGCTAACAATGAAATATATTTATCAGTTCATACAAGGATGCAAATGAGATTATAATAGTCTCTACTTTGCATCATGTGTGTTATAAGTTATATATATTTATACTCAGACTTTAAAACAAAAAGATAAATTTAAAATATTTGTAAATTAAATTCGGGCTTCGGTTCCAAATAGTTTTTAAGTGTTTAAATTTTAAGACATCTGAAGAGATTAATTTAGTCAAAATACTTGTCTAGTGTGAGAAGACTGGTGTATTATTTTATATCAATGATGATTAATAAATTTGTAGATATATTTTCAATAGAGTTTGGTAAAACCTGTTTACAGTTTATAGACATATAGATATTAAATGAAGATTTAAAAATCTTTTAAAAATATAATTTATTGACATTTCTATATCATGTTAATCAAGTGATAAAGCCTAAATTATAAATACTGATAAAAGTATACTGATAAAGTTTAAAAATTAAAGTAATTGTTTTAATCTATAACATTAATCTTAAGGTCACAACCGTATATATATTTTTTTTATAAATAGTGCTTTATGAATTATGCTATGTACTTAAATACAAATATTTTTTGACCTAAACTGATTATTATTATTTTTCCTTTCCCTTTTATTATTTTCAAGTTCCTATTTGCTTTTGCATTTATTTTTTAAAAATTATATCATTTTGTTGGTGAGAATAATTAACCTTTCAACAAGTGCTTTACGACTATATTATTTCTAATTACATGTTAAATCAATTTTTTTTTTTTTTTTTTAAATATCTTGGGTAAATAGTATTTTTTCACTTATTCATTTTAATACCTATACATATCTAACTATTATTAATTTTATTAAAACCAAAGACATTTAAAACTTTCAATGTTTTTTTTTTTTCCAATATGTCAAAGCATCGATGGGAAGCGAACCCGTGACAACTGTCTGCAGGCTACTACTTGCAAGGCAGCTGCGCTAACCTATCGGCTATCAACATTTGACAATGTTTTCTCTTTCCTGTCCCCATCTCAGATATATAATATATTCTCTTTAACAATTCACTATTTTAAAAGTAACTATACTAGGATACATATAAATGAATTTATAAGTACGTATACAAAAAAGTTATATGTTGTTGTTACTATTAACTTCTATTTTTATTAAAAGATTATTAAAAACTGTAATGTTAATTTTAATTTCATTATCAATTCTAAATTTTTTGTTTAGCACTTGTAATATTAACTCTAAAATTTTAAACAAATTCTATCATCAGTTAATTAACTTATCAAATATTTACTGCTTTACATCTTGTCTAATTATAACTGATTTTTTTATTAACATATTCACATTTAATTTGATCTCAACTATCTAAGTTTTTTTACATCCTACTTTCTATCTGTTTTGAATTTTCTTTCTCCCAATGATAATTTTATATTTATTAAATTAGCATAGATTTAAAAAATCATCTATTTTTATATGTATTTTTTTCAATAAGAAATGTTTAATATTTAATAGTTATATTTTGATGCAGATTTTTGTCATCAGCAGTCTGGGTATTATTTACATATATTCTGGGTACTTAAGTATTAATCTGATGGTAATGAAAGTTAATGGCACAAACAAATATGTAAATAAAAACTAAATTAAACATATTTACAATCTTCTAAAAAGTAAAGAAATTAATTTTTTAAATAATTATTAGAAATATTCTGATCATGGAAAAGTTGTTAGTTAAAATATTAGTTTCATTGCTAATTTTATGATTTAAAGTATGCTGTGATGCCATGATAAAATGTTGGAATGACTATTCAATCATCTGGTGAAAGTTAAGTATACCCAGTTTTGAATGACTATTTTATTCAATGAAATGATTAAAATTTGGGAACTGCTCACTACTGAGGATGATGCACTCTACTGCTTTCAAAAGATAGTCATACACTGGAATAACTATCTGTGCAAAGTTAGTGTGTGTAGCATGTTCTTCAAAAAAAAAAAGCACAATGCTACAAAAGTGAAGACTTGCAAACTTCCAGAATATGGACATTTTTGCATAAATCATAGTTATGCTTTTGTTTGTGTTTTCAAGGATATAAAAACTTAATTCCACTCCAATGATTGTAAGAAACAGTCTTTTGCTTTTCTTTTTTATTGGAATAAATGTATATTGCTAAAAGTTTAGTTGTTGCAACATCATTTCTCACAAAAAATATAAATACATGTTCCTTTATTTTCAGTAAATGAAGTTATATGTCACCATTTTGTACAAAATAAGATTAGTTCTCATCATTTTTGCAAATAACTTGATTGGATTCAAAATGTAAATACATATTTGTTTATTCTACTAAATAAAGTTAGAAGTTGTCATTTTGTAGTAAATAAATTTACTTGCTATCATTTATCAAAATTAATGAATTAAGTTTGTCAGAAAATTCCATGTAGATGTTATTTTATGAGATTGCAAGATTGGGAAATCTCACTACTGGACTAATATGTAAGTAATGTCATTTCTCTTCCTAATATATATTTTTTCAGAATTTTTAAATAAAAATACAGTTCACTTTATCAATAATCATTCAAAAAAAATGTTTATTGTATTAAAAAATTCAAGATTTTCAAAGACAACAGCATATGTTAATATTAAAAAATTGTACATTTTTCTGCATTAGACTGTTTGACTAATGAAATCAGAATTGTTGGGGAAAAAGTTTTATGACTATTAGTTGATACATAAATTACTTTAGAAATACCAAATTTTATCACTTTTTTGGATTTTGCCAGACTTTAGCTTTTGCATTATTTTTCTCTATTTGTATACTTTATTCAAATTGATAAATGTTGCAAATTATACAGTGTGTTTGTTATCTCTTTTTTTTTGCAAACATTTTCCATCATTACACAATATGTTTTTACCTTGTAACTTCACAATGTTTTTTATTAATATATCTGATGATTTTAAGAACCTGGTGTTTTATTTTAGAGCTGTAAAATACAATTTTATTATAAAATTTTTGTTTATTTTATATAAATATATAATTATTTTATTTTTATTGTTTGCCTGAAGGTTTGTGATGTTGGCGTTTTAGTTATATTTATATGTTGAACTATTTCCATCATATAATATTAAATATTGAATGTCTTTAAAATTTTTTATTTAAATTGTCAATTATATTCAACTGGTAGTAGTAAACACAGGTTTATATATATATATTTCAAGTGATACTATTCTTTTCTCTTTTTCACATGTTGTTGACCTGACCAGTGACAGTGCTAGCATGGGAATCAAATCTGGATCTTTAGATTCTTGAATACTGAATTTTAAGGAAACACTCTAACCAACTAAGCTGTTGGTAGGCTGGTGTTACCTTAAATTTAATATTCAAGAATCTAAATGTCCAGGTTCGATTCCCATGCTAATACTATTACTAGTCTGACCAGCAACATCTGAAGAAGTGAAAAGAATAATACCACTTCAAATGTTGTGTGTATACTAACCTGTGTGTTACTACTAACAGTTAAATGTAATTGAAAATGTAAATAAAGTTAAATTTTTCTCAAGACATTTCATATTTAATATTAGATGATGCAAACACAATTTTATTTTTATCTTTTATATACATACTCATATATTATACTTTAATAATTTTTTATATAAAAATATTTTATTTTAAATATTTATATATATATATTCATTTTTAATTTATTTAATATGGAAAGTCTGTGCTCATATACCCTATATTACATATATAGACACATGGTATATATTAAGCCTGTGTTTCACTTATTAATATGGATATTATATAAATGAAAAATCTTGAAAACTATATTTTATTTTATTTTTTACAATTTTATTAATCATTTTATTAATAATTAAAAATGTTTCTTATTTTTTACTTATTTCACTGTGACTTATATTTATATTAAACAATTTCTACTTTTTATTTGAATAAACATATTATCAAATATATCTACAATTATTTTTTGTTTTCCAAATTTAGAAAGAATATGGCTTTTTTTAAATAAAAAAATCCCTTCAATTTAACCTATACCAATGTTAAAATTAATACTGTTTCTAAATTATTTTGAATCAACTGCAAATATATATCTAATTATTTATGATATAATAACTACTGTTTCTTATTGCATTTCCAAATGTATATCATATAATATTCAATTGACCAAACACTTTACTACTTTTACAATGCTTTATTATCTACCCTTTCCTGCACTTTACAGTTTCGATTGCCCCAGCAATCTTCTTCAGAACGTTATATCTCCTAATCTCAACTGTCACAATCAAAATTTGAAAAACTTGAAAAACCTATTCAATTGACCAAACACTTTACTACTTTTACAATGCTTTATTATCCACTCTTTCCTGCACGTTATTAATAATAATAATTTTTAATATAATTATCCAAGATAGATATCAGTCAAAAATGACTGTTTTTAAATATAATGTCAAGTTATAACTTGAATTGTAATAGTTTTCTATGAATCACTATTAGACTATAAAAATAACATGCCCAGAAATGCTTCTTGGGAATAATTTGTCTTTTTTTATGTTTTAAGGGTACATAGAATTTCTAACTTTTGTTGTAGATTAAAAATATTTTTTTTATAAATGCACCAAGAAAATCATTTGTGTGGTTCATTGAAAAAAGATTCAATTTTAGGTAGTCCACTTTAAATGTAAAATCTTAAAAATTTCAGACTATTAAAAAATCATTACAAATAAATAAATTATTATCACAAATAATTAACTATAAAGATTTATAAATTATTTGTGATGTTATAAGTAATATACATTTTGTCTACAGTTTTAGATTATAATAAATAATGATAAAAGTTTGTTAAAAACTATAATAAAATACTAAACACAATTACATATAAGAAAGTTATTTAGTTAAGAGAAAATGCAAAACAGGAATCAATATACTAACTTTCCAAAATTTTTGTGTGATTTTTTTTTATGTCGGCATAATTTTACAAAATAAACTTATTATCATTAATATAAAAATAATGTATGCTAAAAGTATAATATTTTTATCTTATAACATTTTTATAAGTTTGAATATATTAAAGACAAAAACCTTGTAAACCATAAACAACTGAGTAATAAGTCATAAACAACTGAGTAATAATATTTTTATAAATTAAAATAAATATTATAAAAATATTGAGAGAAACTAAATGAAATGAATTATTAGTTAGAAGTAGAGGAAATATTTCATATAAGTTCAGAAAAGCAATAGTAGTGTACAGATAGTTATTTATAAATTACAAAGTTTTTCCAACAATAATAATAAAAAAGAAAAACTAAAAAAAACTAAATAAAAAAAAAAGAAAGATGAGTCTGTGACAGAATCTAATAAATAGAGAAGCATTCAGATTTTTCTTTCAAATATAAGAAAAATATTCAACTTAACACTTACACAAATATTGTATAGAATAGAACATTGTGTAGATAAGAAATAACTTTTGCCCATGAATATAAAACTGCTTTTGGAAAAATGCTTTAGAAATAAATAATATAATCAGATAATGATATTGTGAATGAGTTTTAAAGAATATCAGAGTTAAAATCAGATATAAAATAATTTATATCTGAATAAACTAAACTACTAATACTTATTAAAATTATATATTTTGAAAATTTTAATAAGTTAAAGAAGTTTTTGACTGATTAATTCAGATATAATGAAACTTTAAAATAAGTTAGAAAGTAGATTAATATCATAGGAAAAAGTGAAGTAAAGTAATAGATAAATAGTAATGAATTGCACATTATGTTAAATGGATGATTTATAAATAATAGTATTCATTCCCCAATTTATAAAAAAGACCATTTGAATTTCTAACAATTCAATTGATCAAAAAATTATTAAATTATCAAAAAATCTGTTTGAGGTTTTCTTTTTTTTAATTATCTAGATTTATAAGTTATATATAATTCCAAGTTTAAAAGGTTTTTTTGAACAAAAGAAATAGATTATGTAATTGGAAATCAGATAAAAATATAGAAACATAAAACCAGAGATTTTATATTTACTATATATAGTAGTTAAAAGGTACATTTAAGATTGTTTAACTATAACTGTAATGTCATATTTATCAATAACAAAAACCACAACAATGCCTTAAGCTAACACAAGATTTAGTATTAGCTATTGTAGTGGTCGAAAAACTTCTATCAATCCATCAAGACCCGTAGTAGAGGTAAAGTACTTCAAATCCAACCATGTACAAGATATATAAGTCAGGTACATTGTAGATTCTGCCCTATTTATCTATATCCCCCAGGTCAAAGATCTAATCAATAACCTTTCTTGATGATAATGTCAAATTCCTTTACTTTCACCCTCTTAATAAGTGATTAGGTGGGTCAGACAGTGAAACGGTAAATCTGAATCAGATTTATCATTTACCATTTCACTATAAAGAACATGATCATACTAGTCTGAATAGTTTGACTAATATTTAAAAGAATAAATTAAGACTCATTTAAAAATCTAATGTCTTATCATAATTAGAAATGCACCAATGATTTTAGTCGGTATATTATGAGGAAATCACAACCAATTTAAATGCAATAATCAAATAGTTTAATCATTAATACAGCTTTTAAAAGTTTTACCATATTTGTATTTCAGGATTTTTAATGAGTTTCACAGTTTGGCACACTAGAAGGAGGGAAAATTCTGGAAGCCAAGAATTAATGTCACAGCCTAATTCTGTCATTTCTGGTACTTGAATGATCTCCAAGAAATAAACCATTTGATTATTTTTATTTTTTAGTACCTTAAATCATAAAAGAAAGATAAAAGTGTGGCTTAACCTTAATAATGTGATTGTTATATATTTTAATAGAGTTCATCATAAATAAAAAATATATTATTCATAGATAATTCTAGACATACCCTTGACCAATAGTTTAAACAGCATCAAATTAAATCAGTATTTACATTTTAACGAATAAATCAATAGTAATATTATTTCAAAAACAACTAACTATAAATATGGCATAAAAGTGCTAAAATTCATGTTTTGAGGATTTTGAATTTAAAATTCTGGATGTCTAAGTTGGAACTGATTATTTAAAAATAAATCACCCCTATTCAAAATAATAAATCAGAATTCAAAGCAAAAATAGATTTTTCAATATTTAATTATCTATATATTAAAACCTTCTATGCTGGATTTTTAATTGTTATAGGCCTAACTCAGCTTTGAAAAAATTAATGTTAAGAAAAGAAAAAATGTTTTATTAAATTTAAAATTATTGCATAGAATTGATTAAAAAAAAAAGATAAATAATATTGGCTAAAATTTTTATTTTTCTGTCTTTTTGTTTTTTAAGTATCTCCTTACAACATTTTTAATTGTTGTAGAATTTATTTAGCTTTAAAAAAATAATATTTATGAGAGAAAATGTTTTAAATTTAATTAAAAAATATATTTGAATTATTAGCTCTGACCATATGTATATAAGCATTTTTTGTGAACTTAAATTGAGAACTCATCCGGAATCTTCTATAAATAAATAATGTTAGCATTTTTCATTAGCATCTGATTTTAGTTTTTTTTGTTAATTAAACAAAGTTTAGAATGTTTTTCTAAAGGTTTGTGATGATGGTATTTTAGTTGTTTTTATATATTAGATTATTTCCATCATCTAATATTAAGTATTAAGTGTCTTTAGAAAAATTTAATTTTATTTAAATTTTCCAATTACATTCAACTATTTGTAATAGCACACAAATTAGTATAGGCACATCATTTCAAGAGGTATTATTCTCCTCTCTACTTGAGGTGTTTATGGCCTGACCAGTTACAGTACTAGCATGGGTAGTCTTGAATTTTAAGATAATGCTCTAACCAACTGAGTCATCCCAGGCCAGAAATACCTGAAGAAGAAAGAATAACATTTCTCAAAAAATTGAGAATATATTAATCTATATGCTATTACTAACAGTTGAATAAAATTGGAAGGTTTAAATAAAAATGAAATATTTCTAAAGACATTAAATACTCAATATTAGATGATGGAAATAGTTTAATATATAATCACAATCTAAAGACATTAAATACTTAATATTAGGTGATGGAAATAGTCCAATATATAAATACAACAAAGTTTAGAATATTATCTTTATTGTCTATATCTTGCAAATTAGGAAGCATTAACAATTCATAAAAATCAAAGAATGCTGCTTCTTGAGTTTCTTCAGTTTTAAACATCTTCACATTTATTTCAGAGCGCATGCGTACTAGTTGAGATTCGTGAAAATTATAATATAAATTGATTTGCTTATATTAACGCCTGTTGTTTACATAGTTATGATTTTACGACTAATTAAAATCTTAGTGGTGGCAAAAAAAAATGTTTTTTTTTTTCTGTTGTAATTTGTGTTTGTTTGACAGAAATAGCCCTGCTGAAATAATTAATGTTAAGTGAGTTCACGTTTTCTATATTTGATTATCAATACAGTATAGTTGCATTGGTTTAATTTTCTTATATAGTTAGTTTTGGTAGGTTTCAAAGTTTAATAAGAATTTTTAACCAATCTTACAACATAAATGTAAAATGTAAAATTATTTTATAAGCTGTTAGTATTTTAGCTGTTTTTATTTACATAGTTTTGAATTTTCAATTACTTAAAATCTTAACGGAATAATATTTAAAAAAAGATTGACCTTTTGTTTACTCGTAATTTATGCTTCTTTTGACACAAGCAGAGCTACTAGAATAATTAATGTTAGCCGAGTTCCTGTTTTAAATATATATATTTCCATTTTACCAGTTTTTTCTAGAAACACGTGAATAAAGGTATCTAAAAAAAGTAAATGCATCTTGAGAATCATTTATCTTTTTTTTTTCAAATATTTTTATTACTATGTTTCAAGAATATGTGGGGAATGAAGTTTTAAATATAAATATAAAATTGCATGTGGAAAAATTGAGATGGGTTGATTTATTCTATGTATTTATATTTAATTAAAAAACTGATATGTTAATATTTAACTGAGGTTTAAATTTTATATTAGGTTAAGAATATGATAATCTCTAGTTAATAACAATTATTAATGTAAATAGAGGATTTGAACTCAGGATTTTTAGTCTATTCATTATTCTATCTCAAGCAACTGATACACATGTCCACACCCATGCAAAATGACACACAATCCCCAATACACGTATTTCATGCATAAACAGCATTCATCAGTTGGGCCAGATCACAATCTCCCATGCATATATACAATCAGTGTTAGGTTTATATTAAGATAACAATTCCTCAAACTTTAATGGACAGGCTTCAATCTTCTTACACTTTCAACTATTCAACCGTCCATTTCATTGAAAAACCAACAATAGAATGCTCAAAGCCTTGTTGAATTTGATATTATAGTCATATTCATGTAGACATTACACCAATCTGACCCCTCATATTATTAGGCATTGTGTATTTATATATATTAATAGGAGAGAGATAGGCTGATCTTATACTAAGATGTAATCTATTTCCTTTATCTGAAGTAGATAGTGTTAAAGTAGTAAGTTCAGAAAGTTTATATTCATAAATCAAATTGTAATAGATATATAGATCATGCAATGTAGATGAATTATATATTTTTCCATTAGTAAAATGTCTTGGCATAACTATGGTAAAAAAATTCACCCAGACATGTAAAACAAAAAACACCAATGGAAGATCATAAACCATCCATTATCAATAATATTATTGATCAAAACACAAAGATAGATGGTTTTCTTATCCGTAAGGCCAATCTAAATTTATAATCCAAACAGTAATCAAGTTATATAGCAAACTATTTATAAAAATTCTACAGAGCTAATAAATAACAAGAGTAAATGGACTTGTGATGGATGCAATTAAAGAAGAAAAGAAGGAAATAGAGTACTTCATAGATGGCTGACCATGAAGATAAAATAAAAATGCCTCTGGAGTCAAATCACATATATTCTTTTTAAATAAATTGTCGACATTTAATTATAAATTATTAACATTTTTTTCTCTAATAAATAAAATTAAATATATTTAGTAATATAAGTAATTAAATATTTTTCTTAATATCTATTGCATTAACCTTCACTTGCAAAATATTTAATATTGTTACAAAAAAATAATAGTCCTATTGCTTTTATCCAAATGAACTCAAATAGAAATTTATAAACGAATATAACTCCAAATCTTATTCAATTATCTCACTCGACTTGATTTACTCAATTGGTAAACTATATAAGCTAATGGTATGGGTAAGATATAATTTGAATCTAAAACTAAATACTATTTTGTTGTCTGTATCATGAGAATTTAGAAATCAATCTTATGACACTAGATTAAAATAAAAGACAAAATTTAAATCACATTTTAATGCAGATTCTTTTAATAGGCAATTAATTGAGTTTTTCAAGCAAAACACACAAAATATCAATGATAAAGATAAGTCCATGGCTACAATTTTTAAAAATAGGATTTACGTAAAGATACTAATCATATTGTGAATAAAAATCTCATGCCAACATAAATAATTTAGAAAAAGTATTTTATTCTCTTCTTGAGATTAATATACAAAATAAGTAAAGAATTTATAGCTTATGCACACATGTAGATTCGTAGTTTTAAAACATATTATTTTAATTATTATGCAAATTTCATATACAAAATATATACTCTAATATTTAATTGTTCCACAAACAGTTTTTCTTTTTTATAAAAAAAAAATAAAAATATATAATATTTTTTTTATATATTCATTATTATCATTATAATAATATAGTTGCAATCACAACTACAAATCAAATTAAAAAAATAATTGACACAAAAGATAAGTGTATAAAAACAAATCATATTTTTCTTATTAATACTAATACTAATTGGATTTTAAAAAAATTTAATATAATGAGTTACCATTCAAATATTTACTTCAACAAGTTAATTTTGATATCTTTATTGCTGCAATAATATTAAAATATAATAAATATCTAATCAGAAGTTTGTTTTCTATTTTTTATTATTTGATTATTTCTAGTAAATATTAATATAAGTTCTCATGATTTATGTAATTTCTTTTTTATGTGAACTGATATATAACTAATTTTGATGTTTTATTTGGAATGTGGAATATTACCATATTTTTAAGTAAATGTAAAAAAGGTTGCATGCCATTTATTAATATTCATTTTTTTTAAAAGATCATAATGAAACTTATTATCCAGCTATGCATTCATAATGTAGTTATTATCCTACCTTATTAATTATACATGTAATTCCTCTTCTAAATATTTTTGGGAAAACACTTATTTCAATATACATAATTTTTCAAAGCAATTTCGTTTAAAACAATAACGAGTCTTTCTACATAAAAATGAGTTCTTTTGTATTTTTTTATTAAATTTTTTTTTTTAATTTAGAAATTCTTTTTGTTTGTTTGTCATATCAAATCTTGCAACTGATTTTTAACATACTTTTATCAAATGAATTTCCTTCAAATTTTGTATATGTGTTAGTGATTGGACAGACTACTATTGATGATGATGATTGATGACAATACAATATGATGCTGAAATATTTCAGAGTTGTCAAACTAACAATGTTATCAGGCAAATTTTAAAATGGATTAAATCAGTTCAATAGATTTTCAGTGATGCACAATAGATAATAGTATATTTTTTTCAAAAAATATACTTTCAATGAACACAATTAATTAAAATAGAAATTAAAAACAAATGAACTAAATCTTGCCTTTTTTAAAGTGTTGTCTTCAGAAACAATAAACAACAACCTGGAAATGATTTTTAATATAACAGCAACATTGTTTAAATTCTTAGTCTAAAAATTTGAGTATGAATAGTTACAAAAGGTCTGTTACAAAATGTCTGCTAACTATATATATACACACACCTAATAAAAAAGCTTTTATTTAATTTGAGGACTAATGTACTAAAAAACAGAAAAAAAAGTTTTTCCTGGACCATTATTTAGATTGGAATATTTCACTTGAAATAAAACTTAGCAGGGTTAAAAAAATAAAGCTTTAAAGAAAAAAACTTCAGAATTTTCATTTTTAAAGATGATCTTTAGAGATGTTTTCTTTAAGAGAACAACTAAATTTTCACTCTTTCCTTCAAGAACAATACAATTGATCAATCACAATGTAGATATTCAAGGCTTAAAAGCGTTTTTTTTGATAAATTTTAAAGGAAGAAATTATTTGCTATATATATATATTTGTCATACTTATTTTTAAAAATATATTAAAATCAAGAAATAATAAAATTAATATTCCTGGATTGTTACAATGGGTATTATTATTTTTATCTTATAATATTATAAATTAATGAAAAATTATAAAGTAATCTATCCAAATATATTTTATTATCTCAAATGTGCACACACACATACACAAATATCTTTAAAGTTAATAAGCTAAATATTAAGAAAGCAAAAGAAAATATTAATTTTGGTTAATCAGTTATTATTTGGTTATTATAAGGGTCTATAAATATAGATTAAATCTATATATGTGCATAATCCTCATCTTCTCTTTGATATATTCTTTTAAAAATATATAAACTATCATTTTCACATGGATACAACAAGTTACAATGCCTCCCTCCCCATGAAAATTAAATATATATATATTACTTGCTGATGCTTCCATGGAATTCATCTGTCTACTTCCTGTTAACTTCCTGTAAATCTTACATTTGAGTATAATTCTTCTATGTGTATCAAGGTTTTAAACTTCTCTCATTGTAAAAAAAAATATCTACTGTATTTAATCATAAAAGAACTATTATATTGCCTGTATGTTTTCAAATGGTCCTTTAAAAAAGTTATGACTTTTTTAAAAATGTTTGAGGTTTCTTTGATTTAGATCTTCACAAACATCCATATGATAACACATGGATAATTTTCTAAAAGCATTATTTATTTACTGGATTAAATACTCTTTACATGCATTAACAGTTTTTTTTTATTTTTTTTAGTTCTCATAAGTAGAAACATCATATTGAGATAGTTTTATAATTTTCTGCTTTATTGGAAAGTGTTTTTTATAATCCTTAATTGATTTCATTCCCAGCATTACTAATTAATACTATAATTAGATTATATACAAATCTTTTTTTTGGAAAGAACTTGTCTATATCAAATATATAACATTTACTGTTTCATAAAAATACTTCCTTGTGCATTTCTGTAATAACATCTAATTATATCCAATATATGTAGTTTTTGATATTGTTTGACTAATGCTTTACATTTTAGTAGGACATTGATTAATATTTCTATACCTTATTTATTTTGCCTCCTTCATCACTTAATGTAAAGATGTCTTGCTTTAAAGTGGTAGTTATTGTCCACTTCATGTTTATCTTCAGTAGATTTCTGGTATGTTTGCTTACATTTAATATTTGATATTTAATTTTTTATTTTTTTACACTACTTACTTCTCCCTTCCAATCCCTCAAACTACTTGAAGATTCTTTGAATTTCATTTTATGGTATTATTCTTTGCTTCTATTTTTGGGTATTTCACTGATTTTTTTTCTATATTATTTATATGTATCTCTTAAGGTATTTTAACTTCAAGTCTACATGACTTCAAAAATTTTATTTAAGGTAATATTTCATTTTTTTTTAGATTTTCCATTTAGAATTTTTTTTTATCTTCCAAATTTTTTTGATAATATTCTGTTTTCATTTTAAAGACTATTTTATTTTGCTCAAAATTATTCTCTAAATTTTCAATATTTTTTGTATACTTACTTGATTGACTGTGCTGTATATTTTTCTTTAAATTTTTTTCCATATTAACTTGCTTCTGTTTTACATTAAATTTTTTTTGTTTATATTTATGAAACTGTATTCCTTAATTTCAAATTTCTTTTTTATACTTTCCTTTAATTGTTTCAACAATTCTCATATTGGGGCATCATTTTTCATTCAAATTCACAATTTGTATAACCTTGTAAAAATAAAATTATTTCTTATTGAAGTTCATAAGGATGTGTCCAGGCAACCTTTTATTTCCAAAAATGTCATCATAATCATGTTCTTATTCCATACTTTGTTTTCTTCTATATTCTTTAGTTAGCATAAGTAAAACTAAAAAAAATTAGTAAGTTTATTTTACTTGCATGACAATATGCCTTTTTTATATTGCACATATACTGGCTAGTTGTACCTTTTAATTGATAAACTTGTTTTACTCTAAAAATAATAGTTTAATTGGATCCCTAATACCAACTATACATTTACATATAGTTACTATATTACCTAGTATATGTAGTTCCTTATATAAATGAGTTTTTAGTAATACTTATTTTATTAAATTAATAATTTTTCAAAGCATTTTATTTTAGAACTACAGTAATGGTTCTTTCTTCAGAGAGTCAATTTCTTCTGTTTCTGTTTATGTATTACCTTTGTTAGTTAGATATTGAAAGATTGAAAGTTAATTGTTTTATTAGTTTTAATGCTGTAAATGTAAATTTCACTTACAATTTAATTTGTAATAAACTTCAATTATTTTCTATAATAATTAATAGGTTGAAAATTAGTAAATGTATATGTATACCACATTTAGTGTCATATCCCTATGCCAGGATTCATCATAGTGACCATCATCAATTTGTATCCACTATTTTGATTAACAATCAATTATTTGTTATAATGATCATAAAAAAATGAATTGTTTTTAAAAAAACATCATTTTTAAAATGACAGACATTTTGAGAAGATTGATGACATAATAAGATAGTGACTTTATGTTAACAGTAGCAAACTCTCCATACAGTAGTGCCACCCTGTGCCAATCAGAGTAATCAATGAATTCCAGAAGGCTTGTGCAAAAAATCCCTATCTAGTGCCTACTCATCCAATATCCCCAGACTAGTTTCTAGTTTGTGGCTCTCATCAGTGAGAAACTTTGAATTTGAGAGCACTGCACCTAGATGTAAGGATCTAATGCTAAAAACTATTCTGAAGATATTGGATGAATAAGCACTAGATGGAAATTTTAAGCACAGACATTCTTGCATCCATTGACTACCAAGGTTTACACTGGGTAGTACTATTGTATGAAGAATTTTTTACTGTTAATATGTGATTGTGTAAGCATAGAAAGTAATGATCATGTGATTTTATGTCAACTAAAAAAAATAAATGGTAACTCTCATGCTAAAATTATACAATAGAGTTTATTCATTATACACCATAAAATATGCAATAGTGCAGTGTATAATATTTTGACTATAAAATTAAAGTATGATTAAAGTACAGTATTTTACTTAATTTTCATGCAAGACAATAAGTACATTCATTAATGACATATCCAAAATAAAGATTTTCATTATTAGTGATTACAAAAGCAAAAAAAAGTGTTTTATTTAATATAATAAATAATCAAAATCCTACTATTGATGATGTACAAAAAATCAGATAGATTATATTTTGAAATATATACATTAACTTAAAAATTGTATACTCATTTACTTTTATGGATTAAATTTTTTATGTACATTTTTATGATTGTGATGAAAATTACAATGATCATAATTGCAAAAGTTTAGTTACCATAATTGCAAATTATTTTGAGAAAAAATATTTCATGCATTATGCAATTAATAATCAAATTTACATGATCAAAGTTAATAAATATAAGTTCAAATTATCACTTACTGTATAGTATTTGCTTGATTTTAAATCATAATTTTGTAATTTGTTTAAGATATATCGAAACCAAAGACAACTTTATCACAAATGTAAAAAAATTCTGTACTGAAATAAAGAGATACACATTTCATTCAACATAAAACTAAAAATAAATTTTGGTCATATACTACAGTATTAATAACTAATTTTAAATTGAGTATTGTGTTAGCTAAAATATTTGATCAGCTACCAAAAAAAGAGAAAGGGGAGAAGGAAATGATTTCATGAATTATGCAATTAATGATCATGTTTATGTAATCAAAAGTTACCAAACTTAAGATAAAAATAACATTTACTTACTTGATTTTAAATTATAATTTTGTAATATGTTTCTGACATATCCAAGTAAATGATATTACTGAAAAAAATATACACATTTTATTTAGCATAAAATTAAAAATAAATTTTGGTTGTACATTATAAATATTTAATTTAAAATTGTGAACTACATATGTATTACCTAAAATATTCAGTTGAGCATTTTTAAATTAAAACCATTAAGAATGCTAATTTCAGTCAAATAAAAATTGCTATTATCTTAAACATTTTTTTGATAAAAAGAAAAAAAGAGAACAAGAGATGATCTCATTCACTATGCATTTAATAATAATTTTGTATGATGAAAATGCAAAACAAATAAATTGAAGAAGATACGTGCTTTTAATTTTTATCTAAATGATGCATATCTCTGCCATTGCAATGTATTGTATTATTTGAAAGTGTCATTTCATAAAAATGTCTACCGTGTGCAATAAAATGTGATTTTTATGCCATAAATAAAACCATAACTAGTGTATTTGTACATAAAGTGCTGTTTATTTATATCTGCATAGTACATACTGTAAAAAAGTTTTAAATATTGATTATAATATGTGAACACAGAATGCATTAGATTTTTTTTAATGTCAAAATTTTTATTTTTTTTCCAAGTTAACTGCATGATTAGATCTTAATAATGAACAGTTCAATTTGGCTGCTCTTAAACTAATGAAAAAAATACAAGTTTTATTGTCAAAACAGTGCAATTGAGATATTATTGAACATTGTTTTTTTTTAATTCCAAATATGTTCCCATAAATAATGTAAGACTATGAATTTATAAAAATAAAACTTTGGTATGTTTTTTTACTTCAATGCAATGAGAAACAATTTTGCAAAAATACACAAACGATTGTCAACTATGAGATTAATCACTGCTTTTCAATCAATTTCACCATATGTTTGCATAGTAAAAGCAGACATATTTTCCCTATCAAAATTAAATTTTTTTTTACAAATTTTTTTAATAAAGTTTATAGCTACATATATTTTCAACTGGATTATGATAGCAATTAATATCACTGAAAACCACATCATTTATTCAATGTATGAATCAAGAAATCATTCCAATTTTCAAAATATACTACTTTTCATAACTAATGTAGCATGTTGTTGCCACTTTGAATAAAGATAATGATATGTGAATTCTAAAATTCAGGAGGGACTTTAATATAAACACAGCTGGTGATTTTATAGGTAATGGATAGACCAAGATTAACTTTACATTAAAAAAAAAGTCTGCCAGCAACTCATTATAAATACTAAAGTCCAAAAGGAATCTATTTCAATCAAGTGGAAAATAATATCAGACCTAATTAAAAAATCAGGATTTACAGATGTTGATGATGACAATATTGAAGAGCTTTTGAAATACACATGAAAGAATGAACTAATGTGACTGGATGAATAAAAGTAAGACAATGAAGAAAAAACATCTACAAACCTGCAGAGAATATCAAAAACTGAATCACTAGCCATGAACAGTATAAAATCAATAATAAATCCTTAGAAAAAGTATGAAAACAAAATCAAAGAGCAACTCAACCATTCATTCAAAACATTTTTGTAAAAATTTTCAGCTATCAACCCTGGTGCACAACTTTAAAAACTCATAGGTCATCAAAGAATTTAAAAACAACAATGGACTCTTACATACAAGTGACTGATGACTCAGAATGCTGATTGATGATGAGTGATGATGAGTGATGAATGGATGGATTAAATAAAGAACAGCTTTAAATTTGTTTTTTTCTTTTTAAATAATTTAAATAATAATTTTTTGATAGTTTAAATGTAGATGTAATTAATGCAGAAATGCTGAAAACTTCCAGCAAGCTAAACATATAGAATGAGCCATCTATACTTTAGCTTAAATTATATATATAAGCATGCCATTTATATATACTTTAAGGGTGTACCTTCATAATACACATAACACAGTATAAACATAAATCTAGAGTACATTAGGGTTTTTTAAATATTATTATAGATACTAGGTTAAATTGTTTTTTTTTTTCAATATTTACAATTTATGGTATAATTTTTACAATTGATGGTATATTTTTATATGCAGTGAGTAAATTTTTTCTCATAAAAAATCATTATACTGCTTTGCTTTTTGTGTGATATTCTTACTTTACAATATATTTTGGTGAACCAATTGTTCTCACTAAGCAGGTTAAATATATATTTAAATATCAAAATAATTTAAAAATTTGGTACTTATGTATTAGAACTTCTACATCACTAAATTTGTGATCTTATCGAATAAACCCTGCAACCTTGTCTGATCTCATTCAATAACATGCATACAGAAACTTCTGACAAAGTTAAATGATAAATGTACATTTTTAATTTTTTTATCGATTTCTGCTTATTAGATGCATCATTTATTGTCCAGATGTTGTTGACCAAGTGGTCTGAAGTGTTTTGCAAAGTGTTTTTTGTCTTTATTGCCTTTTATTTTAAAGTGCTTTCAGTTGCCTTTTTTGGATTTCCTATAGTATTATGGATATGAACTAAGTGAATATATGTACTTTTCATTTTGATTTATTGTTACATTTTCAAAATTTTCATTAATTTCTGCTTATTAGACATATCATTAATTGTCTGGATTTTGTTGGAACAAGTGATATGAAGTGTTTTTCTTTTTTGAATTAATTCACAGAGCTCTCAATTGACTTTTTGGATTTTCTAGTATATTACTTTTGATTTTAAGTAAGTAAATGCATGTAGTTTTTATTTTGATTTACTTTTCCATTTTCTACTTTATACTACATTTTTATTTTATTTTTTGTGTTACAGTACAAAATAATGAAAATATGGATTTACCCACTATTGTGATCAATGCAGTCCAGTACTTTCAAGAGAAATGAATCCTGCTGGCTGAAAAAGTGTGCCCAAATGGTCATGCTATGGCCATTTATGTACACATTTTGGATAAGAAATTACATTTTAACATTTGAAGATGCAATAATAAAATAGATATTAGTTATGTAATGTGGTTGGAGAGTTACAGAATTCCATTTTTGATGGTGATATGATTCATTTGTAGCTGAGCTCTCAAATTAACATCCATAGAATGAGGAAAATCAGCTTGATTTAACAGACAAAAGTGTATAGATTTGAACAACTACATGTGAGAAATTTGTGCCACTATGATGTTAGGGTGAGAAAATGTAAACTTGGAAGGCCTAATAAATTTGTTGAAATTGATGAGATCCTTTTCACAAAGCAAAAAAAATCAATCGGAATGAATACTTCTCTAATAATGGAAGTTTGGTGGCTTGCACAGGGAGACCTACAAGTGTTTCATTATGGAAAATGATGTCAGAACAGTAGCAACTCTTATGGTTGCCATTAAACAAAATGAGGAAAAGGGTTTTACAATTTATTCAGACTTTTGAAAAGTGTATCGTACTAATGAACTACAATCTTCCAGCTACAGCCATTTTCATATGAACAACACATATAATTTTGCAATCCTGAAACCAGGATTCACACTAAGAACATCAAAAGACTTTGGGGTTCAGTGAAATGGTGTAATAAACAACACTGCAGACAGCATGCTAGCACCTAGATTTCTATTTGGTGGAATTAATGTGGCAGAGACTGCACAAAGATGATGATGCTTTATTTGCATCATGGATAAGATAAAAAATCAATTCGCCACATTGATTTCATTAAAATAAAAAAAAATTATTTTACATTTTAATAAAAGTATACTAAATCAATTTTTATTTTTTTAACAAAATACATTTAACCATTAACATTTCTTGATCAAGATCCTGTGCAGGCATTATATTATAAAAATGTGTTTTTTAAGCCTCCTTTAGAAATATTTGTTTCAGAAGTATTATTTTTTGCCAATTTGGCTTTAGTGTCCATTTTGTAATTTCGTGCCAGTTATAATAGACATAATATTTTTGTAATTTGAAGTCAATGTAATTTACTTATGTGGTATTATTTTTTAATTTCATGACAGACTTTTTTAATATAAGCAGTTTTTTTAATTTGAAGTAAAATTTGGGACTTGCTGGCCATGTGCAATTTTGCTTTAGTGTCTCTTTTGTAATGTCATGGCATACTTAGTATTTTTTACTTTTAAGTCAATTTAATTTGCTTATATAGTATTATTTTTTAATTTCATGCCAGATTTAAATATATGTACTATTTCTTAATTTTAAGAAAAATTTTGGAAATTTTTTTATTAATTTTAAGTAATTTTTTTTAAATTTTGGTGATTGCTGACCATGTGTAATTTTGTTTTAATGTCTGTTTTGTAATTTCGTGCCACACTTTTGCAATGAAATTGTGGGAGTGAAGAAAAAGAATGGTATAAAGGTAATAAACTATCATAATTTAAATGTCACAACTAGCTCCTTTTATTGAAAATTAAAGTGTGTTTTTATTATTTCATACTGTTAAAAAGTTACTTTTTTAAGTTCGTATTAGAGCTGCTACATCTTTTCACATATGTATCAGTTTGCCAATAACTTTTCTAATTCTTGCAAAAATTTAAAATGTGTACATGTGGTCTAATTTGATGAATTTATCACTTAAGTTTGTGAGAAGTTCCAGTGTACACATTATTTGCTGACTTCAGCAAGATTAGAAAGTTATAGGGGGATTGATATGGATGTGAAAAGGCATAGCAGATCTAATACATAAGTACCAAAAATTTATTACGTATTTCATTTGTATTGAAAAATAAAAATAAACTTATGACTGTGATTTCAATTTATGCTTGCTTTCCAAACAGGTTGTTTTATTTATGAAAGGAAACATTAATATATGTGAAATTATTTGTATATGTTATTTTTATTAATGAAAATATTATTGAAACAAATAAAAATGGATTTGAAATATAAAAATAAGTTTTCAAATCAAATTAAAATTTACTTATCATGCTAAGTCTGAGTGGATAAAACATTTCTATTTTGCTGATTAGTCATGCCATCCATGTACAAAAATAAAAAAATCTAAAACAGAAAGCTTTTTCTTTTAAAAATAATCTATTAAGTGACTGAAATATGGACTGAACCAAGTGCTGAAATGAATAAAATGAAACATATCCTGGCCCATTTTATTTAATGTTCAGGTTCAATAATAAAAAGGTCAATATTACATAGTAATAAAATTAATTTCCTTTAATTATTGTTGTAATGGGAATTATTATTTTATTTAGTGTTTATATAAAATAATTGAAAATAATATAATTGAGTCAAATATCAGAAATGAAGGCACATATATTATGCACATATATGCAAAGACATATCTATTGTTAAACTGCTAAAAGTTAATAACCATAATTATTAATTTTAGTCAATCATATATTAATTGTCTATTATAAACTGTTAATATAATTATGGATTCAATTTCTTTATGCACATAAACTTTATTTTCTTTTGTATACATTTTTTTAATTTTTTTAAAACCTATATTAATCATCATTTTGACATGGATGTATATGCATGTAATAGAAAAAAAGAACACAGAATTTATTTATTTTAACCTGAAACCTTCTATACATTATGTGTACCATGCATGTTTGTTACCTAAAGATGGTATTGAGTGCATATTCACAACTAATAATTAATTCTTATACTTAGTATAATGAGAATACCAGTTGTACAGAGCATGAAATAAATTTTTGATTTTTCTGTTTTTTAATAATGTAAAAATATGAGATAAAATCATAAGATAGAATCTGGTATGTTCACTGGGGTATCTTGTACTGATAAAAATATGCAAAAGCTAAAATAAAAGTGAATGAGAGGTCACGCAGCTTAATAATAAATTAGTATATAATTTATTAAAAAACTATTCATAAAAATATAAAGCAAGATAAACTAATATATACTTGCAACAATAAATAAATATCTAAGTAGACACTGTAGTCTCAAGAATCATTTGTTTTGGGGATTTAAAAGATGTAATTGTGCTTTTTTAAAAATAATAATAATGGCATGTTTATACTTGTCAGTATAGGAATAAAAAATTGTGTAATTACTATTTGAACTCAATCATATATCTGTAAAGCAATGACTTTTAATGTGTATGCAACAATAATACACATTACATTGTTTATCTCTTAATTCCCAGGGGCCACCATATTGGATTTTTTTTGTATTTTTAATATTTACTATAAATTATTATTTTTATAATATCTTCATGTCAATTTGTGCATATATAATATATTATATACTGCTATAAAGATAATATAACACAAAATGCAATAAATCTGAAAAAATGTAGTTATTATAAAATACTATTTAAAATTTAAACATTTTAAAAGTTTTTAATTTAATATTTATTTCTAAAAAAAATTTTGGTAGATGAATTTTTAAATTAAAGTTATGACAATATTTTTATTACATTCTCCATAGAATTACAATTAAAATTATGTATATGAAGTCTTATAATGCTATTTTATGTCATCACAAATCTAAAAATATAGAAACATTCTGTAATATTTCTAGCTAAATTTATATATATATATTGAATATATATAATATCTATTGCTTTCTCCAATATTTCTAGCTAAATTTATATATATATATTGAATATATATAATATCTATTGCTTTCTCCAATAAAGCCATAAGAACAAACACATTTGAGGACAAATCATTGCATGGGAATTAAAAATAGACATGGATAAATTACAACTATTAAGAATAAACACATGTAATTTTCATATATATATATGAAAAACAAAAACAAGTTATAAATCATGTACCTTTCTATCGCTTGCATATATACACACAAATATGAGAAAATGTACAAACTGCTATCCTGTTTGCATTTTATTTGATGACAATTATTTTATTTATTTATTAAAATTTGAAATATATATAAATGCATTTATTTTTAATAATATAATATAAAAAAATAGCTCACTTATTTTTTTCTTGTTAAAAACAATTTGAATGTATTTTCAAAATCAATTATTTCTTTTTTCAATCAAAGTAAGAAACCAGAAATTTTGAAATATAAATATCATATTTCAAATTTTAATATATCTATCATTTTTGAAGTCAAACACAAATGCAATGCATTGAATTAAAGATTTTTTACATTCCAATGATGTATCATTTCACCATATAGCACAATCTCCCCACAATTGTACCCTAAAAATAGTAAGTTTCAAAATAAGAAAGAGTTCCTGATACACATTGATTGATAGAATAATGAAACTTTTAGAAATTCTAAAAATAATTTATTCTAAAAATTGAATTATAAAAACTTTATATTTCTATTTTAATGGGAAAAAAATTGAAAGATATTTAAAATATTAAAAATATTTTAGAAACAATTTGAATTCATTTACTTATAAAACTATTAAAGCTATTTTTATGAGCAATGGATAAATAATTATCAGATGCAATGGTAGATTATAAATTCGTATTTTTAAACTAAAGGATTACTTAATAACTTCCTTTACATTTCTTTTTCCTAATAAATCCAATAATTTTGTATAAACAAAATCAACTTTTAAAAGGATCAAAACTAATAAATTTATTTAACAGTTTTTCCACCTATCTTTATTTACTACGAATAAGCAATCAGCTATATATCTAGTAAACATGTTAAATAGTGATATTTGTAATCAATAATTACTTTATTTAAATAATCAATAAAAATAGAACAAATTAAAGAAAAAAGTATTATAAACTATTATATCTGTCTTTAACTTTATAAAAGTTTATTATTATAAGTATAATACACAGAACTTTTAAAAATAAAAAAATCTTTGATTACTGTAATTTTCCAATGAATAGAATTATTATTCAACAATTCAGAAATAAAAGCATCAACACTATCTAATCTATATATAGATTAATAAATATTTTTAATATCTAAACTATCATACACTGTTATTTTCCACTTTAAATTTATTAATCTTTTATAAAGTTTCAAATGAATATGAAATAATATATTTTACAAAATTAACAATTAAAAAAAAATATTTTGAATTTTTTTCTATTATATTTATAGTAATAAGAAAATAAATCTCAAAAAGTTTTTTCTTATAAGCTTTAATATTAACAAATATTTTAATTCACCTAGAATCATTCAGATAATATTTTTAATAATTTAATTTACTAATGATTTAATTATTTTTTTTGAAAAACACATATAAATCTTAAAATTGTCAAAACACCATTTCATATCATACACATGCTGTTAATAAGAGTACCAACTCCATACAGTACTACAACCAAGTGTAAGCCTTTGTAATCAATGACTGCATGAAGGTTTGGGCATAAATTTTGATTTCTATTTAATGCCATCTCATTCAACATCCCCAGACTAGTTTCTAGATTGTGGATTTATAGTTAACCAAAGAGGTAAAAGGTGGCTGCTGGAGTCTTGCATTACATCCTAAGATCTAAGTGCAATGCTTTAAAGTCCAAGGCTCCTCACTAATAAAAGCCACAAACTAGAAATTAGTCTGGGGATGTTGGATGAGTAGGAACTAGATAGGGATTTTATGCACAAACCTTCCTGCATCCATTAATTATAAATGCTTGCACATGGTGGCACTACTGTATGGAGTTTGGTACATATGAATTTTATTTGTTCATTTCCCCTTTATATTTTATTTTTACTTATATTTTTCAATTAGAACAAAATTATATTTTTATCCAAATTTTTATGACTTTAATAAATTTAATTAAAATTGTGAATTCAAAAAATAAAAGTGATATTAAAATTAGAATATAAACTTTATAAAGAAAAATAGCAATAATGTTGTCACAAAAATGATTTCATATCAGGCTTTCAAACAAAAATGTATATATTTAAAAATATTTATATTTAATTAAATTATTGTATATTTGATAAATTTTATTAAAATAATATATATAGTAAAGATATAAATAATCTTAAAATATTAAAATCAACTTTTTAATTTAGCAAAAAAACAATAACTAAATTATTGACAAGACAAAATTTTATGTTTGACAACCAGTTAACTTTTAGCAGATTAATTTTCTCCTAAAAATCACAAATATTAAAAAAAGGTATATGTATACATTAAATACACATTTAATAAACATTTAACAATTTTTTTTTTAAAAAAGAAAATAATGAACATAAAGGAAAAACTTATTTTTTGTTATTATTGATGTATTATGCAGACAGAATTTTTTCCTCTCAGTAATGAATTTTAATTTTTTCTTTTAGATTACTGATTACTACTACCATATAAGTACAATAATTAAAAATAAAACCTTTAACTGTTAACTTATTTTTAACTATGAAAATAAAATATTAAATTTTCATTGTAAGATTTAAAAACAATCTAAATAACTTATTTTATCCCTATTTCAGTAAAAACAAGATATTTACATAAGCACATGCAAAAGATTAGCCTGTTATATTGCATTTTGAAACATATTCCCAGATTTTATTTGATTATTAATATTTTTTAAGCTGTTTTTTTTAAAAAATATTTTAAATCAAATCTTTATGCTTTTGTTAAATTTTATTAAAAGCTTAAGTTAAAAAATGAAATTTCAATTTGGAAATAAAATATTAAACTTCAGTTTAAAGAATGTTTATTTAATAAAAAAATAATTTATTTTTAATTAAATCATTATAGTTTTGATAAATTTCTTTAAAATCTTATATTGTAAAAATTAAAGTAACTATAAAAATTTAAAAGTTATTTTTTCAATTTAAAAACAACATAAAATGGTTACAATAACATTCACTTACATTTTTAATAAGCTAATTTTCTACTGAAAATCACATGCATACTTGCAAAAGCTATCTTTAAACAAGACATATATATATATATATATATATATATATATATTGTACCGGGTTCGATTCATTGCGATCTTACTACCTGCCTCTTAGGCAGAGAAGAACATACTCAGAGAGTATGTATGTCCAAACAATAGCTATAAAATATATAACTAGTGTTACATTTCCAGGACATAACTTCTTCTTGACTGTTGAATTCAACACCACATTCAAAGCACTTTTTTGTTTTGTATACATGGGCACCAGTTATTTATCCAGAAGACAAATAATGCACTTTAAACAATGGCCACTAACTCAACGCCTAAGTTACACCCATGACTAGCTCAGCTACTTGTAATCAATAACAAATTATAGTTTCAATTAGTGGTGAAAAGAATTGACCAACAAATAAAGTTTTTAAGTTTAAAGACAATTTATTTTAATTAACATTTATTAAACTAAATTTAAATATTTTATAAATCTTATTTACTAATATAGCACATGCATGTATATAATTCACACACTATAATATCTTATGAGAAAGCATTAAATAATATTTGAAATTTAAAATACATGACATCAATATACTAACCCATGGATACACACAATATTTTAAACACACATATTAATAGTTCGTATATGTATGCAATAGAGTTCTTAAACTCGATTCTTGGTTTTACGAATGTGATGGCTACTTTAGAAATGAATATAAGAAAATGTTTTTACCTAGGATTTTGAATGTGGATATATCTTGCTGTTTGCTGCTTCTAATGAAGTATATCTAACTGGTTAGATTTGAAGTTTCTTGAAAAGGTTTCATTCTTATTCATTGGTATTATTCCTAGAGACAGTTAAATATTGACAGTGACTTTTCAAGTTGTTATATAAGCATTATCCTATTCATGGGCAGGTTTTTCTGTTTTACTGGACTCAGGCTGGAGAAGGTCATATGTTTTCCGAGGTTTTAACACTGCATTCTTGATTTTAACTTTAATATCAAATGGTTTCTGAACTGAACTGTTTTCTCAAATGCAACTGGACTGAACTGTTTCTGAGCTAAACTCAACCTCAACTAACTGTCCGATAAAAATTTGTCTATTTATACATGAAGCATGTTTTCATTTTGATATCCTCTGGCAATATCTGTTGTCAAAGTTCTTTTCATTAGTAGCTAATTCTTTGGAGATAAGCTTTTTAATCCTGTTGTTGAAATTCCTTTGATAATCTTTTGACTACGTGTTTTTGAAGATCATTTAATTAGTAGCCATGCAAATGTATTGTTTTTTATATTTTTATTAGTAGTCACTGCTGAGTGTTTTTTTTTAACTTTCACTTATTTTTCAATATAATTTTAACACACACATATACATGCATTTATCATTTCTTTGTTTACTCTTGCACATATATATAATTTAAGATCAATTCATTATTTAGTTTTTTAAGATTCCTTTTTTCTTTAACTCAAATGAAAAGAGATTTATATTTTTAAACTTTATATTACATTTTAACTAATAATAATAAGAAAAAACTCTTTACTTCTTTTATAACTTTTAGTTCGATGCTTCTGAAGCAAACCCCCTCCCCCCTTTTTAACTCATTAATTGATTGTAACTTTTATTTCAAAAACTCTTATACTTTTATTTTTTACAAAATTTTTTTTTATTTAATAATTTTTTAAACAAAATTATTATGTGCCAACACAATATTGGTACAATATATATATTAAGAAATAAATATTTAATAATTTTATCATAAATGTATACAAATAAACAAAAATAAAGTAAACTTATTTTTCTATCAAATATTTAAATTATACAATTGAAATAATATGCTTTTTCAATCGTTTTTTATTTTTCTTATTTACTAAATAAGGTATAAATTTCAATAAAATAAGTACAACTAAAATCAAAATCTGCTAAATAGTTTTCAACTATTAAACTATTAAAGTTATCTAAAGCTTAAATTTTCAATAAAATGTTTACAAACAATTTAAATGTATTGTTGCCAGTTAAACGACTTCATCATGTTTACTAAAGAACTATGTTAAAGTTAGTGACAGTATATAAAAATGATCAACAGATGACTCTATGTTTTGTCATTGTTTTACTGCAATTATTTAAAGAGAAATATACTAATATAGCAGAAACTATGGTAGTTGAAATATATTTTTAAACATTTTTAAAGATAAATTCTGCATTTAAACTACTTTAGTTGTTATTACAGCATTTATTCTATTATGAGGATACAGAAAAATGAAAAATATCTAAAAGTTGTCTTTATATCTTTATCACAATTTATTATATTAAGATAAAATATCTCTTAATCTTAAACACAAAATTAAATGTAACTATTAAGATAGGTTTTAAATGTGTGTTAAATATTGTGATCAAAACATATTGAAGTTACTAGGCAAAATAAGTTGCTAGCATTACATCATAATATTTGCCTATCAGCAATTTGCTATTTTTTAAAATAATTTATTTTATCTTCTAAATATTTAGGAAAGCCACATTAAAATTTGGGCTATAGTTTTAAATAGTGAAATTCAGAATAGATTGTGTTAAAATATGTCACATAGTAGCAAACTATTACTAACAATAATCAAATGTTTTGGGTTGGTCATGTGTTCTATTACATTAAAGTGAGACCCTAACATTATTTTAATTAATTTTTTAAGATTCATTAAAAGTTGAGTAGAATATTTTCAAATCTCAATCAAAATACTTTTCTATTGCTTAAATAGAAAAATGAAGTGAATTTAAATAAGTATTGTAAACATAATATAATTAAAAAAATATTTAAATACAAGTATATATATATATACTTCTAAATTAAAATCAGATTGAAAAAAATACTTATTTTGGTTTGAATTAATTTAGTTTTTGATTACAAATATACTTTTGTCTTAGAAAATATAAAAAAAAAAGTTGATATATATATGTAAGAAGAAAAATGATTACAGAAGATTTGCAAATATTGTAAAGAGTTGAAAAATAAAAACCAAATTCAAATTTTTGCAATTAATGCTGAATATAATTGAAATTTTTAAAAAGGAATTCCAACTATTGTTATCAGAAATATTATTAAAATTAAATTTTAATTAAATGAATAATTTAAAGAATTTCAAAATTTTAAATTATTTGTACATGAAAGCATATATTACTTAAAATTAAAAATTCAAAAGTGGTGCAGAATAAATATGGATGAATAATCTGCTCTAAAACAGGCCCATTGATTCTCAGAAATATTTTGTTAATGGACAATAAAATTTAAATATTAAAAACAGTGGAAAGAAATATTAACCTCATCTACTTTATGTAATATCTAATGTTTTTCAATTGACTTTACTGAATCGGTTACAAAATTAAATTTGAAATAAATGTTTATAATTTTTTTAAATATTTTTATGCATCTACTGTTTATTAATTATTAATTTGGATTGCAAAGCTTACTTTTTAAACTAACGACTTCAATTAAACACTAATTTAGTAACATTTTATAAAGAAAATTATATAACATTATATAAAGAAAATATTTTTTTTTTACAAAATCAATATGAACAGAAAAGACAATTCAAAATGAAAGCACTATTATTAATTAATACTTATAAAAACAATTTTTGTAAAAGCAAAAATAAAAGTAATCCTTTTTAAATAATATGAACATCATTTAAAAAGATAATAGTCAGCAACTATTATATAAAACATCAAAATTAAATTAATAAGTGCTATAATTTTTTCTATAACTTTCTGTAACAAACATCAAATATTTAGAAATAAATTACCACAAATCATTCAAAGTTTTATAATGCTAATCTTCAAAAACTAATTTGCATATTGTAATCCATGGGGTAGTCTCATTAGTTAAAGAAAATGTATACCATCTAATATATTATACTATGATTTGTTATGAAGTTATTGATTTAATAATAAAATATAATAAATATTTTTAGATAGACATTAATATCATAAATTTAAAGTCTGAAATATTATGTACTATGAGTTCTTGGCCCATAAGAAAAAGTAAGTTCATCATTGCCTGTTTAATGATTTAGATATTAACAACTTATAAAGTAGTGTGTTTAGAGAAATTATAGTTCTAATATACATGCACACATAATTTTTGTAACTGCGCTTTTGATGTTTTTGTTTTCAAAGCCCTCACTGAATATTATTATATTCTAGTTTCAAATTATCATTCACAGGTTATCATCAATATATATATATTGAAACAGGGCTGAGTTCGATCCCTGTTTCAAAAAGTAAAATTGCCTGTATGCGTCGGTATATAGCCCGATTAATTAACTTTATTTTTTTTATATTTATATTTCCTTTGTTGTATATAGATTTATAATTTTAAATAGGGATTTTAAAAAGGTTAAAATCAACAGAAGAAAGGGGGGGGGGTGTATGTGTGCTCGTTTTTTTTTTTTTGAGAACGCATGTATATATTTTCTGGATAGAATAATAATAATAATAATAAGAAAAAAAAGTATAAATGCAGTTATGGAAATATACCTTAATTTTCAAGATAGAAATTTTTCAATTTCATTTGGAAAAGTTAAATAGAAAAAAGATATCAAAAAGAACTTGATCGATATCTAAGGAATTTAATTAGTGAGATTTAAGTTTTTGATTCAAAAAAATTTCGATCAAGACAAAAGGAGAGTAGAAATAATTTTGAGGTGTTGAAAGTTTTTGTTAAAAGGGAATCTGGATTTTTGAGTGGCAGAACTGGCTAAAAGGATTCATTCTATTGCTGATTTTTGTAGAGAGTGTTGTGAGTGAGATTTGTGGAGAGTAATGGAGGGGAAAATGGTGGGCAAGCTGGCTTAAGAAAGCGTAAGCATACCAGGGCTTTTACAATCCTGCCCCTGAAGACACTGAAGTCACTGCCATGTATGCAAATATTGTAAATGGAAACCAGTCACTCCGACACCAAGATCAAGCTCCAACAATAATAGCAGGTCGAAAACCAATAAACAGATCGAACCGCCAAAATCACCTATGTCAAATGCAATACACATTGGAAAGAAGTATCTTAACTTTAGTTTTCCACTAGGAAGAAAGAAAAAGGTAATGTGCACATTGACCACCTATATTCGTATAATAGTTCAAATGATAGTGTGTTTTTAACTACACATAATAAACTGTCCACATGAACATTATTTATTAACTCTTCTGAACTTTAAAATTGATTTTTTTATTATTATTATTGTGGATCCGGATGAATCAGACATTGTTTTCCTGTTTATTTTCATTTTTTATTGCATTTTATACAGTTCTATGCAGTGTATGTGTATGCATGCATTTCTCATCATTTTGAGCACAAAACAAAAGGGTCATATAAATAGTATTGAAATAAAAATTATAAGATTAAAGTTAAAAAGACAACTTACGTATATTTGTGTTATTTCTTTGATCTTGAGTTAGATTATTAGATTTAAAAATTAATGTAATAGCTTGGATTGAAGAGTGTCTTGTATAATATAATCCCCCATATGTTCCCACGATTAAATAATCACCAACCCTGAGCAGAGCTAGTCCAGGGGCATTTCCATATTTGTATTCCAGTTCTCTCCCAGCATAATTCTTATAGAAATATAGGATTAGCGCTTGAGGTCATAAATTGATGCTCATAAATATGCTGGGCGATAAAATGGAATTATAATTTTTTTTTTTTTTAAACATACGCTTATACGTGTATCGTTATATACATACATGCAATCTTACAAATAGTTTTATATATGTGTAAGATATATATATATATATATATATATATGGAAGATGGCACATCATGTTACAATATATATATATATATATATATATATAGCCTTAAATATTCGATTATAGATTAATGGAGAAAGTTGTTTAGCCTAAGGAGAATGGTCAATTAGTAATAATTAATAGTTTCCTGGCAACATCAAAAGTTAAACTTATCTCTGTTTACATGAATATATATATATATAGTTCATCTAAGTGTGATTTTTATTGTAAATATACCAACATTTTGGCTTGATGACACAAGACATCAACAGCATGATAAACAGAATACCATAAGAATGTTTTTAAAGTGGCTGTAAAAAGTTATTTGTAACAATAATGAGATTCTATATGATAGATTGATGAATATGAGAAATATTCCAAAACATTGTTGGATAATGCAGTAACAATAATTGCAGTAATTGAAGGAAAGAAGCTTCTTTTACCTAAGAAGAACAAGAAACAGAAGTTCCACTATTGGTTCTTAATTTTAATAGTGACTTACCTAAGATTAAAAATATATTAGAAAATATTACAACATATTATATTTTATAGATTATTTAAAAGCTACTTTCTTTTCAATCCACCTAAAGATGTATATTGAAGACATAGATCATTTAACGTTATTCTCATCAAAACAAATTTGATTAGCAATTCTGTATCAGAAAAAGGTTGTTTTCTATGTGGTGATTATATCCATGTAATTAGAGATAAGTTTAACTTTTGATATTGCCAAGACATTATCAATTACTGTTAATTAAGAATTATATGTGTAGTGTTTACATATATATTATATTTAATGTTTTCATGGATGTATGATGTAAATAAAATAGTTTTTGGATTAAACCATTTACTAGTATTGATTAATTCTCAATGTTTTGATTAAATAGTATCCAACATTGTCAAGGTTAACTTTTTAAAGAAAACTATTAGATCTCAAATAGTAATGATATTGTGAAGTAAAAAATGAAAGATTGAGCATGAAGTAGTTGAGTATTCTGAATATCTAGATTAGCAAAATGTTTACTTTTTTCAGTTTCGCAATTAATTGATTTCAAGTTTATATTAAAAGAAAGAGATAAAACAAGTGGTCTCCCTAAGGCTGGATATGTTATATTCTGTCAACTCTATTTAAAAAAACCAACTTGTTTAAATAGAGGTGATGAAACAAAACATATTCCAGCCTTATGGAAACCATTTATTTTATCTCTTTTTTCTGATATAAACTTGAAATCAATTAATGATGAAACTGAAGAGAATGATTATTTTGTTAGTCCACATATTCTGAGTTCTCAACTACTTCATATTCAATCTCATTTTTTACCTCACTCTCAATCTGGTTACTAGTTGAGATCTAACGTTTTTTTTTTGAAAAGTTAACCTTGACAATGGTCAATACTATTTCGTTGAAATGTTGGAAATTAATTAATACTAACACATGGTTTAACCCAAAAACTATTATATATATATAAAGATTAGTAAATAATGGACTCTCACATAAAAGTTTAAAGTGAGCCACATGTAAATGAAGCTTCTTTACATTTGAATTATAATAGTTTCACTCTTGTTTAAAAAATATCTAATCTATATATTTATCTAGGGCAGCTAATGCAAATGTTTATTTTGTGCAAGTTGACCCAATGTTGGATGATGAAATGTTTATCTATAATGTTTGGTTCATTGATTAAGACCTGAGGTCACATATAAACTTGAAATTAATCTATTATATTACAAATATTTGACATTAAAATGCTACACTTGCCTATGACTAAAAATAAAGACATATATAAATAAGACTATGTTTACATTTTGATTGTAATAGTTTCATTATTGTTTGATAAAATTATTAAATTTGTTAATATTTATATATATCCAGAAGAGCTGGCATTTTATATTGGGGACGAACAATCTAATAAAATATGAGTGCTAGGAATGTATATCAACATAACAGTATAATATGTTGATCAAAAACTAAGATTATATTTAAAGTTAAAAATCATGTTATATATAAAAAATTTAATACTCTGTGCAGGCTTACACACACCTGCACATATATAATGTAATATATAAGGGATTCGAACTCAGACTTTCATATGATCCTCAACTCTCCATGCCATCTCATATTGCTGACTCACCTGATCACACACATGTTAAAAAGATAAATAGTCACCAATATACATATTTCATGCTAAACCAGCAACCATAAGTTGGTCCAGATTACTATCTCCACACACATATACAATCAGTGCTTAGCTTAATATTAAGATAGTCAATCTTTATACTTTAATGGACAGGCTTCAAACTACTCCAACCCACAACTCTTCAGCCATCCATTTCATTGAAAATCTGATGATGGAATGTTCAAATCCCATATTAGTGCCAAGGTTGTCATCCTACCCATGTTGACCATTTAATCATTCTGACCCCTCAATACTGGAAAATAATCCATTTACATACATATGTGAGGATGGGCAGACCTATAATACACTATGTTTCAATAAATAATTTAATACACTGTACAGGTTTACACACACCTGCACATATATAGTGCAATATATAAGGGATTCAAACTCAGACTTTCACACGACCCTCAACTCTCCATGCCATCTCATATTGCTGATCCACCTGATCACACACATGTTAAAAAGATAAATAGTTACCCATATATAGATATTTCATGCTAAACCAACAATCATCAGTTGGTCCAGATTACTATCTCCACACATATATACAATCAGTGCTCAGCTTTATATTTAAGATAGTCAATCTTCATACTTTAATGGACAGGCTTTCAAACTACCCATCCCACAACTCTACAGCCATCCATTTCAATGAAAATCTGGTGATGGAATGTTCAAAGCCCACGTTATATATAAAGTAATTATAACTATTAAATATCTATATTTCCTTTTCAATTATATATATTAAGATAATTAGCACAATGAAGGTGCAGAAATCAAAATGCTGGAAAAAAATAAAAATTAAACAATAATAGTATAAATATTATTTTTCATTGAAATAAATAGGTAATTAAAACTAAGTCAGACTTAGAAAGAAATAAACAAAATAGTAAGACACTATAAGAAATTTAATAGAATATTGTTGCATAAACGATTGCTAAATACTGCATAAGTTTAATAATAATTAAACTATTTTATTTGACTGTTTTGAAACAGATTATAATTAAATGTTGTAGTATAAAAAAATAATATACTTGAAAAATATAATTGTAAACTGGAAATATATCAATAATTAAACCCATCTTTGGTTGTTTTTCACATAAGCTGCAATTAAAAATTAAAATGTAAAAAATATTATAAACATATTGTGAATTGGCATAGTTAACATATTATTTAGTTGTTTTCTAATAAAAAAAATTATTAAAAAAAAAATTAGAAGAAAAAAGACTAAGGAACAGGATATGTTCAGGGAGCCATTTACTGAAAATATTACAAGAGATTTTATTATTCAGTACATAAAACTCTATTATATTCTTAAACATTACAAGTTATAAAATAATAAAATGTAAGATAGGTGGATCAATTCACATGCTTATAAAAGTATCTTATTTTTTGCTATCATAGTAAAAATCTCCAATCCTGACTAAAATTGGAAAAAAATTTAGAAAGATAAATAATTTTACTTCACTTATAGCATTGAACATCATTTACATTGGAAGAAAAAATTTATATCAAAGGAAACTTATTTATATTGCAAAATATTTGAAAAGCAGTAATACATATAAAATCATCTTATATTATAATAGTGAACTATTTCAATATTATATTGTAACCGGACCCATACAATCCTTTTATTACCTCAGTTGGAATAATTTCCTGATGAGCATGTTGCAGGAAGGGACTATCAATTGGAATTCCTCAATGCAGATGTTACCCCCCCCTACAACAATATTTCCTGCTCATCAGAGGATGTAGCACCATAGAGGCTGGAAGCATCTAGACATTTCTATGTTTGGTTTTTTAAACGGTGCCACTAGAGTTCCATCTCACTACAACCTGACTTACCTAGGTCTAGTTATGCCAGACGTAGCTCAGGAGGCATGAAATTCTCATGAACAAGTGCACTGAATGATGAGTAATGCAATAAAAAACAAAATAGAATTGAACAACTGGATAACTAAAATTAATTTTAGGTAACAACAATTTTATTTAACAAATTCAATTGCAAGTCCTTCTAACAAAGTTCATTCATATCCATGTGATGACTCATTTTTAGTTCATTTATGAAAAAGTTTAAAAGCAGTTTGTTGATCAATAGTTCATTTACAAGTCATTTTAATAAAGTTCATTCTTCCTTTCAAATGAAGGCTCATTTTGATTTATCTTAGGTAAAGAATTCAAAGGGTCTTTTATCTAGTAGAAATCTACCAATACTGCAGAATATTTTTCCACTCTTTATTCCATATCTGTACATCCCTTTTAGGTAGGTAAATAGGTAAGATGAGCTATTCCATATCTGTAAGATTTCTATAATACAGGAAAGTATCAATGTATATTGGTGCTCATAAGTTTCATTATTTTCTTTGTATACAATCGAGATTCATGTAAGCATTTGTAATTTTTATTGTACTTCATTATTTTATTTTATTTATCAAACAGGTAATGTGAACAATTCTTGGTTTGTGGACTATTCATAGTCCAGTCAGTGTAAATATGCATCTATGTGCATGAGTTTTATTACTTTCTTCACATAATACCAATATGCAGGTAAGCCTTTATAATCCATATAGTCTTTCATTATTTTATTTATATACCATCAAGATGCATGTAAGTATTTGTAATTTTTATTTAGTGATATAGCATAACCATTATTATTTGGTCTGCCACAGATGTATATTTCTTCATATAAGTTGATCAGCAGCTGCATTTATTTATTAGCCAGTTAGAGTTATATGTAATAACTCAGTATTTCTGACTCTTCTAGGTATATTTATTTGTAAATCAATAATATCAATCATTATAAGTATTCATTTTTTAGTTTATTTTAATTCAAATGTATCTGTAGATGAGAAGTCAATCCTTATTAAAAATGCATTTTGATTATAGGTATTTTAGTATTTATAATTTATCTTTAATAAAACGTATTTCCATAGCTAAATTTGTTCATAATTTTCTTTTTCTTTTTTAACAAAGATGTTTTGTTTTATCTTTTATAAACACATATAAATATTGAAAAAAATATAAAATCATTACAAGTATTCATTTTTTACTTTATTTTAATTTAAATGTATCTGTAGATGAGAAGTCAATCCTTATTAAAAATGCCTTTTGATTATAGATAATTTTAATATTTATCATTTACAATTTATTATTAACAGAAAGCATTTTTACGCAGCTATTTTTAGTAATAATTCTTTTTTTTTAAATATTTATAATAAAGCCATTTTGTTTGTCTTTTATAAACCCATATAAGTATTAAATATTTATAAAATTGTTACCTTCCTTATATCCAGTTTGTCTCTTCAAAAAGGGGTCATTTTATTTAAGCTGAATGGCATTATTTCCTTTCATGATGATCATCCAGGCAAATCTCTGAAAAACATGGCACAAGATGGAGAGGAAAAGCTGTTAAGTTAGCCTTCCATTGTTATGTTTTCCTTAATAATGTTTTCTTTTTCCATTATTAACAGTGGTTGTAAAGGTTATATTCCAAGGTGACAAAAGTCAGAGTTGAGTAACACTTAAATAAGAATTTTAACTTTTTAATTCTTCACTTTTCTTACTATCTTTTTCAAAAAATCTTTCAAAAAAAATCTTCTTTAAACATACACTTTAAAAAATCCAATCTAATATGCCTCTGAACTTCCAACTTGACTATTTATATTCTGCTCTTTGGATTGATTAAGCAGCCTATCCCAATGTACCCTAGTCATCCCACAGCTCTCATTTAAGTCCGATTGCCTTTCTTTTCATAATGATTGGATAATCTATTTTTTTAGTGGGATAGATAAGAAAGCATAAGGTTTAAGCTATGTTTTCCAATTTAAAAAGACTGCCTCAAGCTGTTATCACACTTTATTTGAAAACATCGTTCCAAAAATTAAAAATGTAATCTTTTTAATAATGCCAGCTCTAAATAAATACGAGTGATATATTTAAATTATATTGTAATTTAAAACTATAAAATCAATAATGATTTATCTTTATTATTTTCTTTTCTCAATTATAGAAAATAATGATTTTCTTGTAACATCATAAACTAAACTTTTTGCTATAATTTTCTAGAAAAAATATAAGATCGATTTTTTTATACAACTGCTGTTTTTTTAAGGTGGGAGGGTAACTAGCTCTTAGAATAAATACACATGTGAAACAGTGTTCTTGTTTCAATATATAATAAACTCTGTATTTTTTAAAAATATAAATGTATTTTGTTTTTATATATGTATCAGGAAAAAGTGAATATTTTAATATTGAATAATTTATTATTTGCTGCATAAGCAATCAGGAACGATCAATTTAATTAAATTGTTTTATTGTTCTGGTTTTCATTTTTTATATATATAGGTGAATTTGTTTAATGCAAATAAATTAAAAGTAAAATATATTCAATTTATTTAAACTAAAGTGAGAATGCATTGATAAAATATAATAATTAGGGAAAGATTTATCAAGTAAAATAAATTTCAATTAAAAATTTCTAAGGGCAAATAAGAAGTGCTTACTGTTACTGTTTTAAATAAATATACTCACTTTTAAAAATATTACTATTATTTTTTATTGTTTTTTTGATAATTACTAGTGGATTTTTTTAAAAATTACTGTTTGAATGCATTTTTTAACAGAAATCCATTTTATTAATAGAAATTTTATAGAAAATATTTTTATTTCATTGAAATACATTTTTTTGATCTGAAATTTAAAAGTGAACTCTTTTGTTTGATTATTTACTTCTGTTTATCGCTTTTTTTTAATTTGGAAAGGTTAATTAAAGGTTACTTTTATTTTTAAATTTACATTTGTTACCAAAGTTTGTTTTAAATGTAAAGATTTAATGAAGATTAGTTTTATTTATTAAAAACAAAAAATATATAAAATAATTACAAATTAGGCACATAAGTTATTTTAAAAAAACATGGCTAACAGAAATCTTTTTATTAATTTATTCAAAATATTTATAAAGTTATAAAATAAAAATAAATGCAGTAAAATAATTTTAAAATTCAAAAATAAATAGAGATTTTTTTAGGAAATGTATTTCTCTATTTTTAATAATAAAAAAGTTTTTAGTTAAGAATTGCAAAAACTTTTGCACTAAAAACTGTTTTCACATTTGAAATTTTAGCTGTGAATTGAAGCTTTTAAGCAATTAAAGTCTGTTCATTATATATTTTTTTGGAAAAAAATTCTTCTATTGACTTATTGTGGTTTTAACTTTTTTGTCAAATTTAAAATTACAAAAACAAAACTAAAAATTTGTAATTGTCAACTTTTTAGTATCTTGAAAAATTATTATTTTTTAATTAACAGCAATATAAAGTTTTTAATAATCATTCTACTGATGAGATTTTCTGTGTGTTTCAATATACATACTAATTAAATATTACAAAATTGTGTAATTTATTTATACTTTTTATAAAAATTTATAAAAAGTAAACTTTTTACAAGGCAAATGTTTCTAATCATTACATCTAATATGATTAGCTTTTAGACATGCTTTATATCACATCAAATGCAAAAATACAATTTTTATTTAAATAGACTTGCTATGATATTAAAGTTTAAACATAAATTTTAATGATAATTTAACTAAGGTCTCCTTTGAATGAACTTAATATTAACTGACAATGCAGAGATTATAATACAACTCATTTCTAAGCAATCTTACAATCAGACAAACATTTGAATATGTAAATATTAATTAAATACTACACATAAAATATTAAAGATTTTAAGACTTCTCATTTGATAATTTAATATACAAAATTAACAAAGCATATGACACACTTGAATGAGAAGCTATAAAGATACACAGAAATTATTATACGCTAAGTGCTTCCGAGGCCTTTTGCCTCATATTCATAGTGGTACTGTGAGCTGCAGAATGAGGAACAGTATGCATATGCTTTGCATACTGTTTTGTTTCCTTGCCCTAGTTCCTCATTCTGCAGCTCACAGTACCACTATAAATATGAGGTAAAAGGCCTTGAAAGCACTTAGCGTGTAATAATTTCTGTGTATCTTTATAGCTTTTCATTCAAGTGTGTCATACGCTTTGTTAATTTTGTATACTACACATATAAATAATCTATTAACATTACTTGTTTATGCCTCTTTGGAAATTCCTATAAATTTACAATCCTATATATGATAACATATGATGAAAAAATAACAGACCTCTTGCAAAGCAAAGTTCAGTTAATGGGTTGAGATCACATTAAACAC
Organism: Epiperipatus broadwayi; assembly: GCA_028023455.1. Lineage (NCBI taxonomy): Eukaryota > Metazoa > Onychophora > Udeonychophora > Euonychophora > Peripatidae > Epiperipatus > Epiperipatus broadwayi. The sequence goes on along the minus strand of JAQFVV010012429.1, from coordinate 6,641,042 downwards.
AATAATTTTGTTTCTCTTTAAATAAACTCACAAGTTCAATTTCATACTAAATATTGAATGCTAATTTTATTCATATTTTAATAGGTTAATATATTACATATTTAAATTATACTACATATTTAAAATGTTTATTTGAAGATAAGATTATATTAAAATGACTTTGGTTATAAAGTCTGACTTTCAACTAATATTAATCCAATATAAAAAAGGCTTTAATTAAATTACTGCTAAAATTCACATTCAAATTTTAACATCAAATTGTACATTGTGATGTATTTAAATAGGAACTGAGTTGCTATGCTCAATGTAACCGCAATTCCTCCAAGTAGATGCTGATATTAGATTTAATTGATAAAAACATAAGCTCTGCAAGAGATTGGTTGATTTTTTCATAAAATGTTATGTATATGACAAATAAAAAATTGGGAAAATCAAGTCATTGACAAACTACTAAATTCACATTTGTTAAAATAATCATCTTACAATATTCTGTCATGTATGTATGTAAACAATATTATCTGAGCATATTAAACTACAAACTTTATTTTATTCATTAAAAAGCAGTCATTCCTGAGAGTGATATTAATATAAACACAAAGTCACATCTTAGGTAAACATCTATTTATTTTATAGTAATAATAAAATTTAAAATAAAGCAATGGTAAAAGAAAAATTCAGTGGTTAAAAAAATGATAAATACTTATGAAAATATTAATTTTATTTAAAAATTATTAAAGCATAAAATTATTTGTTTTTTATTGTATAATAATCTTCTTCAAATGACAAAGCAGGTTAATAAATGCTCATAAAAAGATATAAATTTTGCACCCACAACTAATGGACATAAAATTTTTGTCTTCTTGATGTATTAATAAAAAATTATAACTACTGATATGTTTACATTGTAATGCCTTTCTGAGAGTAGCAGAAGAAAAAAGAAAAAAGGGACTTTTTGTGTTGGCTAGAGAGGAACTAGATGGATAACTAAGTAATGAGAGATTGTGCCTCCTTTTTGTTTACAATTTAGTATTATAAATCAAAAGAATAAGCATAACAATCATTGAAACTATACCAATTGAAATATCACTTCGAATTCCAAAAAGATCTTTAAAAAACATACATTTTGTAACATAACTTACTTTTTATGATGTTTTAAAATTATGATGGCACAAAATATGGCCAAAGATGTAATATTTTGAATTTTTTTGACAGTTTTGTAACTTCATATATTGATTATATATATATAAATTTAGTTCTGATAATAGCATATTCAAAATTAAAATAAAAATCTATTTTAATTAACCTAACACATATACACACACTTATAATGAAATTTAAAAATAATCAATTTAAAACAAAATTGAATTAGGCAACTCATTATAAATAAAAATATTATTTACACATCAATCTGACTTTCATTTCTTAATGGAACCTTTTCATGATGTTTCTTTTTACACAATAACCCAAAGAAACATCTTATGTAAACATCTATTCATTTTCTAGTAATAATAAAATTTAAAATAAAGCAATGGTAACAGAAAAATTCAATAGTTAAAAAATTGATAAATACTTGTGAAAATATTAATTTTATTTAAAAATTATTAATGCATAAAATTATTTGTTTTTTATTGAATAATAACAATCTTCTTCAAATGACAAAACTGGTTGCACCCACAATTACTGGAGCAACTCCCCCAATGGATATTATTTACATTACATTGCAATAAATATAATTATTAAAATACATACATTAAATATTATTAGTAAAATACATATATGTACATAAAAATGATTAAATTTATTACAATTCTTTTTTCTCTTCTCCATAATATATATATACAAATAATCTAAAAAACAATAATAATAATCCTTTCCTCCTATTTTTAAAATTATAACTCTAAAGTTTCCAATAATCTAACAATGCCCACCTCCTCCTCCCCTAATTGTGCTGGACCTTTAACCATATACAAAGTCTCATAAAATTTTATTTCCTTGTAATTTTTAACATACTTTATTACCTGAATATTTTTTTCACAATTCATTTTATGTCCAGTATCCCAAAAAATGTATATATGGACCTGATTTTATATCCTTTCTGTTAATCACCCTATCATGCTCCTTACCTCTTTTCATGGCAGTCTTTCCTGTCTGACCTATATGATACATCAGACAGGAAAGACTGACATATACATTTTCTTTGGATACTGGACATAAAATGAATGATGAAAAAAATATTCAGGTTATTAAGTATATTAAAAACTATAAAGAAAGAAAATGTTATGAGACTATAGGTCAGACAGGAAAGATTGCCATGGAAAGAGGTAAGAAACATGATAGGGCAATCAACAGAAAGAATATAAGATCAGGACCATATGTATATATTTTTTGAATATTGGTCATAAAATGAATTGTGGAAAAAATATTCAGGTAATAATGTATGTTAAAAATTACAATGAAAAAAAATGTTATGAGGCTTTGTACATAAAAATTTAAACAAACATGTAAACATGGTTAAGGTGCAGCACAATTAGGGGGAAATGGGCATTGTTAGATTATTGACAACTTTACAGTTTTATTTTAAAAATAAAAGAAGAGATTATTATGGTTGTTTTTTTTAGATTATACCTGGGTCTCATTTTACGCGATAGATAGGTTCCTCAGAAAACGTGCAAACAAAATTGTGCAAAAATAGATGTAACTTACCTTGAAAAAGGGGGATACGGACTGTGATTTTTCAAAAATCACATAAAAGCAAAGCACCAACATAAAATTACTTTAAAATTCACACACACAAAAAAAATAAGGAAATAAAATATGACTAATAAAAAATTTCAAATTTGAAAAAAATTGATACAAGACAAACTTTTTTTAACTATAATATTTAATTTTATTCAAAACAATATATTTTTATGCATAATTTACAGTAATTTACATTTTTTATACATGTTTTAATTATTATCGCTACTTGCCGATAAACAAATTCGTTTGCAAGCTGGTAAAAATCAGTTTCTTCACAAGAGGAAATATAATTAGTGCCAACATCACTCTCACGTTGTGAAAATGGTTTTCTAGTGACAATGTAATTAGTAATTAATCTAGCAACTAAAAATTAAATTATTATTTTTGTCTTTAATTTTTTAATTTTTAATTTTAATTGTGCCCACTGCTATTACTCACCTTTTAAAAATAAACTTGCGGACACTAAATGATTAATAATTGATTACATTCTTTTTTAAAAATCAAAAACAGAATGTGATTTAAAATGCAAAATTAACACACACAATGTTTGAACCAATTTACATTATAATCTTGTAAAATTTAATGTGGGTATACATAAAATGTGGAAATCATGATTTTAATTTCATTATTGCATAAAATCTTACTATTATAAAGCACTGAAAATATTGAAATTACTACGATGAAAGTCGAATTCCAATAATGTGCTATTACTTTCAATATACACGAAATTTGTTATTTAAAGTAATAGCGCATTATCGGAGTTCGACTTCCGGAGAAACGTGAATCGCATAACTTCAAAATCGCGTTAAATAAATCCACGTAAAAAGAGACCCAGGTGTATTTGTATATATATATTATGGAAGAAAAAAAAGGATTGTAATAAGTTTAATCATTTTTTGTACACATATAATTTAATTATTATATTTATTGTAATGTAATGTAAATAATATCTATTGAGAGGAGTTTATGTAGGATAATTGGTCATGTGTTTATGCAAAAAAGAAACATCTTAAAAAGGTCCCATTAAGGAAAGAGAGCTGAATTGATGCATTAAATAATATTTTTATTTATAGTGTGTAGTCTGTTACAATTTTGTTTTAAATTATTTTTAATTTTATATATATAGAAGGCAACATTATGGACAAGTTTTAACATTGAAATTTGATCATTTAAAGTATTTACACTTATAATGATGCATGTAAGTTTTACATTAAATGACTTTTATAAGCGTACACCCATTTTTTGATGAAGTGAATTTGTATGTATGCTTCTAATGGAGCTGTGTGAAAATATTAACATTTCCTTATACATGTTAGTACATATCAAACAAGATGTATAATATATCAAAAAAGAGATATAACATCAATAATAAGATAAGAATAAAATAAATATCCCTAATATGAAAGTGGGCAAATTTTAAATTAGTAAAAGATATATTTAGCTAACATTACTTATTTGTATGTTAATCATTATCAAAGCAGAAACTTCAAATATACTTCAAAATTTGTTTGAAACACACATACAAAAACATAAAACAAATCAAAAATATACCAATGCATGTATATATGAGTATGTGTCAATTTAATACCAATTTAATAGTGTTCCACAAGATTATCTATATATAAATTTCTAAATTATTTATTACATATATTCAAACTAATATGATTCCAAGTCACAGGTAGCTAATAATGAGAAACTTTCCACTCCCTTTGATATATAAACTACATAGGTGCAAATAATTTGTCAATTAAAATATCAAATTTGTAATAAAATCAAGCCTTGATTTAATCATGATCAATAAAAATTGGTTTATGTAAAATAAGTGGTCTATTTATGCTTTTAAAACATTTATTGATAGGTGAGTGCATGTTGATGAAATATCAATTTAATAGTGCATGTGTGAAGATTAATTTACTTCCATGAGATTATACATAGATATGTAGGTGTATGTGTGTGTAGTAGAAATCGCCCAAATTAATATACAAAAATATAGTTTTCAAAGTAATTTTTTTTTTAAATTTTAAATAAACGAAAGTCTCTTAACATTACTAAATAAACATATTCTATAATAAACACATTTAATAAAAACATTTACATTTTTCATATTTCTTTATAAGTTATATATTTTCTATACTTATAAAAGCACAAAATATAAATAAAAATATTATTTAATGTTTGGATATCATATCTCATAGTAAAGGCATTGTTATTGCAATAAAACCCAAATTGATTAATTTATGGTTGTTGGTTGCATTCATTTAATGGTTTTGCAATTAATGTCATCACAAAATTTAAACTAAAATTTATTTTTATTAATTTTAATTCTAACTAAAAAACCAAGATAACAGTCTTTATTAGCAAAGGTAAAAGCAAAATCAATGACAGATGAATAGTTGATTCTTTATTATAAAATATACTCAGTATGTTTATACAATTGTAGCTTTTTTCAAAATTAAAATGTAATTTTATACATTTGTTTGCTTGTTTATTTTTGTAAAATTAAATTAAATATTTGTTTCTTTAGCATGTAAATGATGCTTATATTTATCTTTTATTTGAATATATATATATATAACAAAAAGTTAGAAAATAATAAACAAACAGGAAACACCTGTTATTGTTTTCTGCCAAACATGAAATGCCCACTATTAAGAATGTTGCTATTACTTTTTGTTGTTTTTTGTAATTATATGTTTAATTTTGTATTTCAAATATTATTTTCATTTACTGAATATATTTTTATTAGTTTTTTACATTTGGTTATTATTATTATTTTTATCAATATATATATATACACATATACATTTTCACCTGAAGGCTAAAACAAAGTTTTTTGTTGTGATTGATTCTTTCTGTTTATTATTTAATTCAAAAGACACATGTTAGATGGATTATTTAAAAATTAAAGACTAAATAAGAAATAAGATAGATGAAAAGTTTTAAAAAAGTATTTTTTTTCCTTTGTATCAAACGCAACAAGAACAACAACAACAAAAAACAGCATAATTAAAAAATGTTTCATACAATCTAAAATTTTATCAAAATTTTTTTTCCAGTCATATATATCAATTTCTTTTTATAATTAATGCTTTCATACTGTGATTAAAACTGAAATTACAGTTTGAAAGAATTAAATAATAAAACTGTGAAAAAGATTTTTTCCCACTATAGTGAATTGTTTTAGACTGTATCTGAACATTTGATTTCAAGTGTTGCTTGATTATTCAACCTTACATTCTATATTAAACGGTTTTTTCCTATCTTGAATGCTGAACTGTACAAATCGATGATTTTAACATTTGACTATATGGATTAGTGCTTCTGGTTTTCATAGATTATCTGAGTGCTGAAACATGATGGACACTAGTCAATATGCGATTTTAATTGATACATTACTCTATGTACATCTTTGATTGCTCTATAGATCTAGAATTATATTGTGGTAGAACACATAATGCAAGCATCTGGTTACTACATATACATTAAAATTCTTGATTTTGGAAAGTAATGATGAATTCTTTATGCAAGGCATTGGAAATCCTGGAGATTTGCACTATGATTTTAAATTTAGCAATTATTATGACATTGGATTGTTAACAGTTGCACCTCATCATATGGATTGTGCTTTTAGTTTTATAATTTGATTTTTACCAATAGTTAAGGACCTCATGGATTAAGGCTTCTAGTTTTTTATAAGTTGTCTGGAAGCTGAATATGATGGACAATACTCAAGTTCCCAAAGAGTTCAACTGTGATTTGAACAATGGATTGGGGCTACTGTGTCACTCATCTTTGTGGTCTTGAGAACTGAGTCTGTTGCTTGGAGAGCTCCCATTGCTTGCTTCCTGGTTTTGGAGGGGGCTGGGATGTCAGTGTATTGGGTTCTAGTATGGGCTTCAGATGAGAGTGTCTGGAATTGGGAAGATTCCTGGGGCCTGTACTCTGGTTGTTGGGATGTGAGTGCTATTGGAAATTAGTATGGATTTCATATTTCTCATCTTCAGGGCAGTGGAGATGATGTGATGCATTGTGGTTTTAATCTCTTTGTTCTCTATGTGATTCATAGGTTGGTTATTAGACTATGTAATAAACTGTAGATGGCATATGATGTAAGCATGTGAGATTTACATTTTTGATTAGTGCTATGGTTTAAACTTCAAATCAGGGCTGCTGTGTCACTCATTTATGCCATCTGGATGGCAGGGTCTGGTGCTTGGAAGATCTCACAAGCCTGGGTTTTGGAGGGGATCTGAGTGCTGTGGGGATTAGTAAGGGCATTGGATGAGAGAGTCTGAGCTTTGGAAATACCCCAAGGCCTGGTTCCTAGTCCTTAGCAGGGGGGTTGGGATGTGGGTGCTGTGGGGATTAGTATGAGTTTTCACTTTCTCATCTTCTGGATGGTGAAGATGATGTGATTCTTGGTAGCTGTGATCTTTCTAGTTGCCATTAAGGTCAGGGGTTACTTAGTAAACTATAAAAGAACCTATGAATGGCAAGATATATGCACATACAATTCAAGGTTTTTCTGTTCACTTGTTAAATGAAGTTCTGCATTGTAAATCATAGTTTGAATCTTGTATATCACTACATATAACATGTAAATTCAAAGATTAATATTATGTTAATAAATCATATTTTGAAAAAAAAACTGTGAATCAAGTGTCAAAATCAAATGAAAACTGGCTAATCTGTAAAAGCAATATATACAAAATTAGCAATTCAAATGAGCAAATATGCTGAAATCATGGAATGCTTTAAGAAAAGTTAATTATTTATATTTACAGTCGTAATACTAATTTTTATTATCAGGCTATTTTTTTTAAAAAAATATATCAATATTTATTCTCAATTAATTTTTATTTAAAAAAATTTTTTTTAAACATTTATAGAATGAATTTACTATAAAAGTCATTCATGTTTGTGAGAATGAATGAAGTAAACACTTATAAAAACCTTAACAGAAAATAGATGTTATAAATATTAAAAACAACCATAGAAAATAAAATGATAAGAGTTTATGTGCTATTATGTTTTTTTTTTGCATACATTCCTTGAAAATTACGTATTTAGTTATTTATAACGCAAATCTTAATTTTGTTTGATTGTTATGAAATTGAATATATATATATATTTAAAAAATTGTTTTAAACTAAAAAAAATAATAACTATATGAAAATTAATGAAGTTATTGCAAACAATGCATAATATTATATAATATTGATAAGTAAACTTCCTATAAAAATTTGGGCTATGTATAAAATTAACATTGGCCTTAAACTATCATAATTAGAACATCAAAGTTTTTCTGAAATGTCTTATATTAAATATTATTCTTTAAAATATAATTTTATTTAGAACAAAGAAAAATTCATATTTTTATGCATCGAATATTAAACTAAAAAGTTTTTCATTTAGTTTGAAAACATTCTAAAATTTCATTACGACTGCTATATTAATTAGAGAGTTGAAACCTCCCCCCCCCCCCAAAGTATATGAACAAATATTATTAGAACTGTCTTGTTATATATTAATTACACATAAAATAGAATAAGGATAAGAGATAGCGATTATTGTTTTGAAATGAAAAAAAGATGCATGTATTTTAAAACCTTATTTAACAACTTTCTTACATAATATACGGTATTCGTTTATATTATTTTAAAACTTGATTGTTATTATTCAAAGAGTTAAAATCTTAGACTTTGTATTAAAATTTTAATTCACTTTATGTTAAACAACTATTTTTAAATTACAATAATAAAATACAATAAAGCTAAAAACATATGTGCAGTTATAAAAAGAATTCGAATAAGTTAATGATATTCATGACCCAATAAAAACATTAGAAGATAACCAAGTAGAAACGTAACTAAAATTAATTTAACTAAAATATTATCATACAAAGATAATTCATCTATTAACAATATGGTAGGGTCGAAAGCAATACTCAGCAAATTATTTAAAAATTAATTATCTAACAGAATATAATATTTTTAGTATTAGCATATTAGCGTTATTCATAGAATTGCATATTTAAAGAAAATAAGAAAAATTATAGAGTTGATTATTAATTAATATGGTACATAATTAAATGAGCATAAACAAATCTTTTAGTTTAGATAAATTTGAAAAATAAATTATTTCCGATGGGATACTTTAAGATTAATATTTGATATATTTAATAAGATTTAAAAAAGCCAGCATATAAAGCTGAATGGATAATCCTAATTATATAAAGAAATATTGTGAGCTGCAAATCACTATATTTATGCATTATGTTGAAACAGAAAACTGGCAGATAATTATTAATATTAGATACTTATAACATAAGTTTTTGTAGAAAGATAGATAATGTTCTTCCAAGAAAGAAATATGTCAATTTTATCTTCATGATATGCTTTAATTACTGCTTAACCTTTTAAAAATGCAATTGCTTCAAATACTGTATGTGTTCTCATTTAGTACATTAGAGTTTAACTTTTGATTGAGGTAGTATTGATATTTCATCATCCATGCAGTCAAAAAAGGCATCATTATTACGATAGCCTAACTCTGAAATAAAAATTGATAATTATAATGTAGTTGATGGCATTCTGGCTCGCCAAAAACATCTACAAATGCCATTACGAGGCCTGACTTATAGCTAAGAAAACATCTATGTTTATCTTAGCCATTGCAGACCATTGTGATGATGTAGCCCAGAAATAATATGGCCTTATTTCTGCTTGACGACAGTTACTGTGAATACACACACTTATCCTTTGTGTACAGTTTGATATGTGTGTGTGTGTGTAGCAACATTTTTACAATATATGTTCCACCGTATTTGTATTTACATCGAATTCAAGAAACCTGACTATAGGAATTTTCAAAATGGACACACCCTTGTTTAGAGAATGTGTAAGGCGTAAAAGCTTGCTAAGGGCACATAACAATAAATTTTGCTTAGTTCGCATATGAAGTCTCATTTTTATGTGAAATACTACATTCTTCATAAAATGGCTGCCGAGCACATAACTTTCTCCCAGTTACTGACAACAGAAGCTGAGTGTGTGGCATTTTTGCAACATCACCAGGTAATAGTGAAGTCTAAGTAATATGAATGTGGACAGCAGATGAATTTGTACAATTGTAATCAAATATTCCAGTTCTGCTGTAAATCCATCTCCTGCCATTGAAGGTGTTCCATTCACAACAGTAGTTGGTTTGAAGGCAGCAGAATACTCTTGTTGACAGTTCTGAATGTCATTTATTTCTGGAGCCACAAGCATATGACTGTGAAAGATGTTTGTTCAGAACTGGGCATTAGCCATAAAACAGTCATAGAGTAAAACACTTGTCTCAGAAAGCTATGCCATGCAAATCTATCTTCTAGATCCTGCTGTCAAATTGGCAGTCCTGGTTTGATCATTGAGGTGAACAAAACTATGTTTAGTCAAAGGAAAAACCACCAGGGTAGGATACTTTCTCAGCAGTGGGTATTTGATGAGATATATCATGACACCACTGAATGTTTCATTACTGCCATTTTCTCACACTCTGCTGCTACCCTTCTGGAGGCCTTGAAAGCAAATGTGAAGCTAGGCTCAACCATCTCTGACAGTTGCAGGGGCTACAACAGTGCAGAGCTTGAGGCCACAGGTTTTCATCACCTAACTATGAACCAACCCTACCACTTTGTAGACCCAACAACAGGTTCTCACACCCAGAATGTAGAATGACTTTGGGGCCTTCTGAAATCTTGTAACCACAAGGAGCATGGAACTAGATGGCAATTACTTGATGACTACTTGTCAGAATTTATATGGTGATGGATGAATAAAGGAAAAGATTTGTTCCTCTCTATCCTGTTTGAGATGACTGTCCCCACAAGAGCACAGTGAATTTGGACTCTAAAACATTGTGTTTTGTTGTCAAATATCAGTAATTTGGACTGTATGTTTGTTTCTGGTGTACAAAAAAGGCACATTAGTTGATGTATTTTCTTTTTGATTATTGTTTGTAAACAATATTGCATTGACTTGGGAAAATTTGTTTTGGTTGAGATAAAATTGTGGGCCCAAAACTTTTCCATTTGATCCAAATTCATAAATAAAAAGCAAGGGGAGAAAATATTTTATTGGTTTGAAAACTACACAGTTGTTTTTTTTTTTTTGTTATGTAGAAAGCAATAGTTAAGTGAATCAAAAAATGTATCAAAAAATGTCTTAATACAAATTAGAAACAAAAAAAAAACAAATAAAAAAATATGGTTAAAAGTTGTGCATCAAATTAAAAGTTGTTTTCTAAAGACATCGCAGAGTAGGAGCCAAAAAAACAAGGGAATGATAATTTGTAACAATCAGCCAGCGGTTTAAAAATCGTGCACCCCGAAAAACGTATATTGTATTATTTTTGACTGGCAACAATGCCATCAAGTGACCATTCCCGACTACATTATAATTACCTAAAAATTTTATATATTAAGGAATATACTAGATGATACAAGCATTATATATGTACCAAGACACACTAGGCATGGAATGGGTCTTATTAAGTGGGCATATATGAAAAACATGATTACATATTTTATAATATGCTATATATTATTTTTAGATATGAATTAGTTATATTATTATTAGATATGAGTTAGTCATGTGTTATACCTTATTGAAAATAAACACAGATTATTTGAAGTTTTATATGAGACACTGCACAAATCAATTTTATCCTTTTAGTAAGAAAGTAATTATAGGTCTTAATATGCTTAATTAAAAATAAATACTTTAAAAATCTGTATGAATACGGAAGCATTTACTTTGCTAGATTAAATTTTTTTATATGTATATATGAATTTATTTGTTGCTATCACTGTTTCTATTATCTTTTTTATTTATAATTTTATGCTAATAAAGTTTATGAAGCTCTGCTTTATATCAAAGTTTAATACCTAAGCCAAGTTAAGAGGATTGATTACTGTGTTTGTATGGATAATTTTAATTATATTCGTGAAATATTACTTTTCTTAATGTGGAAAAAGAAATGTTTGACATGTGACTTCCTTAGCTTTTAGAATATTTATAATTATGGTAAGTATATTTGATGAATAGTGAAATTTATTTCCATTCAGTATATACCTTATGTGCATGCTCTTTTCAGTTAATCATACATCATGTATTTCAAGTAGTGTCTTTTATTAATATTATGATAAAATATTAACTTAATATAGATAATGAAAGTTGGTATTTATAGATTAGCCTGGACAACAAGATTGATTACAGATAATTCCATATAATAAAATTTATCATTTATATATCACATTGATTGTTGCTAGAAAAACTAACACACCAGTACCTTTTTCATTACACATACACACACACATATATATATATTCATGTCAAAAATTGTAATTATAAGCACATAAAAAATAAACATTACCATTATTTTTCACTAATATTAATTAGATCTCTTTAAATTTGCCAGTTTTTTTAATGTGTAGATTTTTGCACATTATTCAAATAAATTTCATAATATCACCAGTCCATCTTATATATAGTCTCTTTCTCATCTTTTAAATCTTTTGTGATCCAATTTAAGACTTCAATTTGTTAGTTTTGACATCTTTATAAAAAAATGTCCAGACTAATTTCATTTTACACTTTTAATTCTTGCAATAATAACAGTAATAACTATTTGTAATCATATGTTGTACTTTATTTCACTTAATATTAATTGTTAAATGTTTTTTCATTGATCCAAATTTTATTTAAACTTTTTAAATACATTCACTGTCAGCTATAGCACACAAGTGAGTATATACTACATCGTTTTGGATTATATAATTATAATATCTTCTTTAAGTGTTTCTGGCCTAACCAATAATAGTACTAGTATAGAAATCAAACCATAAATATTTACATTCATGAATATCAAATTTAAGATCACACTCTAAACAACTACACTACTGTGTCAAAAACAATAGTTAGTAAAAATTTTATACCCTTATCAATGAAGTTCTTTCTGATTTCTTCATTTATTTTTTTAAGAACAATGTTAATGAATGATTTCCAGCAATATTAATTAATACACTAGGTTAAATTATGGTGCTATTTAACATTGTCATGTGATCAGCATCTTTAAATTCTTATTTTTTTCTTATTATCCAATATTTTTGCTTCGGGCTAATAAAACATGTGTCATTGGTTATACATTGTTCATGGCATTTGACACATCAATTATTTTTTCCAGTGAATTAAAATTGCTTTTTAATAGGAGAACTCAATTTTTCAAAATATGGCATGTTGATTGGTGCATAAATGATTCATTCTTTTGATACATCTGTTATCTTCCTTTCTAATTATCAATTAATACTCTTTGAATTTCTTTTTAATGGAATACCTTGTTCTCCAAAACATGTCCTTTCACATTTACATGATATTTCATAGTACAGTTTTGTTTTTCAGCATATTAAGTTTAGATTTTGTAGAGACTAAGATTCCTCATAGTATACTATGATTTTTGAAAGTTGTTTTCATATTTATATTGTTTTGATGTTTATATTGATTTAGATTTTTTTTTGTTTGCTTTCTATCTCTGATATATATGGATACATTACAATACCTATAAATAGTTTTAATTTTGATGTTTCTTTTTGTTTCTACTTAAGATTTCCTTAGTAACAGCTGATGAATGATCATTTTCATGAGAAATTATTTTATATTTTTATTTTCCAAATCATTGGTTTTTGAACAAATGTCTTGTGCTGTTTTTTTATAATGGTAGTATAATTTTACATTTTGTATTTTTTTCTGAAATACTAAATATTTTCCTGTATCTATGGATTTTCTGTTAATTTTAGTTTTGATTTTGTCATGAGGAAATCTTGTCACAAAACTTTTATGTATGCTAATTTTTGTTCTTGTTCTGATTTTATTATGAACTTATTTGAAGGGAATCTGTTATTGATGTGTGTTCAAATCATTTATAATAATGCTTCAGCATATGACCTTAAATCATTAAAAGTTGATGAAGTATTTAGATTTGTGGTTTTAATGTCTTCCACCTTAATATTGCTACTGAGAAGTGACAGTAGTGTATTAACCCATATCCATCCTTGATTTTGTTTGAAGAATTCGGTGTTGTATAAAAATATGTTGTTATACAGAATGTTAAAATGTTCCATTATACTATCAAAAAAAGTTGTTTTTGTTTTAGTTTATAAGGTACTATTCTTATTCAATATTTTCCTTCTAGTAGATCATTCTTCATCACAGAATTCATTTATGAATAAACTATCTATTTCAAAGCTTATCAATAAGCCACTTTTGTGTGTATGTTCACTATTAATTTCACAAGATGCTTAAAATCCCTGGAAAAAGAATTGTCTTTTGTACCAAAAAAATTTAGAACACTGAGAAAAAATATTGACAAACTTTGACAAGAAAAATGAAGTCCTTATGAATTTAAGTAAACCATAAATAGGAAAAATTTGTTGAGATATGATATCAATTTACTTTTAACTGAATTATTAAAATACCCATGATTCTCATGGAGTCATGTCTGTAACTTTGTTTCTCAATCTGGGATTGAAATATTGCCACTTTTTTGTAATGCCCTGATAAGAGGAACTTCTAGTAACCATTACAAAATTAGATTTTTTTTGTCAGTGAAAACAATGTTTATGGATTTGTCTAGTTTGAGTGATTTAATATCTTTTCTCTCTCCACAGGAAATGTTTGATTTGGATTTTTAATGACTCTCAATTCTCCAGCATAATTATGCTGCCTCTACTAAAGACAAGTTTTAAATGTCTTTCTCAGTTACCAGAATTATTTCTAACATTGAATAAACACAACATACATTCAATACAATACAGAATTCTTCCAACAAAATCAAGATCAAAGACTATTATGGATTTACTACTAATACCACTAATTTTCAACATTTACATGAATGACTTTAAAATTACAACCATAAATACTATTCAATATTCACCTAAATTCTGGCTGTTATATATTGATGATATATCTGTTGTATAGCTGTATGATGAAGTATTGTTACAAGTAAATGTGAACACCTATGAAAAATGTGCCCAACAAATTCAGAACAGAATCAAAACAAGAACAAAAAATGGCACTAATAGATGATTTTGCAATAAGACTACTTCATGAAAATATTGAAATGATAGTTTTTAAAAAACTCAAACATACAAAAAACTATTTGGAATACACATTCATTCTAGACCAAAATACAAATTGGAAGTTTTACTACCAATATGAAAAACAATAAAATAAATTTGTACAGAAACCCATGATTTAAAGAAAAGGAAAAATAGCATAGAACAAATTTTCATAAAGAATGATTATCCATTCATTAATCAATAAAAAGCACCTCAAACAAAAGCTATAATAGAGATTGCACAGATGCATACCAGGAATTTCTGGAAAACTATAGAAAATCTGCAATCAATATAACCTTAGAACAGCATTATAAATCCATGGCACACTAAGAAAGATTCTAACCTCTACAAAATCTAAATATGAAATGCTAAAAACAAAAACTGCATCTACAAAATATAATATGAATGTGAAAGAAATATATTGGCAAATGAAAAAAAAATGTAAAGTAGCAGGTCATATATATACAAATGAATATATGTTCAATTAAGAAAATGAAAATAATAAAGAGAAAAAAGTACAAAAAAACCTTAAAGAAGTTGTTTACAAGACAATGATAAATAAATCCAAAAGTGAATCTAATGCAATAATTCATAATGTCTGAAAATATTTCAATAAGTTTGTCTTCTTAAAAATATGTAGATTTTAATACGATTCTCAAAAAAGAGAATATGAAATTTTGACTGAATATTTTGACTGAAAAGTCTAATTGGTTAAAGTATCCTCTTAAATTAAATATTAATGAATATAAAGTTCCCTAGTTTAATTCCCATGTTATTATTGTCACTAATCAGGAAAGTAATACCTGAAAAAGAAATGAAAATAATATCCTTTAAAATTGTCATATACTAACCTATATACTATTATTAAAAGTCGAATGTATTAAAAAATATTAAATACAATTTGATTTTTTAAAACTACTCTAGAAATTAATATTAGATGTCAAAAATAGTTTCATATATGATTAAATATCCTAGCACCTCACTGAGAATGCCAGTAGCAGAAACTGGTCTGAGATTGGGGGTATTCTACAAAGCTTGTTAAGAGCTTGTTTTGTGATCATTATATATAACATTTGTAGATACAAGCTTATTAAATTAGGTCATGTGACACCTGACTTGATTTTTTTGTAATACAATTAAAATATCATTACCTCATGTTATATCAAACTTTAACTTTTATAAAAATGATGTAAAGTTGTGATTATTTATTAAATGCATAGGAAATATGTTTGCAACTCATGAAAGTAAAAAAAAAATATTTAATTTTAAAAAATGTTGTCTATAATTAGTGAAACAAAAATTTAATTTTGCTATGTAAACATGAATCTGAAGGCTTTATTATCAAAGGCTTGCAACTGAAACCTCCAATTCACCTCCAGTAAAAACCAAAATTTCTGGAATACAAGGAAGGCTTAGTTAAAAGAAAAAATGATCTTGCAATTTATTAGTAATATAAAATGTTTGCTAAAAATAAACTTAATTAGGAAATCTTCATTAAATTGTTTTAATAGGTAAGAAAATTATATTATAAATTACACATATAAATAAAAGAATGTACTTAACAATCTACATGGACTTACAAATTGCTAGACAGCATCAAACAATTTAATACTACAAGAGTTAAAAACCTTATTTATATATATCTTAGAGATACTGGAGTTTTTATTCTGAGAAAAAAATTAAACTTTGTCATCACACCATCTAATGTAATTTTTTATTAGATAAGATCACAGCAAGTGAGAAGCCATTCAAAAACTTCATCTTGAAGAAGTAGCAGAATTATTCTGGACAATAAAAATGGCCTTACAGAGACACCAAAACCCAAATAATACATTTCCTATAATGAGAGAAAAGTGATTAAATTTCTCAAACTCAATAAATCCATAATCAATGCTCCTGTTTATAAAACAATTCTACTCTTTTAATGGATAATACTGATTATAATAACAAAATGAGAGACTCTTTAAAGCAATCTAATACAAAAATAAGGCAAAACATCCTAAGTTAACTGCAGATAGAAGAATTATTTTAAAAGCAACATAGATATTGCATTTAAATTTTAGAAAATTGTAAATTAATGTCATAGCAAATTCCACCACTTTTACTGTCTTTGTAAATTATAAACCATATGGATTTTAAGGAAAGGATCATATTCCATTAAAATCTATTATTATTAATTATTATTATTCTTAATTTTTTTTAATCCTTCGACATACAAGACGCAATACTTTATCAAGAATTCTAAACACCTTTTAGAATTAATTAAAAACACAAAAGTAGAAAGAACTGATATATTGGTAAGCTTAGATGTGAAAAGTTTATTTACAAATGTACCTTTTGATAATGCACTATCTATTGCAAGGAAAGGATTAAGTAATGATAATACTTTACAAACCAGCACAAGTCTTTCTATTGATAGTATAATGAAACCATTAACAATCTATATAGCAACAATATACTTTCAATACAACATAGAATTCTTTCACCAAAATCAAAAATATCTATGGGCCTCCATTTTCATTTCCGATTAGCAATATTTACATGGAAGATCATGAAAATATAAGTCCTACTGTATCCCTGTTTAATCTCTGACTTCATTATATTGATGATGTATTTGTTGCATATATACACAGTAAAGCTATGTTAGAAGCATTCTGGACCTCCATCAATAACATAATTTATCAATTAAATTCACAATGGAATCAGAACAAAAATATTATTATATATTTTCGTGGCAATAATACCACATGACACAATCAGAATTACAATATACAGAACATCCATACATACAGCATGTACATTCAATCATAAAGAGGAACATAAAATATCAAGCTATATTATCACTACTGAACTGAGCAAAAAAGTTTACACATAAATCAGTGAATCATAAATTAGAAAAAATTACATAGAACAAACTTTTATGAAGAGTGAAACCTTAAATAGATAAGAAAAAATATCAAAAGAAAAAATATTTATAGATACTCTGGCATATGCCTACATATTGGAATAAGAAGATAAATTATTGAAAAATTTGTGATCAATATAACATCAAAACAGTTTTCCAAAAGTCACAGCACATTAAAAGGAATCTTAACATCTAAAACATAAATTTAGAATACTAGAAAAACAAAAATTTATCTATACAACACCACTGTTAATGGGAAAATATCATATTGGTGAAATCAATTATCTTATTGAAAAGTAATTAAAAGAACAGAAACTGATGATTAGAAAGGAAAAAATGAGTTTATCTAAAATAGTAGATCCAGGCATGAGCATTGAATATATGTATGGAAAAAAAATACTGAACAGCAAGAGAAAAGTACAAAGAAAAAAAAATTAATGAATTCCATGATAAATGTTAAATCTCTTAAATCAACCAGTGTGATAATTTATGATGGTTGGAAACCTTTCTCTTAAGAAAAAAGTGAAAAAAAAGAACTCTCATAAATAAGAATATTAAATTTCTACTAATCATTGACTATGAAAAAATAGTCTGATTAGTTAGAATTTAATGTAAAATTCAGTATTCAAAAATATAAAGTTCCCTTGTATTTATTGTTTGGACTATTTCCATCATCAATATGAGTATTGAATGTTTTTAGAAAAAATTAACTTTATTTAAATATTCCAAATACTTTCAATTGTTAGTAATAGCACACAGGTTAGTATATGCACAACATTTTGAGAGGTATTATTCTCCCCTCTTCTTTGGGTGTTGCTGTCCTGACCAGTGACAGTACTAGCATGGAAATCAAACCTGGATCTTTAGATTCCGGAGTATTGAATTTTAAGGTAACACTCTAACCAATTACCTTAAAATTTAATACTTAAAAATCTATAGATCCAGGTTCAATTCCCATGCTAGTACTGTCACTGGTCATGCCAGTGACACCTGAAGCTGAGAGGAGAATAATACCTCTGAAAATGTTGAGCATATGCTAACCTCTTCGCTATTACTAATAGTTGAATGTATTTGAAATATTTAAATAAAGTTAAATTTTTCTAAACACGTTCAATGCTCATATTAGATGATGGGAATAGTCTAATATAAAAATACAACTAAAACACCATCATCACAAACCTTCAGGAAAACCCTAAAGTTCTTTTGTTTGATATCCATGTTAGTAAAATCACTGAGTGGGACAGCAATTCCTGAATAAGAATGGAGAATAATCTCATTCTAAACCTTATTTTATATATTAACTTGTGTGTTTTATTAACAATTAAATGTATTTGAAATGTTTAAATAAAGTTTGATTTTTTTTCTGAGGATATTTAACAATCAATGTTAGATGATGAAAAAAATTCAACATATGATTACAATTAAAATATTATCATCACAAACTTTCAAGCAAACTTTTATCCATGTATTTAATTTTCAATTTTTTTTAATCCCAACATATATATTTCCATTTTTTGTAGACTGGTTTGCAGTCATTTTATTAAATGTCAAATCTCAGTTCAATATGGTTCACAGACAAGTTTTTTTAAAATAAAAAAGATATAATATTAAGTTACATTTTTGATGTTGATAATGTTTTATTGCTAAGAATGTCTTGCATGTTTTTGTTTAATCATTCTCTCATTAAATGGATGTTTTAAAACGAGAGAATAAAATCAGGTGCTTTTTTTATTATTGTTTGTTTCTTTTTTGATTTATTAATTATTTATTCTAAATTGTTATTTTCTGCTAAATGATTTATTATTGGTTTACACTAAAAGAATGTTTCTGGCCATTATTCTTCATCAGTTAAGATTTTTAGACATTCACACATAAATTCAGAAGATATCTTTAATTATTTTATATTGTATAGCTAGTATGCCAAAATTCAAATACACTCTAAATTTTTAAACCCAGTACAGTTTGCTTATACAGTTATATTGATCTGACATTGTCCAGAAACTATATACATATAATTTTATAAAAAAGTTAAAAATAATTCTGAATGTTAAATACATTAATGCCAAAAGTCAGGAACTAGTGTTGAGGTATGGTCATAGTCATATATTGTATAACTATTATTCAAACTTGTAAATATATCACTTTGATGGAGAGAAAATTGAGTGAATGCTGCTTCTAAAACATTTATTAAATAGAAGCAAAAAAAGGCAGTGACAAAATGATAAACTGAAGAGGCATTTACCTAGGGTGCCAAAGACACACAAGCATTTGAAAATACTTTATCTCAAGCTGAAGAATTAGAAAAACTTTTAAAAATAAAGCCAATAATGTTTACAAAAAAATTTTTCATAACAAATATTTAATTATGAAAGCAAAGACAATATCTATTGCTATTTATGACAAAGAATGTTTAGAACAATAAGATCAAACTCCACTGTTATAGATCCCCCACACAGTATATAATATTGCATGTTCCAACAATAATTGTAAAGGCACATATTATGGGGAAAGCAGAGCATCTTTGGCCACACAATTAGCACAACGTAAATTTCATACAATAGAGCTTGCAACGATCCTTCTAACTATTCAGTTTTCTATCAGCACCAGAGCACAAGTCACCATGAGTGCATTCCGGACAATCCCACAATCATGTGTAGAGAGAGACATGACCTCAAAAGAAAAATCAAAGAGGCTTTATTCATCTCACGAGACAACGATGCCATAAACAGGAAGGACACATGCTTTGCTTTATCAAAAAAATGGAATTAGCTTATTTGCATATTAAATATATTAGCAAGCTATGATTATGAAGGCAAGATTCTTTGAAAGTGCTCAGCTAGTTTATTATTTTTAGTTAGCTATTTTGTATTAATAGCTTTTGGGAACAGTTGTGCCGCACACGCACTCGTGCTTGAATACATATATTTCCCAAAAGTAAAACTATTTGACTTAACAATAATATTAAGTATTATTTTAGATACAATATTAACATCACATGTAGAAAGATTTGAGTAAATAATAATGTAAGAATAAAATTAGGATTTCCATTTTAATAAAAATAGGAAATTTAAATGAATTTAGAAACAATATATGCTAGATCAGTCAAGCATTGGTGGTCAAGAAGTCAGCAACAGCTGCTTTACAAGAAGTTGTCCCAGGTTAGCGGGTTCACTTCCCGGCTGATGCTATGACACATAAGAAAAATAAATATATGCTAGATCACTTGCAATTACTTCTAAATGATGAAAATAGTAGTGATACCAGTTATTTGAAGAAGTTTAATGTATAAAACAGTTTATTTTTCAAAAACATCAATTTGTCTCTTAAAAACTATTTAATTTTTAAAGTCAAGCAATTTACAGAATATAATCTGAAATATATGATTCCCATTGAGAATTTTGCTAGCAGTTTTTTTTTACAATAGCTACGACTGAAATTTTTTTTTAACAAATTCAAAATTATCAAAACACATTTATTTATATTTGCAGATGACAATAGTTAAAAGATTAAATTGTTTTTAGCGTATTACTCAGACAATAAACATGAATGAAAAAATAAAAACATTAGCGGATTTAAAATTAAGAATAAAGTATATAATTAATTAAATTAAAATTACAATGCGAAGTTAATATTTTTTGTTTGTAATCATATTTATTTGTTTCTCTTTTATGTAGAATGTCTAAGTGAATAGAAATGACAAATAGAAATATTGAAGTTATGCAGTTATAAATAATTTGAAAAATATTTGTACCTTCAATTAGAAAGTACTTAAGTATTAATACATTAGTAGTATTACACTCAGTTTCCCAGGTGCAGAATTATTTTGGTTTGTTCATAAGTAATAGAAAATGATGACTGATGATAATCAAGTATTTTTAATCGATTATAATGTTTTAATGCTTAGTACAACTTAACATAATACTATAAATGCTTTCATGCACTGCCTGTAAAAATCATGTTTTAAAAATACATTTACATTTAGAAAGCAGAAACATTAATATATAAAAAAAGTAATATATGCAACAACATTAAAGCATTTAAAATTTTGTAATCATTATACAAAACAGTCTTAATCATAAATTTTTATATTGTTAAGATCATATTATGTTAAAAGACAAATATAGTATCACTTGAAACATCACACATATATATATATGTTGAATCAAATATGATATTAATGTAAATAGACCTAACCTTTAACCGTTGATGTTATCAAGAAATTATCAATTACTACTAATTGAGAATTCCTGAGACTGAATCAGTTTTTCATTAAAACTCAAACAAAAGACCTTAATATAGGCTTATTATTATTAGATTATTTCTATTTACATTGATATTATCTGCTCATTTCTATTTTTTACTATTACAAAGACATTATATATGATCAATAGATGGCGTTTTACCAAAACCACCGAAACAAGTGTAAAAATTGTTTACATAAATGACAAAAGAGTCAAAATTAACTATCTCTTTCATTTTCTCACCCTCAGATCAGCTGATTTCAAGCTATTTGCTATCATCAGTGAAGGATAAAGTTAGAAACTAGATCTAAACACTGACTCCAAGTGTTTATTCAAAATGTTTCTATCAGTTTGCAAGCGTGAATTTTTCAGACCGGTAAAGTCTTCAAACTCAGCCTAACAAACCAGATATCTGTATGGGTCTGATCTCAGTTCAGTTTCACCACATAGTCAAAGTCTCTGCAATATATATCATTGCAAGAAAACTTTAAAGGTACATTTATGAAAAACAAAAACAAGTTATTCACATAACTTGCTATCACTTGTTATTTATGATCAATAGATGGCGTTTTAGCAAAGTCTTATGCCAGATAAGGTGTTATTTAATAATCTTTGCTCATATTTTGTCATTGTTTTCTCTAAGTTTTGACCAGCTGAAATGCAAAACATTATCTATCAATTTGAATAGGTTCTTTTAATTTTTATTTTATTTTTAAAATTAATTATAGCTGATATCTTAGCAGGTAAGTTACATGTGGAACTTTGCACTTGTACAAAATTTTCAAAGTGTCTTTGAAAATAGTTAATTATTTTTATCTTATAAATGTTACAGCAACAATACATATTGCCACTATTTACTAATCACTTAATCTATGTATAGTTAGTTATGTTTACTACTTAAATCTTAATTTAGTTTAAAGTATTTTTATAAATTAATAATTATTTAGATGAAATTTAAATTTTTTTTTTTTAATAATTGAATATATTTTTTAGTTTAAGAATTTGTTTACTTAATTTTTATAAAGGAACTTATTTAGAGTTCATTTTTTAAAATGTATTTAAAAGTAATTAAATTTATTAAAACGTGCTGTTTTAAAGTTTCTTTTATTTGTTTTTTTATTTAATAAGGAAAAAAAACAACCTTATGATTCTAGTCAAGAACTTACTAATAGAGTAAAAGAGTTGACTTAATAAAGCAATAAGAATACCTTGTTACTTCCACTGAATTAATCTATATTATAATTCCCAATAATTAATGAGACATGACTCAATTGAAAAAAATAATTCAAAACAAAATAGATAAATGTGAATTATTAGCATTATAAGTAAATCAGTAATAAAAGGTAGAATCACTATTGATCTAAAAGGTAAGCAGGGTCCTCGGTTTATATTTTCACAAATAATTTTGGTTCTATTTTTTTTTCTATATGAATAGATCTTTAATTTAAAAATAAATGAAAATCATTTTAAAAAAAATACACGTATTTATTATTGTTTGTGAGATAAATAAATATCAAACAAAAATTAAGTATATTTATTTTTTTTATTATTTTTTAAAATAATTATTAACTGATATATTAACAAAGATAAAGTAAATAAAAAATATATACATTTATAGGCAAAAAAAAAATAAAGCAATTTTTGAATAGCTCCTGTAGATCAAAACTATTATCAAAAAGCGGATAGAAATCAGTCCCTAACTTGCGTGAAATGGTGTAGTAATAATTACATTACGGAAATATTCATTAAGTAAACAGTTTTCAAATCTAATGGGAATTAACGATTGCTAGTGATTTTCCATTCTTGCTTTATCTTCTAGTTAAGTTTAGCGAACAATAGTAAACAACTGGTAATTTGGCTATGGGCCACTTATCTGAAAGAAAAATGCTACCTTTGGTTTGCACTCTTGATTACTGGTGTAAAAGATTGTTAGGCTAATCATTATGTCACGGGATTTTGTATTATACACAAACTCACACCGATGAGTATTTATAGATAAAGATTAATCAATAAAAAACAAAGTATTACTTATCACTCTCCACTTGCGGGGGTGTAAGAATTTGAGTGGTCATTCTGCTCTTATTTTATTTTTTAGCTAAGAATAGTTAAATACTTATTTATTAACAATAATAGATGGTCAAGTTAGTTGACTAGCTATTTAAAAAAATATTAATTTATATATATATATGCACAGGTTTTATACATGCATATCCAAAAATGAGATCACCTGTTCTCAGTCATGATATTATTCTATTTAATTCTTCTCTATTTTTGACACATCAATGTTCATGAGACTCATTATTCAAAACAGTAGCACAAATCATTTCTTGTATTAAAGGATTTCCCTGATATATATATTGAAACAGTCAGTTTGTACAATCCAACTGTTTTATTTACTATATTCTATAGTAGTATCCTTTTATATATAACTACCACCAAATTCTCATATATTATGCTAAAATTATCATAAAAACCTGGCTAAATTTAAGCCTAAATACTTTAACTATATGTGTGTGCGTATATCTCTACATATAGAGAGAAAATTGCATTGATATTCGTAAATCTCTAAAAATACGCACATATATATTTCTAATAAGAATTAAATAAAAAACGAGTTGTATGTGTAACTTAAGACTACATATTAGCTAGAAGAATAATGTTAATAAGATTTAAAACATTAAAGATTTCTTTATTTTAAAATATTTATTAAATTAGTAATATTTGAAATTATATATTTGTGAATATATTGCTAAATTAAATGGTCAAGTTACATATATAACAAAATGTTTTTCCAAAGTTTAGATTTGTTTTGCTAGTCAAAGTGACGCCAGAAAAGTTAATCCTGGTCGCTGAAAATTGACCCAATTTATATTTAGAATTAAAAATAGATTTAAATTAAAAAGATTGCATAAATTACCGTGTGTCACGGAGGTTAATTTGACCTAATTAAAAGTTTGACACAGCAGGCTTTCATGATTACTGGCAATAAGCGAGTAAGCTAAGAAAACGAATCTAAAAATAAGATATTGAAGGAGAGGGGGTCTGCTGGTATATAAGCTAAAGCATCCATCTTTAAAACACTCGAAGAGAGCTCTATGATTACAACTTTAATAAAGTACTTGAATAGCATTAATGATGATCATGTCGGGGTAAAGGCCTAAAATCTTGTCTTCCTCCTCCGATAAAAAGCTATCTGATGTGGAGAAAGATGAAGTAACCACTGTAACACTTAAAGAGGTCCCACGATGAAGAAATAACTTGTTAGCAGAAAGAAAAGAAAAGAACATGGTAAATACTCCAATTCTAAAGCTTTCCACTAATCTCAACTCTAAAATGCTAGCTTAAATCTAAATCAATGGCCATAATAATAATGTAAACTAAACTTACTTATAAATGTAAATTTTATTTTGTTTTATTCCAATCCTAAAATATTGCCTAAATTATAAATGATTTAATAACTTTATTTTAATCCTAAAATCTTGCCTGATTTATAAACTCATTTATTCTTGTGATTTGTTAAATAATTAATTGACTGATTGATTTGTAATGTTATTTCAAAATCTGAGTTATTTGCATTGAAAACACAATTAATTTATTGATTTGATTTTATGTATTGGTTTACTTGTAGAAATTATATATGATTGGTTTAGTTAAGTATTGGTTTTATTCTAAGTAATTAAATGCTATTCAATTTTAACTTGCTAAAAATCTATAATTTAAATGCTCTAATATATGTTAAGTTAATGATAATATTTGCCATCATTAATCTTATATATTTAAAATTATCGAAACTGAATCAATCATATTTCAGCGAATGTCACATAAGTTCTATTTTAGAACAAAGCCAAATTTCAGATTTCACATACGTGAAATCTTATCGTATTTTAAATCTTGCATTCTTAATTAAACCTATGCCAAATCTTATTATTTTCCATTGTGATATTGTTTATGCTATATGTATTCAAAACCGAGTTTTATTCATAGTTAAATCATTAACGAGAATTAAATGTAGATTCTCACGCATATATATGTCATTTTGCGTATATATGTAATATGTGTAATAATGCACAAACTAAAAGCTCTGTTTTGAAACGGATGAAATATCTTAATTAAGATATAATTACAAGCGTACAATTATTCTAAAATAGATTTGCTTTTAAATATAATATTTAACCAATATTAAGTTGAAGTGATAGAATACAGCATAAATCTATAATTCTATATTGTAATTTTCCCATATGCTGTAATCCTCCTTAGATAAATAAAAGCCTATATAGATAGCTTTATAACTTGGATTTGTAAACTTTCCTTAATAGTATAATTATAAATACTATCATATGAACTGATACATGGTAGTTTCATGAAAGAAACTATTATTTAGCACCTTAAATTTTATGATATGATAATGTTGTCAGTGGTGTGTATGTGTCCTTAAGAAACACTATGGCATAACTCACTTGTTGCTGCTACTTTAATGGTTGTATGTGATTGCACTGCACCATTACTCTTAGTTTGGGCAATTATCTTCCTCAGATGGTGATTGGTACAAGCCAACCCATTCTGCATCCTTAGAAATGGAGCATGAGACTCCCATGGAGCATAAGACTCTCACTTAAATAAATTGCTCGATCGGCTGGACTAAAGGTCTCCTATGTCACAGCAATGAGTTCGGTTGAAAGGAACTATTAGTTGGTAAGAATCCTGTGAATAAGGCACATAAATGAGATGCAAAAGACTCAGAATTGTATGTTTCTATAAGCCTAGTATCTGAAGTCTAGCTGCCAATAATCAGTTCATCCCTCCATTATAATTGTTATTTTCAGCTTTGATCTGAAGTAGAATCCAATTTAAAATGTATATTAGCTATGTAGAGAATATATTAATTATTTGCGCTTGGTAAAATATGTTCTTTATAAAAATTTATAATCACTTCTACTAACTATAAAGCCAATATAGCTCCTAATATAGCATAAACTAGGCATAGATAAGCATGAGCATATTCATTTAGTCATAAAATTAATATTAAAGCTCATGAAAAGATCAATTCAATTGTATTATAATTTCATTACCTGCGAGTGATAGATTCACATATATATAGCTAAATAAATTCGTTGTAACCTAAAACTACAATCACCTGTGAGTGATTAAAATGCTATATATATATATATAAACCGGAAGTGCATAAACCTTAAAAACTTAAATATTTGTAACTAAAAATTTATAATCACCTGTGAGTGATTTTATCGATCTCCTATATACGTAGACCAAGTCATGTATACCTCAGCCATAAGAAATTATATATCTAAACCCATCACTTGCGTGTGAACCCAAATAAATGTAAACATCCCTTGATCACCTGTGTGTGAAATCAGACACCGAGTTATTGTAATATTGTTTTTAATTGTTTTAATATTTTAACTTCATTAAATTAATTTTAAATTTAACCTTGCTTCATGTCTTAGTCTTGCTCACCAACTCGTAATTATTTATCATTTAGTAATTATTTCATTATTAGTTATTAAAATCATTTCACTGTTTAATCATCATATACTAGCCACATGATACCTATATACATATACTAGATAGAATACCAACTTTCTCCCAATCTTTTGCTTGACTGATGTGCTACTACCGGCATGTGAAGAAGGAAATACTGCTGTAGCCTCAACTGTATCATCTGCAAGGTGGTAAATCTCTGAGCAACGATAAAGGAACTAGGGTTAGGCCAGAGTAGTGGCATCCACCACTGTAAACTGGTCAGCCTTAGGATGATTTATCAGAGTTCTAGATTTTGTTCCACGAATGTACATATTTGACCATTACAATATATATATATATATTTGAATTTGAGCTTTTTCAGAAATGCAATTTTTACTCTTAGTCTCAATTATTAACTAAATATTTTCCCATGGATTAGGCTTATACTACAATAATCGAATAATCTAAAAAATACACTACTATATATAAAAATATAATCGACAAACATAAACTTGAATAAATTTAGATATATCTGCAACATTACTTATTTTGTATAATAGTGATAAATACAAAAAACTATTAAATAGATGCTCTATATTAAATGTAAAAAGAAAAGTATAACAAAAGTAATTATTATATAGATATAATAACAGCTTAAAATAAGTTAAACAAAAATAATAATCATACATTTGAGTCAATACTCTGTTACAGTAGTAAGACATAATTTATACTAAAATTAATAAAATAAAAATTAGCTAATAAATGATGAGAAAATAAAAGAAATGGTGATGTTTCAATAGATAATGATTCTAATATTTAACTTTCAATGCATTTTCTTATAATAATAAACTATTTTATTACTTATATATTGTTCTAAGTAAATAAAAATAATGATTTTTTTTTCATATGTCATAGCATCGTCCGGGAGGCGAACCCACAACCATCTGCAAACAACTACTTGCTTGCAAGGCAGCTGCGATGACCTCTCGGCTAACAACACTTGACAAATGAAAATAATGATTGTGCCATTTTTGAAAACCACATTACAGGATAATTTTTTTAAAAATAACGTAGAGTTTTTATATCCAAAAATATTTAACTGAAAATCATATCAAACAATATCATTCGATAAGTAAAACAACTTATTATTAAAGCAATTGATTTTAGAACAAGACATTTTTATATTTCCACACGAATAATATATATAAATTATATAATGTGTAATACATTATAAATATTCATGTTTTCTTGAACTTAAACGTAAATAAAAAGGAAAGTCATAATAAACAAATGGGATTTGAAAAAAATGAATGAAAGGAAATAAATAACAAAAGAAATAAATAATATTTCAATGAGGGAGTAACAAAAATTTATCCAAAATTATTTTGTATAAAGTCAAGAGGCGATAATAAAAATCTCTGTTTTACTTGCGTGTCTTAATTTTTTAAACAAGTTACAGCTGTACAAATGTTTCAGGAGATTATATCTCAATATATGGTGTGTGATTATCTAAATCAATTAACATTTAGTGAATTGACAAAGTAGTACTCTTAATATAGACAAAATTTTAAGAGTTTTACAATTTTCAAAGCATCATAAATATTATAAGCTTATAGAACATTATAAGTTTATGATGGTAGTTAAAATATGGTGTACTTTTAAGTTTATAATGTTATTTAAAAAGATTAGATTGCATTAAATTATTTATTCCCTCTATAAAAATTTATAGCAGTGTTTGATAAAAAATCAACTAACCTTTTGCAGGTCATCGGTTTCAGTCAATCAAATTTGATAGCATCAATTTGAAGACTACTTGGTATCACATCTCAATACCTATAATATCACACAGATTTTGCAGTATTAGCCATTATGATGATCTTGCAATTTCTATATCTTCTCTATGTTGTTTCAAGCCTATATATAACTTTATAATATGGTGCATGACTTAAATTTTCCCACAGCTATAACTTTAATGTATTAGTTGAAAAAATTCTGATGCAAGAATTTTATGAACCTTTTGCATGATTTATAGTATTCTATTAGCATGGTAATGCCATGAGGGAAGTGTTCAAGAAATCAAAAGGAATAAAAATTTTCTATAGGCCAAGCATTTTAGCCTGAGGGCAAATAACTGAATAATCTAGACTGCTAAAGAAAAATTGTACTTTTCAATAATTTGTTTACAAATTAAAGGTTTTGGAGCAGTATTTTATAAAAGATTTACTTTTTTTTCTCATGTGTCATAGCATCAGCCGGGAAGCAAACCCACTATCCTGGGACAGCTGCTTGTAAAGCAGCTGTTGCTGACCTATCGACCACCAATGCTTAGGAATTTGTCTTTGAAAACAATCTATTTATAAAATGTGAACTCTGAGAAAGTTTGTTATGGCAAGTAAAAACAGTTTCTACTGTGTAAAATAAAATTGTCTTTGTCAAAATAGTAAAGACAATATTTTTTAAATATTTTAATAACAATAAATAATATACTAATTTTCATTATTTCTTCTTTTTTGATGATAACTAATAACATTTGTTTTTTATTAATATAATATTTCCTTCTACTACCTTTTTGAATAGATAAATTATATCCATTGACACTGAGTACCATTATGGTAGATGAAAACTTTATTTAGATATTTATTTTTGCATAAAATATTACTTGTAAAGGTTTAGCACTCGAAAGTTTATATTTGTAATAAATAATGTTAATTATTTATTATCAATGTATTATATAGAAAAAAGGTTTAATAATTGTAAAAACAAAATGTTCAAATATAGAGAAATATTAACAAAAGACTCACTAAGTTCCATTCAAAATAGAAAGGTGTAGTTTGCTACTAAATGGGCTAAAGAGACTCCAAATGCTTAAATTGATATTAATGTTTGAACATAAATTCTAGCAATAATTTAATTATAGCCTGCTTTGTATCAACTTAATGTTAATTAACAAGGCAAAACTTGTAAGCAATATTATTTTTAAATAACTTTGCCTTCAAATAAACATTTAAAAAATCTAAATATTAATTAATTAAATATCACATAAATATATATTATATTAATGTTATTGTTTTAACCCTCTTTAGAAATTTAAAGAAATGTACAGTTCTATATATACAATGTTTGATAAAAAAATCAACTAATCTTTGCAGAACATATTTTCTGTCAATCAAACTTGATGTCATCAGTTTTTCAGAGAACTATTTGATGGGATTTCTGCTAGTCTCTTGAACAGCTGATAATATTAGGATTGATTAAAAAAACACATATTTTGCAAAGTTTAGTTTCTGTAAAGTTTTAGAGAGGGTATAAATACATTAATATTAAATTGATTCTATATATATGGATGATTATTAAGCCTGTATTAAATATATTTTTAAAAAAAAATCTTAATGTTCATTGTTTTTATATTAAAAATAAAAGTTAACCTAGATCTATTTATTGATTTTTACTTTGTTATTATAAATTTTAAAAAATAAATCTGATTAATTATAGTTATTATAACTTGGACTGATTTTTTTTTTTAAAAAAAAAAAAAAAATTGTTTTAAATCTGTTCTTCCCAAAGCAAAATTAAAGACAATTACTGAATTTATTTGTAAGATGCTTGTGTCTTTCTAAATCAAAATATGTCTTTTAAAATTTTATTCTGCATTCTGCATGTAAAAAATTACTTTATTCAAAATCTAAGAATTCAAAATCTATTTTAATAATATATATTATTAATATATTTATTTTAATAATGAATATATATATATATTATAACGATCCAAAAGCAAGTGAAGATCGAATCTAACTGCAATCTGCACTACAAGGGCGCCATCTAGGCATTTGAGCCTAGAAAAATTTATAAAGTAGGCAGATACGCGCTGTTAAGATCCCACTTTGCCCATTGTCACTAGCTCATGGAGATGCAGAGATAATAAATAACTTGATTAAGTGCATCTTAAATATATATAAAAATAAAAGCCACTTACAGTAAATAACAAACAAATATTTATTTACGCACATATTTACGCACATATAAATTTTGAATCATTTTAAATTTTGAGGAATAAATTTAACATTTTTAGATTTTTTTATATTAACTTTTAATTTTACATTTAAATAAATTGCAATGAGTTTAATATTTTATTTAGAGAGTCGAGTATGAATAGACTACATAGATTGTATTTGAAAAGAAAATATTCTATCCGTTATTTAACCTTAGGCCAAAAGTTCGCAGTCAAACCGGCATCAATCCATCTGATACATTAATGTATTCAATATAGCATGAAAATACAATAGCACTAAATATACTATACTGTCAGGGATGTACATCTGAACAGTATAGTTAAAGAAGACATTGTCTCTCAACCCAACAGGAATGCTACATCTGTTGGCAAGAAGAACAATAAACAAAAAACTCCATAGGAATGGACTGCATCTTATGTCTTACTATCCAATTCCATTAGGCAAACAGGGGTGTGTGCAGCATATATATGCAATCCTGCCCATAGTGGATCTCATGCTACATTTACTAATTACATCAATACATCCAATCCATTGACCCAATTTAGCTACGAAACAAATAACCTAAGATTACCCTCCCTTACACTATATATATCTTTACAAATCTATATAGCCATTCACGCCCGACTTAAATTTAACATTTATATATGTTCGCACAGATGAATTTTATACAATTTGTTTTATAATGTTGAGTATAGATTGGCTGCATAGATTCCACAGTTAAAAACATTCTAAAATAAACATAACCGATCAAAATATAAAGTCATCGATAACGTCAATTGCAGAGGGGATACAAGAAACTCAATGGTATTCATCATAAGATACCACATCAACATCGATGACCTATATATTCTAATCGAATATGAAAACCACAACATAATTAACCACTAATGAATTTATGCAACGTCTATACCCAACTTAAATTTCATGCATTTAAATAATTTATACAATAAGAAAAAAAATGGAAATGATGTTTATCAAATGCAAAACATATAAAATTAAACATTATTAATTGATCTAAAAACTTACAAAAGTCAGATAAGTTGGCTTGTTTATTAATTTGTCAAACCTGAACGAAAGTTCTTAATTATTCTTTTTTTTTATGATTTTAAAAATTGTTGATAAACAGAGCAAAACTCTCCATACAGTATTGCCACCTGTGCTAAACAGAGTAATCAATGGATGCCAGAAGGCTTGTGCATAAAATCCTATCTAATGCCTACTCATCCAATATCCCCAGACTAGTTTCTGGCTTGTGGCTATCGTCAGTGAGGAGCTTTGGATCTGAGAGCACTGCATCTAGATCTTAGGATCTAATGCAACCCTCTAGCAAACACCTTTTATCTCTACTTAACTACAAAACTATGAGAATGAAATTGAAAACATAAAAAATATTTTCAATTTAAGCCCAATAGCTTATATAGTCATATGGGTCTGAACTCAGTTCAGCACCCATACCTTTTGGTGTCTTTGGCTCTTTTACAACCATAGCCACCACTATCCTATTAGGCAGGATTGGTGTTAAACCATTAAGCATCACATGATCACATCTCCTATACTAGCACATTAATTGTTGATAAACAGAGCAAAACTCTCCATACAGTATTGCCACCTGTGCTAAACAGAGTAATCAATGG
The DNA here is from genome assembly GCA_028023455.1 of Epiperipatus broadwayi. Lineage (NCBI taxonomy): Eukaryota > Metazoa > Onychophora > Udeonychophora > Euonychophora > Peripatidae > Epiperipatus > Epiperipatus broadwayi. The sequence continues at coordinate 6,607,878 of JAQFVV010012429.1, read as the reverse complement.
ATGCCAGAAGGCTTGTGCATAAAATCCCTATCTAATGCCTACTCATCCAATATCCCCAGACTAGTTTCTGGCTTGTTGTTTAGTTCATATAGCTTACAGTAGAATCCAGGTTCCTGTTGGCAATTCCCACAAAAACTTTCATGGCAGACCGGTCTGATATTTTGGAGGTAGCATTAGCTGGTTCCATTCTGGTATCACAGTCTTTTCATTTTTAAAATAAGTGAGAGAGAACGACAAGTGCGTCTAATCGTTCATCTCACCAAATGAAACTGGAAACTGACTGGAACTCAATATTTTTCTTTTTATAGTCCTCCTATGGATTCCACGAACAAAACCGTTACTGTTCCATTTTTTCGTTATGGTCCGGGCCTTTATTTGCTTCCATTGGTCAAGCTAAAATCTCTTTATTCTCTTATCTATTTTTCATCTGACTTTTTAATCACACAGCTTTTGGATAATTAACAAACAATCATTTCCATCTACAAAAATGTTTTATCTTTAAATCTTGTACTTTTTTATAAAAAAAAGTACGTTCAAATACTTATCTATTTGTTTTTTTAAAAAAAAAATTTTTTAAAGTTTTGCATCTGTGCGAATATATACGTTTAACAAACATTTTAATTTTAGCGTTTAGTTTTTTTTAATACATTTATTTTTATTTGCGAACTTAAAAGTTTTTATTTCAATTTAATGTAACGGCATATTTATATATCGTTACAATATATACATATAATATTTTGAAATTAAAACTCATTTATCCTCTTTATCCATAGCATAAGACAACACTTCTTACAAGAAAAGAGCATTCTATCTTCTTTTTTTAGTCCATTTTCTTATACAGAGGGATATTTAAATCATTTAAGCTAGAAAGAATGAATATTTAGTCAATTATGAAATTTATTTTAAAGATATTTTAAATTGATTGATATAATTAATTGTCACATCTGAAAGTTTTCTCAATTTAAAAATTGTCAACACCAATTCAACAATGAAAATATGTAATGTAGATAACTGTTACAGTAGTAAATGAATTGCCCTCTAATCATAGCATAAGACAGTAATTTTTATGAAAAAAGGGCAGTCCATCTTCTTTTGTCAGTTCATTTTTTTATATAGAGAAATGTCAATCTCAAAGTATTATATATATTTTTTACTGTTGAAACTGTACATACATTCCTATATATGTGTGCGTTACCATTTACTATTTGTTCAACTTACTGATCCTAAAGTCAATGGCAGTTAATAAATATTAATAAGAGATATGAAATATTTAGTGAAATTTATACATGTAAAAATATGTATATATATATTTTATAGGTGTGTATGTAGGCCAAGTGCAGAAAAAAAATTTAAAATAAAATAAATGAGAAATTCTTTAACAAATAAACATATAAACTAATGGATTTGAGGTAACATGAAGAAGATCAAATCAATAGATAATAACATACTAGTTCCTGGTGATCTTCCTGGCCAAATTTAGCTTCATATCAATTTTAAAAAAGGATGAATACTAAGTTTAGTGATGCTATATGATGGTGAAAAGTGATACTTAGTAAGTGCCCATCAATATATAGAATTTTAAATGATTTTAAATGGAAAATCAAAAGTGACCAGAATACCAGTGCCTGTTGATGGTGAGGAAGTATCTTTGGAGCAAGCCATGTCTATGGAAGTAGTCAGCCGGGTCAATTTGAAATCTATACATTTTTATTTCCAGAAATCTAAAGAGATGTCAAATGACAGTAATCTATTTCTGTAATTGGTACAGCTTTGATGATGAATTACAGCCAAGGAGATTGAACTCTATTATTTTTAGTTTCATGGATTATAATGACAGTTAATGATGTTGGGAAGTTTTTTTAAATTAAGAGACTGTGAAATGGTATTTGATTCTGATAATTTGGAAGTATCAGTAAGTCTAATTGTTTGTTGATCAATTGATAATAAATTGGATGAGTTTTGTTGGGGGGAGGAAGTCATGTTGGGATGGTATTGGTTCTGGTTCAGAGGGTGATCAAGGTGAATGATCAGGGTGATACAATGAGGTGATGGTTTGCAGGGTTTTGTAGAGGCTGTTAGCAATCTAAGTGGTGAATGATATGTGGTTTGTATCATCAGGATTTGTTTTTCTTTGTTGGTGATTTTTCTTAGGCCATTCAGGCTTTCTCATGCTTTTATTAGGAGTTGGGATGGAGGAGAAAGTGATCTGGGTGATAGTCATGGTGCAGTTGTTTCCATGATATTTGTTGAAATTTTATTTCTTATGAAGTGTTGATTCTGTGAGATGTTTTGATGTGGATTAACATCATGAGGGGGATAGGTATTCATAGTATATCCTGCCATTCTTGTTGCATTAGGGAGGGCAGATGATCTAGATTCTGGAGATGAAGTTGACAGTGTATACACAATGGGGATAGATGGGAATTTGTTCTGGTATGTGTGAAAAATCTATTGACATAAACTGTATATCCGATATGGGAAGCGGGGCTAGCCTAGCTGGGAGTTTATTAAACCATCAGACTGGCTGTTGTTGCAGGTCACAGTTGGGGAGTGACCAGACTGTAATTCATGGCTGGTTTTTTGCAAATTTGTTTAAGAGGTAGATGTTGATAAAGGTGGGACTGGAAGTCTGAGGCACTGGGTTGCAAGATAACCTCCATAACATTGAAGTTTTAGGCCATGAATGTATAAATATAAAGTCTCTTGGTCAAGAATTTGGGTAGGACACTTATCCAGGTCAGTCTCTGGATGCAGTATTTGAATTTTGAATTTGTAACTGTTGCCTGGGATAGGTATAGTGGTATCCTTGATAAGAATTAATTGAAAAAGGTGACTTTGCCAAAGGGCTGCATCATCCTTTGAAAATCTTGAGTGGTGTATAGAAAGAAGTATTCTTTAACATCCAAGTGAGCAATTGTTTTGATTTGGATCAACTATTACACAACATAGTTTCCAAGCATTTTGATTTGACATTGGAAGTACTCCCTTTGGGTAATCTGGAAAGATTCAATCACTAGGTACCTTTAATGATTAGCTATTTGATTGATGGAATTCCCACATCCAATGCATTGCAATGGAATCATAACAAAGTTACTGAATTAATTTGTATAGAGACACATTTTTATTAATCAGTGATAGCACCAGAGATTAGGGTAAAAAAGATCTTTTAAATGTTGTACAAAGCCCCTAAGAGATAGTCCTGAGAAATCTGTCACTAATATTTTCTAGTGTTTCTGATGTCTAGTTGATGGTGAGTGGGATTGTTGTATATTTATATCCAAATCTGTGATGCCATTGATAGTAGTTTTGCAAAAACATGGTATTGACCTTGGAGTGTTTGGGATTGCATTGCTGTTTTTATGGAATGTTTGTATATTATTGCTAATAACACTTGTATATGTTTTTTAGAACATATTTTGATCTTTGGAGCAACCTATATTCTGGTCAACCTGGAAAATTTGTGCATATACTGCTGACATTTCCATATGTTTGGTTAAGATTTGAACTTTGGTTTCTTAGGCTGTTGATATTATTTGAGCTTATATTCTTGTTGCTGTGGGGATTTTTAAAATTTGTAGTTTGATCTCTGGAGAAAGTAGTAGTATCTGAATTTATACTTTGGTTACTATTAAGAATATGTGTATCATTTTTGATGGTGTATCATTTTTGATGAGATTTCTGAATGTTTTCTTAGGATTTGGATTTTTTCTCTGAAGCTGTTGGATATTATTAGAAATTATGTCCTTGTTGCAATGGAGAATTTCCACATTGTTTCTAATAAAGTTTTGATATGTTTTATTAAAATCTGGAACTTTGATCTTGAGAGTCTACAATATTGGCAGAGATATCTAGTCATGTGATAACTCAATGCTATATCTGAATGATTAAATGCAAGAATTTTTAACACATTTACAATAAAGAAAACAGCAGAAATGCAAAAATAAAGTAATTGAGTGATTAAAAAAATTGTAAGCACTATATATAGGTAAAAATTTTACCTTTGTCATCTTGGTATTTAAAGGGTGCTTTGACACTACATAAAATAGAGTTAGAAAACTGTGTTTTATGCAGATTAATTACTTTCTGCTGAACTATTATTATTACTATTATTATCATCATCATTACTATTATTATGATTACTACTACTACTACTACTACTATTAAACTACTAAGCAACACACATGATCACCATTCTTTACAGTTAGCAGCAAGCTGTTTACAGAGCTTACTGTAATGGAGAGTTTAGCCTTTGCATTATTATTATTATTATTATTATTATTATTATTATTATTATTATTATTAAATTATTATTATTATTATTATTATTATTATTTATTATTATTATTATTATTATTATTATTATTATTATTATTATTATTATTATTATTATTATTATTATTATTATTATTATTATTATTATTATTGTTTGTTGTTTGTTATTATTATTATTATTATTATTATTATTATTATGATGATGATGATGAAGATGATGTTTCAATAATATATTTCATTGATCAAAAGTTGTGTTATGTAGGTTGTACAAATGTTTTACAAAGGTTTTTCCAGGATTACACATCCATTTAAAATATCTAAGTAAAAATGGTATAAATTAAAATGATACAACTTACAGTAACAATGGACTGAGTTTAAGTGATTGTTGTTTATTGTATAAATCAGATTAACATAGTTGATTACAGTATAATTATACAAACATAGATTTTATATAATTAATTCATGATGTATAAGTGTGGACAGAGTTAGATTATAAATGATTGTCATTAATGATCTTGATAGCTAAGAATATGAAACAACTTACATTATTTTCCCCAAAGCTTGACTGGGCAGGTTAGACATGGTATTAGATTAATAATGTGTGGAATAGCTTTGGTGCAGATAGTTGTACCATATAGTAGATGAAATATTTGGAGAAGGTTGTCAGTTATTTCCTACTGTGGTTGGGGTAGGTTATAGGTTGAACTGCTCTCTAAAAGGAGTGGCCATGTGGCTGTGAAAATGTCAGAGGAGCTGGAGGTTGTTATCTCATGTTTTTAGCTGTACCAATATGTTGGTAAATGTGGATGTATGCCTCTTGGTTTTATTGCCTAACAATAAGGTGCAATATGTGCAACAGAAGACAAACATGATATATATGACTGCACATGCAGTGGTGGGAGTATGATATTTGGAAAGTCTGAGTTATGTGGTAGATGAAAGTAACAGGCTGCCTTTATGCATTGAACAAAATTTGTCATGTAGAATTGAGTGCTTGATAGTTATTGAGAATGTATTGTTGAGTTTTCTCATCTTTGTGGCATATCCCAAAAAGTCACTGATTTTGTACAGACAATGGTACCACATAAAGAATGAAATTTAAAGTGCACACAGGTTAAATTGAATTAGGAAACAAAAAAACTTCAGTTCTAGTATCCATTTTTTAAAATAGCAGAGAAGACATTGGTTATTAATGCCAAGCATTGGGAGGGGTAGTCATTGTTTGAGTTAAGATAAAGTGAGTTATATGTAGTCAGTATGTGTACTTGGAATTGTAGGAGAGGCTGAAGTCTCTTATAGTACTTAGGGTTGAGAAGATGAGAGGTATATGACATTGAAGAAGAAGGGTTATTCATAGGAGTTATTTTTATCAGGCAGTGAATGGTTTGAAACTAATAGCTGCTATTAAGTTAATGGCTTTTGTGTATAGAACATCTGAATGATGTGCAGACCCAGACCATTGTACAAGGGTTGGCAGTTGAGATGTTTTATGGAGATTGATAGATCTTGCAGCCCAAAGCAAATTACTGCATATGGTGTTGTTGGCAGAAATGAATGTTTGAGAATTTGATAATAGGGCATAGTGTGCAATTTTTGTAATAGCAAAAATATTGAACAGGTGTATTTTGGAGAAATTGATAGATATGCCTTCCAAAGTGAGTTGGTAATTTGGAGTACAGAATTTTGTAACTTGATTTGTATTGTATGTCTCATACCAAGAGAGCCTTTGTGAAAAGGAAAGCCTAAGAATGGAGTAGACTTTCATTGAGAAATGGGGGCATATTTCTTTTGTAATAGAGTCCATGCAGCAGGTTTTTGGTGTTTATTATTATTATTGCTATTGTTATTATTATTTTTAACTTAAAATTACATTATACAATATTAAAAATTATGTTACATAATATTTTAAAGAACCCTTAAAATTATATATATATAAATATGTTATTAATGTGTAAATAAATATCAATGATTATACATGCACATACATGCATATATACATATACACAATACGTATATGCAATACACAACATGACTATTTGTTAGTGTTATGAGTTGTTTGTGGCCTGAATATATTTCTTATCATATTCAAATGGTTTTAACCTCTTGATTTGCGTAGCTTGTCTCTAAATAGTGAATTCTCTATGCTGTATTATATCCTGTTTCTACCTACTATGAAATAATGGGTGACTATAATAATGTAAAATGATTAAATTGACAATTTTTAACAGTTGTAAATGTTTAAATATATATATATATATCCGAACAGAAAAAAATAATTATATGTAAACAACATATAAAATCTATGAATTCTTTTAATCAGAAAAAAAGTTCTATATTTTTATTATTTTCATAAAATATTTTAATTTGATAATAGTTTTCATCTTTTTATCATCAGACAAGTTTTGCAATAAAAATAGAAATGTTGGGCTTATTTGCATTTAAAATATAATATTAAAAATGTTACAGATTTATTTTAAAAGACCTTGAACAAAAAATTAATTTTATATAAACAATGAATAACAAAAACTGATATGGCATTAAAAAATATACTATTTTATGTGTTTTACTGCTTCATATTTTTTATTTTTACCAAATGGCTTTTTTAAACATACAAAAAAACTGCTGTAGAAGTTCTTTATATTTTTTAAAAAACATAAATTTTATAATAACAAATCTTAAAAAATACAGTAAATTATATATAATAATAATGCATTAAAAATAGACGTATGCTGTAAGTCACTAGTTAAAAAAATATTTTGTTCACTCAAAATATAACCCTTAAATTCCATGTATATTTAATAATGACTTTTCTAGTAATAAATAATCAGAATCCAGAAATGTTTATGTCTTTGGTTCTATTTATCACTATAGTAAACATGTAAACCATATACAGTACATGAAATATCTTCATTGATGACAACTGTTAAATATTAAAATCAAAAATAATTTTAATATTTTTTTTTTGTATAAAAAATTGTCTAATCTACTATGTAATATTGTTTTTGATTCATTTATTGTCTAATTCTATTAAACTAAAATTTTTATTAAATTTAACTAAAAATGATAATATTGAAACCTTAAAAATATAAAAACTTAAATATTGAATTTTAATTAATAATAAATAAATAACAATTCAAATAATTTTTTTAATATGAATTTAAATATAGTTGGATAGTTATTTACTTTAATTATACTCAGTTAAGGGTAGTTATTTAATTTAAATAAAGGTAAAGAAAGTTCAATGCATTTGATATATTTATAAATAAATTATCAATGAATTTATATTATGTTTTTATTATCATTAATATTTTAAAAAAATAAGTATTGATGTTTAGCAAATTTGTGTATTTAAACAAAAAAAAATGATGTGTATTTTAGAATAAATGAATAAAATCTTAAATATAGTGAAATTTTAAAATAAGAAAATAAGCATGCAAATAAATAGTTTAATTTTAATTAAAAATATTTATTGTTATTCTATTTTCTTTTAAAAAACAAGTAATAATAATGTTTTCAATGAATTGCTGTTTTCATATAAAATACACTCAATCAATTTGATAAGCAAAATTGCTACATAGTAGCAATTTCGTATGTAAATCAAGAATATTTATTTTTATATGTAAATAAATAATTTTGACTTATTTGACATTAAAACTATTATTGAATATTTATTTAACTTTGTGACTAAAGTATTGAAAGAGAAAACTAAAAATTGTGTTGACCCACTTATACATATTAATAAGTTAAACAGCGGTCTGAGGAGCGATCAGGCCTAGACACATGACAGAGATTTTTTGACAAGAAAAGAATGATACACTCTTCTCTTTTACTTAACTTTTATATATATAAGCCAGTCTTAAGCATCTTGGCTTGAAAGCATGAATATATAAACATATACATTTATTACTCACTGAGTTATTAATTTATGATATTACAGTGTGAAATCTTAGATTTACTATACCACAATTTTCTAGATGTTAATATAAGTTATCAGCAATGTATGTAAATAATATTTTGTTTAAATCGCATGTTGTTATTAAATTAGTAATGACTGGAAGGTTGCTGTTCTTCCACATGCACCTTACTATTACTTTCAGACAGCCAGTAGTTGTTGAAACAGCGGTCTGAGGAGCGATCAGGCCTAGACACATGACAGAGATTTTTTGACAAGAAAAGAATGATACACTCTTTTCTTTTACTTAACTTTTATATATATATAAGCCAGTCTGATCGCTCCTCAGACCGCTGTTTAACAGCTATTGGCTGTCTGAAGGTAATAGTAAGGCGCATGTGGAAGAATAGCAACCTTTCAAGTCATTACTAATTTAATAACAACATGCGATTTAAACAAAATATTATTTACATATTAATATGATAATTTTATATGTATTGTTATAGTATATATTTGAATTTATTCACATCTATTTACATGAATTTAAATAAGTGTGAAATAAACTTTATCCAACAATAATACATATTGTAACAGAAGATTTAATTATATAGAACCAACACCAATTTTTTAATAACTGGAAAACATTAGTAAATTTGACATTGATTGGTAACATCAAATTTAATAGTCAAAAACAATGTAAATATAAATAATGTGTATAATAAAAAAACTTTACATGATAAAACAAATGTATTGTCAAAGAAATAAAAAAAAATTAATACATTAGGGAAATAAATATTACAGACATATTATGATTACATAGCAAAATATTTTAGACTTTAGTTATATAATCAGAAAAATAAGAAAAATTATAAATAAATAACTAATATTTAAATTTATTAATAAAAATATAATTTTTCAAAATTGTCTTTTTAAACTATTTTTTACTTAGTTATCTTTCAACAAAATTTCATTAGTTCAAAATTTTAGCATGCTAGAATTAATAAATCATTTATTTATTTATTTAAAAATATTATTTACTTTCTTATAAATAGTTCATTAGAGTATTCATCTTTAAAAATATTTTCATGTTTTTATTACAATAAATTGTATTTTTAGATTAATTAAACTTGTAAGTCCAAGTATCCATTTTTAACAATTTTAAACTTATTCATGATAAAATAATAAATTCATTTATTTATTCATGAATTTCTTACTTATTTATGAATAAATAAATTTAAAATATAAATATTGATGATTTTGATATTTTGTTTTTGGAATAATTTTACTATTAACCAATCAATTATATTTTAGTAAGATTTCTAAAGTATATTTTTGAAACTATTTTACTTTTATTGAACTCTCAAAAAATAGAGTATGAAGTTTTTACTGAGTTCAGTTATTCTGTAATAACTTTTCAAGTTATTGAGTTATTTATAGTTGATCCTCTAAAATGTTTTATTATTTTTTAATCAAAAATATGATTTTTATGAGTTTAAATATTAAAACAAAATAAAGTATTTTACTTAGATTAGCTTTTTTAAAAAAAACGTTTTCAAATACATTTTGAGACTCAATGAAATAAAACATTTAAAATTATTTCTTTAATTTTATGGTGAAACATGGATTCCAATATGTTATTTTCCATAAAACGTTATAGGAATCTAAAACTCATTTAATATACTGTTAAAAATTATATGATGCATCTATTTTTTAAAATAAAATATATATTTAATAAAAATTACATTAAATAATTTAAGTTATATTTGAGTAGTATTGTGAATATCATCACATCCATGTTACTAAAAATATGATCTAAATAATTTAGCACAGAAAAAGAGTAATGAACTTTGGTCAACAACTATTTTAATTTTATCAATGCTTGTTACCTAATTTTAACAGCATTTATTTCTCTCTGTTACAATAATGTGTGTAATTTGATGATATAATGACCAATTAAAAGATTTTATAACAATATTATTTTTAAGACACATTGTAATTAATATTTCACCATTGGAAATTTATCAATGTAAAATTTACATCGAAAGTGTTAAAAAATTAAATAAAGGTTAGTAGCAAAATTAATATTTTATTTATTTCAAATATAAAATAAAATTAAAAATACTATTACATGGTGATAGACTCATTTAGATTTTTGGAAGGGGAGGTATTTTTTTTTTTTCTTTTTTTTATTTTTTTATCTATTTTTTATATTATTAAATAAAAAAAAAAGCTATATTTTTTTTTTCTTTTTTTTAAATTTTATTTTTTTTTTTTTTTTTCTTAGTAATAGTAATTATAATTTTTATTGTTTTAATTTATTATTTTTTATATTTTTATGAGAAAAAAAAAAAATAAATTTTTCTTTTTAAAACATACTAAATTATTAACATATAATAAAACACACACAGAGGTATATTTTTCACAAAGAAGAAATATTTTGAAAAAAAAAAAACAATCCCCCAAAAAAAAGGATATTTTATAAAAAAATCCATAACCAACACATAAACTATGCTATATTTTAAATATATTCACAATAGAGCAAACATAATAATCATAACATTATCTTCACAATATAGAAGTACACATTCTAGTTTGAAAATGTGAAAGAATTAAATTCACATATTTGTAAGCTACAAATTTATTTAAATTAATTCCATCTTTAAAAACCCTTAGATATGGGGCTCTCATTTTAAGACTTATTTTTACTAGAATTTCATTTATACTTTATTATTTATATTAAATTAATGAAAATATGATAGTTATTCTATGATAAAATAAATTAATTGACAGTAGTACTAATTTTCAAACTAGTATCATAAGTAGCCAATTCTACATGTTACAGTAGGAATAATATTTTATATAAATAAACCAATATTTTTAACAAAAAGCAAACTGTTGATTTATCAGTTGGATTAGAAGACCAAACATTTATTTACTCAGTAAACATAATTATTACATGCAACATTATATTGACAAACCATAATGTGCTTATAATTTGAAAACAAAAGAAAATATTAATACTCATATATATATATTATAATAAGATATAATAATAAAATATCTATAATATTAATACTCATATATATATATATATATATGATACTTTGTTTTGATTTATATATATATATTTAAATTATTATTTTTTATTTTCAGAATATTTGTGTTTGTAACCAAAACCAATAACATAATAAAGGAAACTTTTTTGTTAAACTAATTGTGGCTTACCTAAATGGATATAAGGCAGTATTTTATGTTTTGGAAAAATCAATTCAATTTCAGAAATACTACATCAATTTTGTGGATAATAAGTCAAGCTTTTGGTCCTAATATTTTTATTTCTCCAAAATCAGTTTACATTTCTTCTGGTTCTCTTGGATTGTGTTTTTTCATTTGGATTTTAAGTGGTGTTTTTACCATAATAATGATGTGCATTGAAATTGAACTTGCTTTTATTGTTTCACGTTCTGGATTAAATTATATTTATATATGGAGTGCATTTCATCCATTACACCCTCATTGGGGAAATTTATTACCATTTTGTTACTGCTATTTTACACTTTTGCTTATTATTCCAAGTAATTTAGCAATTTTAGCTTTATCGACTACTAAATATTTTTTAGAACTGTTATCGTTTATGTGTTTCACATCAGATTTCTGTCTAAAAGTAATTGCAACATTACTAGCATGTCTAATACCATTTGCACATATTTCAAATTTGAATCAGAAAACAAGAAAAATATTATACTTTAATATCATTTTATTAAAATTTTTTACAATCATTATTTTATTATATGGAGAAATTAAAATTATTACAAACATTGATTTAGCAGCTATTCAATTCAAATTTGAGACATTAGGAAAATCTTTTCATATGGTAATTCATGGACTTTACCATACTACTTGGATATATAATGGTTCAGGAATTATAACACTACTAACTATTAAGAATATAAAAGATAATGATAATTATCCTAAATTATTGATATTCAGTGTTATATTCATAATGTTTATTTACATTATTCAAAATATATTATACAATATTGCCACATGCCTATACGGATATAATACAAATTTATCAATTTTATGCTGCTATCCAGAATATATATTTTATATTATTGCACCATTGTTTTTGATCTTGCTTGCCGTAATTTTTTTCTCAAGTTATGTTATTATGATTAAATACATAACACTAATTGTTAACTCTGCTGTGCAAAATGGACAGTGTATATTAACAATGAGTTGCCTTCATCAAGTGAAAGGAAACCAGACATTATTGTTATTAGTTTTAAGTATTTGTTCTATACCTTTAATAATATTTAAAGATATAGATTCTTTAATAAATCTAGTAGGATTTACCATTTCATTTTTTAATATATTAGTCATTGCCTCTTTGTTAATATTAAGATATTTTAAATTTTGTCATACTGGACCTTTTAAAATTCCTTATACTTTGTTGTTATTTACTTTAAGTTATTATGTATTTCTTGTTTTTGCTCCTATATTAAATAAGCCAGAAGCAAATCAGTTGATATTTTTAATATTTTTTCTAGTTATTGTTGCAGTGCATTATATACTTAGTTATACAAACACATCTCTAAGTTGGTTTTACAATATAAATAATTTTATGCAGATTATATTAAATATATCCACTCCAGTAGATACTCTAAGATAACGTAATTTTATTTAAAAAAGATTTATTTAGTATTTATTGATGCATATATTTTGAATATACTATTCATAATTATATTTAAAAAAAAAACCAATATAGAATAAAAGTGAATGTGTAGTAAAATTTTAAAATCTAACTAAGATAACAATAGAAAGGATCAGTAATAGATATATTTATTAATCCACCTAAATTCCAGATATTCTTTTTCATGCATTTTTTTTTGACTAATTTTCCTTAGTTTTGATGCTACTTAATTAAGAAACTATATTTTTCAAGAGGATCACAAAAAATTCAATTTATAATTTATGGAATGACTTCAATCAATCATGGTTATCTGCAAAAATGTTAAATAAATTTCTACCAAAGTAGTGGAAGTTTGTAAATCTTCATTTGACTTCAGTCTATAATCTTATAGTATTGTCAATTTCTTATAATGTAACTTAATGCAGCTATGTGGATTTTTTTTAATACTTATTGGCATAAACTCTGGGTGTAATTTAGTATGAAGAAAGAAGCAAAGGTTACCTGAATTAACGTTCAACTCTGTTTTTCCTGAAGGTTTGTGATGATGGTGTTTTAGTTGTATTTATATATTGGACTATTTCCACCATCTAATATGAGTACTGAATGTCTTTAGAAAAATTAACTTCATTTAAATATTCCAAATACATTCAACTGTTAGTAATAGCACATCAAACAGGTTAGTATATACACAACATCTTGAGAGATATTATTCTCCCTTCTTCAGGTGATGCTGGCCTAACCAGTGACAGTACTAGCATGGGAATTGAATCTGGATCCTTAGATTTTTGAGCATCTCATTCAATGCTTAAGAATCTAAGGGTCCAGATTCGATTCTCATGCTAGTACTGTAACTGGTTAGGCCAGAAATACCCAAAGAAGAGGAAAAAATAATACTTCACAAAATGTTTTGTATATACTAACCTGTTTGATGTGCTATTACTAACAGTTGAATGTATTTGGAATATTTAAATAAAGTTAAATTTTTTTAAGACATTCAATACTCATATTCGATGATGGAAATAGTCCAATATATAAATACAACTCTGTCACTTCTGATAACCGGTGATGTTTATAAGTCATATAACCATAAATTTTAAATTAAATAAATTTTTAATATTTTGAAATAGTTTTTTAACATTGTTTAGTTAACAACAAACACATAAAATAATGGGAAAAAAACTCCTTACCATTACTTTAAGCTTTTATTGAACTAATTTTATAATGTAATAAAATAAAAGAAAAGTTTGTTATTTTAAAAAAAAATAATTTAACATTTAAGGATGTATTATTTATTAGAATTGTTATAAAGATTTGTTTTTTAGTAAATCATAAAATTAGATCAAATGAGATCCAAGCTATTTTTTTTTTATTACTATGATTATGTTTTGCTCCCAAAAATTTCTCAATAATAAAAATATAAACTAGCCCTTACTTTGTTATTGACTATAAAAAACTTAAACGAAAACTATTATTATATGCTTTTAATTTACTTAATGAATATATTTTGTTTTATATAAATATATTCACATGTAAGGGAAAGTATTGTTAAAAATGATAATATATTAATATTATTTTATTAATATAAAAAAGACATATTTGTTGGAATTTTTTACAAGGGTGAATAAATGATATTAACTTATTCCTTTAAAAATATGGTATTTATTATTTAATCTTTATCAAATGTGTTAAATGTGTATAAGTTGAATTTAAATTTAAAGCTGAATTTTTTATATATGTAGTCTTCAGTTTGTATAGAGTTTGTAGAAAAATAAATTATTTTCAATTACTATTAAAATGTTTCTCATTACCAGCAGTAGCCATTAACAAATGAAAAATACAAAAAATTAAAAAAAGGTCTTAGAGAGATGGGTTTTGCAATAATTATGTTTCCAAATTTACTAATAGTAACAAAAGTTTTTAAAATTTTAAAGTACTGAGAAACAAAACAAGATACGTACACCTGAATCTTCACCAATATGAAAATAAAAAATTTGCCCTGGTTAAAAATTTGACTTTTTATTTATTTAAAAATATTAGTAATTATAAATTTAAAATATATTTTACATTTATTCATCTTTCTGCTCATAAAGCTGAATTATTTTGGTGGAGCTGCAGACAAATTAAAATGACATAATCATGGTTATTTGTTGTGCTAATTTAGTGGCAAAATCTTGAACTAACATGTTTTTTGATTAAATTTAGTTCTAACTAAATTATCTATATATCATCATTTTCCAGCAAAAAGTCAATTCAAAAAGATCAATTATGCTGCCTTTACAAAAAGATATTGATTGTTTATGTGTGATTGACTTTTATAAAATCATAAAATGTAACTTTACACATAATTTATTTATTTTTGTATCCATAAAAAATTGAATTCAATATTTATTGCTCAGTAAGTATGTAATGTCTACAATCAAATATTTTGAATATATTAATTAAGCAGAAAGTTAGTCACTTGAAAATTTACTAATAATAAATAGAAAATTTTTACATTAAATAAAAACAATCACTATCAATAAGGTCATTATTAATTTTTTTTTTTTTGTAATTATAAATTGAAATTTTAATATTTCAAAGAATAATTGTATTGTTTGAATGTATTTCTTGCCAAAATTTGACTCACTAATAGAAATATCATAGAGAATAATTTTATATTAACTTTCTGTTTAATACCATTTTTGTTTATTGACAAAATTGACTTATTACTCTATTTATTTTTGAAATTATGATTTTAACAAGTTTTGTAAATAATATAAATGTTTAATGAAAAAGCAATAAAAATGTCATTGAAATAAGTGAAAATATATTTAAATGAAACATATTCAAAATAAATAAAAATTTACCTTTTATAAATAAACAGAATTATTTTTTTTATTGACTTGTGCAATAAATAATTAAAATAAGAGCTCTTCTTATTCCTGATTGTACTGTCTGTATAAGACCAAAAATAAAAACTAAAAGTAAAACATGAAGCAAGAGAAAAACATGTTGAACGAGTGACTAATACAAAATACTTTCAGTTCAGAACAGTAATGACAGTTAAGAAAATATGACCAGCATAGGTGTGCAATATTAATAATTCAGTATTTGATATTTTATTTCAGTCCCAATTAAAAAGAAAAAAAATCTATCTATCTATCTATCTATCTATCTATCTATCTATCTATCTATCTATCTATCTATCTATCTATCTATCTATCTATCTATCTATCTATCTATCTATCTATCTATCTATCTATCTATCTATCTATCTATCTATCTATCTATCTATCTATCTATCTATCTATCTGTCTATCTGTCTATCTGTCTATCTGTCTATCTGTCTATCTATCTATCTATCTATCTATCTATCTATCTATCTATCTATCTATCTATCTATCCATCCATCCATCCATCCATCCATCCATCCATCCATCCATCCATCCATCCATCCATCCATCCATCTATCTATCTATCTATCTATCTATCTATCTATCTATCTATCTATCTATCTATCTATCTATCTATCTATCTATCTATCTATCTATCTATCTATCTATCTATCTATCTATCTATCTATCTATCTATCTATCTATCTATCTATCTATCTATCTATCTATCTATCTATCTATCTATCTATCTATCTATCTATCTATCTATCTGTCTGCCTGCCTGTCTATATAGTATGGAGTCATCCACTTACAATTACTTAATTAGAAAGCTTTTTACTTAGAACAGTATCCAATAACTTATCAGTTTTATTTTCATTCTTAGCCTGGGGCAGTTAATCTTGATCAACTACTATTTTAAGTAAAGTGCTTTTTAATTATATGGTAATAAATAATAACTCCATACCTTAAACATTTCAATCTAAACATCTATTATATATATATATGCAAATTTACAAATAAATATTTAAAAATACAGTATTTAAAAGCTTATAAAAATATATATGTGTGTATAACAGTCACTTAGGAGCGCTTTCAACTAACTTGTAGCTTTGTCAACTATCACGTTTAAAATGTCAGCTTTCCCATAATTCAATGATGTCAACTTTCCCATAATTCTGTGATCTTAATGTTTGCTGCTTGCCTATTAACCAAATGTTGCTTGTATTTACATATTAACATCGCCTCTTTAATTTTCCTTTTATTATTATTTCTTTCAGTTTCCAATATTTTTACGTTATTATAATTAAAATCGAAACCATATATACATGATTTATTATGGTCATAAAAGACAGAAGCTGATAAATTATCATTATTTTTAAAATTTTGTTTTGTATTTTGAACCCTTTTAAATAATAATAAGTGTTCCTTTGTTCTTTTTTCCAATGTGCGCCTCGATTCACCTATATATCCATGGCCACACCCACATGTCCATTTGTAAATGATACAATTTTTATTTGTAAATAAAGTTTTATCCTTTGAATTGTTTATTAATTTATGCACCACCTACATTAAATAAATTAATAAACAATTCAAAGGATAAAACTTTATTTACAAATAAAAATTGTATCATTTACAAATGGACATGTGGGTGTGGCCATGGATATATAGGTGAATCGAGGTGCACATTGGAAAAAAGAACAAAGGAACACTTATTGTTATTTAAAAGGGTTCAAAATACAAAACAAAATTTTAAAAATAATGATAATTTATCAGCTTCTGTCTTTTATGACCATAATAAATCATGTATATATGGTTTCGATTTTAATTATAACAACGTAAAAATATTGGAAACTGAAAGAAATAATAATAAAAGGAAAATTAAAGAGGCGATGTTAATATGTAAATACAAGCAACATTTGGTTAGTAGGCAAGCAGCAAACATTAAGATCACAGAATTATGGAAAAGTTGACATCATTGAATTATGGGAAAGCTGACATTTTAAATGTGATAGTTGACAAAGCTACAAGTTAGTTGAAAGTGCTCCTAAGTGACTGTTATACATATATATTTTTTATAAGCTTTTAAATACTGTATTTTTAAATATTTATTTGTAAATTTGCATATATTATTTTGAAGAAATACAGACATCGATTTATAATATTATATATATATAATGTTTCTTACCCAATTGATGTTAGGTGTTTTATAATAAAAATATCAGTATATACTGCACTGGTATCCACTCTTTTAATAATTGGTAATAATCAAGTCAACAATAAAATGAAAAATATAATATTTGCAAATTGATTTTAGTCTAGGGGAATTTCAAGATAACTAATCGGTGACCATGTACATATTGAAGTGACTATACACTACTTATTTTTAATTGACAAATATATAATAATAGCAAGTAACAATAAAATTGAACATACATAAAAACAATCTACACAGATTCAATTATATTTCCTGACCACCACTCACCCCCATCTAACACTGTTATTAAATTAACAAAATAAATCATCAGCTTGGACTTCAGATGAGAAAAGACAAAAACAACAATATTATTAACAACAACAATAACATTGATTAACAAGTAGACTTATAATAAAATAAAGTATCTGCATATTTATACTTAAAAGTTATATGAAGAGCACACATAAGAGGGGAAATCTTTGTTGCTTTAAAATAATTCATCGAGAAAAGCTAATAGAAAGTTCAGTTAATTACCTTGATATCTTTGTGAGCTCACATATATTTCTGTCTTCATAAATGTGGACATATGACCATTAAAATCCTGTATTTTTAATGTCTTCTAGCAATATCAACATTTCATTTTTTTAATTTAATCCAGGGTAGTTTTCCTGTAAGCATAAAAATAAGTAGATTCTTAGACTAATTGAAGAAGTATATTTTTCTTCTACTGTGCATTAGAGGCAAGTTCTTTATATATGGAGTGTTGCAGATTTTTTTTTTAGTTTTAGCTTTAACAGCAATTGATTGACTGACAAGATCAAAGTTAATAAGTAAAATAAATACATTCACAGACTAAGTCATAGAATAAATTTTACGTCATAATCAATTTAAATGGCTAGTTTTTTATTATAGCAAGTAACTGTCATATATTTCTTTAGCATTAGATAGTCATGAACAAATTGGCAGGATCAAAATTAATTTTAAGGCATTTCTTTGCTTCTAGCTTTATATTCAGCTACACCATTAGAAAAGCCAGTGAAAAAATTCTGGAAGGTTTTCTACTTCATAAAAAGCATATCATTCACTTAGCACTAAGTTCTTTGATTTAATAGTTTTTATATTTTAGTAAATTAAAATTTTGCTTGTAAATATATACATTCTAGCTTCATTATCTGTGCAGACAGCGCATATATATTAGTTTATAACATTTAGTGAAATAATAATTTAAATATTTTAAATAATCTTTACACATTTTATAGGCCATTTCCCAGTAAAAGTCACAATGAAGTACTAGTAATAATAAAATTGTATCTTTCTGGAGCAGAGACAATTTTATAAAGCTTCTCTTGGTTTCCATAGCAATAATGTACTTTTTATTTAAGGTAATATTCTTTTTTTAAGAAAAATAAATAATATATTTTACTTTGAACAATAATTACTATCATTTCTAAAATGTTTTACAATTTATTTCCACATAACTTTTAATATTCTGTAATATATAATAAGGAAAAATATTCACTTAAAAGCTATAATTGTAAATGCAGATGTGAGGGTTACAATATATATATATATATATATATATTGAAACAGATATGCTGTTCCTCATATAAATATTCAATAACCCCCCCCCCCCCCATTTAAAAATGTCTAGCGTGATTCAGTCTAATTGGGAATGAAATAAAAGCTGTGATTTGTTTAAAAAAAAATCATATTTTTAATTTTGTGATTGATGGAATTGAATAAAATGTTAAATCATCTTATTTTTTTTTTTATCTGTCTCAATAAAAAGAAAAGAAATTAATTATCCAATCATTAAAAAGAAAGAAAAAAGATACTTGAGTTAAACTGAGGCAGTATTCAAATCAGGCACGTCGTCGGAAGAAAAGAACTTTTTTTTTCTCTCGTCTTACACAGAGAAGCAGAACATATTAAATTTTTTTTTAAAAAAAGGTGTATTACTTAATTCTTTTGATACATTAAAATAAAGCTTTAACAAAACGTGAAAATGGAAAAAGAAAGCTTTACTAGAGGAATTATAATAACAATGGGGTAATTTAGCGGCTTCACTCTCTCCACGCTATGCCATGACTTTCCATAGATGAAATAACCTGCCTTCTTTAGAGTAAACTAGACTGCAAAACTGGAAGGTAATTATGTTATAGGAATGTTTAGACATTTTTTACCATAAATTATAAATTGACATCATGAAATATCTACATAAAAATTATGTTTATAAAATATTAAAACATATTTATCATATGTTATGAAGTGAATTTATGAAATGGTTGCATACGTTTTGTTTAATAAAATATTAAGACATCTTTATCATACGTTATAAAATGAAGTTATGAAATAATTACCTAGAATTTGTTTTATAAAATATTAAAACATCTTTATCATATGTTATAAAGTGAAGTTATGAAGTAATTGCGTAGAATTTATTTTGTAAAATATTAGAACATGTTTATCATACGTTATAAAATGAAATTATGAAATAGTTATACGCAAATTTATTTATAAAAATATTTGAATGTATTTACTATATGGATTAGAAATGCTCCACAAGCCAAACAGAGTTTATATGTATGAATATACTCTTATATTTGACTAAATTATAAATGCTGCAATTACTAAATGATAAATGCTCCACAAGCCAAACAGAGTTTATATGTATGAATATACTCTTATATTTGACTAAATTATAAATGCTGCAATTACTAAATGATAAATGCTCCACAAGCCAAACAGAGTTTATATGTATGAATATACTCTTATATTTGACTAAATTATAAATGCTGCAATTACTAAATGATAAATGCTCCACAAGCCAAACAGAGTTTATGTGTATGAATATACTTTTATATTTGACTGAATTATAAATGCTTCGGTTACCAAATGATAAATGCTCCACAAATCAAGAATTGCTAAGTTTAAATGTTTACCAATCAATAATAATTCATAAAATGATGAAATGCTGTATAAATCATAAATGCTTGACTGCTTCTAAGCTTCTTATAATGTAACAGAGTTTATGTATAAGAATATACTTTTATATTTGACTAAATTATAAATGCTTTAATTACCAAATGATGAATACTCCACAAGCCAAGAATTGCTAAGTTTAAATGTTTACCAATCGGTAATAATTCATAAAATAACAAAATGTTATATAAATCATAAATGCTTAACTGCTACCAGGCTTCTTCTCATAAAGGAATACAAAAATAAACTATTGTTGAATTGGAATATTTCCAAGCTTCTTCTCATAAAGGAATACAAAAATGAACTATTGTTGAATTAGGATGTTTCCAAGTTTCTTCTCATAAATGGATTCAAAATGAACTATTGTTGAATTAGAAAATTCCCAAGCTTCTTCTCATAAAGGAATTCAAAAATAAACTATTGTTGAATTAGAATGTTTCCAAACTTCTTCTCATAAATGAATTTGTAAATGAACTATTGATAAAAAAAAAAGAACTGCTTCTAACTCTTTCATAAGTAAAATGAAAATGAGTTATCATGTAGATAGAAATGAACTTTGTTAGAAATCGCTAATTAATTGTTATTTAATAAATTTTTTTTTTGTTACTAAAATTAAATTGGTTATCCAGTTATCCAATTTTGTTTTATTTTATTGCATCACTCATCAGTTACAGCACTGGTTCATGAGAATTTCATGCTTCCTGAGCTACATCTGACATAACTAGACCCAGGCCAGTCAGGTTGTAGTAAGACGGAACTGTAATGGCGCTGTTTGGAAAACCAAACATATAAATGTTTAGATGTTCACAGTCTCTATGGTACTACATCCTCTGATGAGCAGGAAATATTGTTGTAGGAGGCATTAAGATCTGCATTAGGAATGTCAATTGATAGTTCCTTCCTACAGCATGCTCATCAGAAAATTGTTACAACTGAGGTAATAAAACGGTTGTACGTGGGTCCAGTTACAATATATATATATATATAATAAATTAAGTTTGATATCTGTATTCGTTCCACAATATATGTAAGATACAAATCAATATATTGTAATGGATGTTTAAGACACCATTACAAAAATTATAGTTTTATAGGGGTGAAGAAAATAAAATAAATTTTTATATAGCATTTCGTTTGTAAAACTTGATTAAAAGTTTCTTTTTTTAATACTTGCACCAGCTCGAGGAGACAGACCCCAACTCTGAAAGAGAGAATTGCAATACTTCTGAATACTTCCACCAACTCTGAGAGATACTTGCACAAACTATTCCTGCCAAAAATACTTGGAAAGAACGATTCTTGCACATTCTGAAAGCTGATCCGGTAATTATTCTACCTAGAATGAACATTAAACCGACTGCAAGAATATTTTCTTTACCATGATGTGCTAAGCTTCTCGCCAGGACAGGTTTGGATGTCCTGTGTCTCCATTAACTGCCTATAATGCCATAAGAACCGGCTCCAAAAAAAACCACTAACCAACTCGCCCAAGCCTACCATCAGTGAATCCAGAGCAACGGACTATACTTAAGAAGTCTAGGGCACTAGCATTTAAATAAATTATTAAGGTACCTTACAGTTTTGCAATTTAAATAATGTTGTCTTATATGTGTTTTCTTTTTTTTAAAAATATAAATGTTTTTCAAGTTGTATCTTATGTAATTCGATTTCTGTGTACTTGATTTTTTTTTCTTTTTTTTTTAACAAGTGCTAGTTTCAAACCTATTACTGTCCATCCTATTTAAGTCTTAGTAAGTAAGATAGTAGTTTATTTTAATCTCACATTCCTTTTATTATAGAAAGCAGTCTGGATATTACAGACTATTTTAATTGTCTTCTGGCTCGTGACCCATTTTATTATTAGTTCTACTTATGTCGTAAAATTTTAATTATTTATAATAGACGATTATGAAATATAATAGTTTTTAGTTTTATTTCTTCAAGCTTTCAATTCATTTATTAGGGGCATGTACGATCATTTTAACCCTCTCAATAGGTAGATCGTGAGCTCCTAGCCTGTCTCACTCAGAGGGAGGTCAATCGATTGAAAGTAATAACTTTCAACACTTTTGTTATTATTAATGTTTTGGAAGCTACCTTCGCATTCCTTCGGTTTCGACATAAGCTTACATAAATCTCAAATATGGAGATTCAGCCTTTTCCTAACTATGGGTTATAAGCAGGAAGCTAATCTCCCTTGTCTTGCATGAGATCACTGTCTACTTACTAATACTTCTGTTACTGTCAGTATTTTGCACTCTTTCACCCACAGGAAATCGCTCTCTAAACCATATAAATATTTTAGTTTAATTTTGACGAATGTACATGTAGTACATATTTTAAGTGTGCTTTAAAGATTATTATTTAGATTTATGTTTATTTAATCATACTCATAATAAAATTATTTATTTACTTAGTTGATTTTGTTTTCTGTTGCTACCTTTCCAACTCTCTGAACAAAACATAGATCTCATTTGCTTGGTTGAGCTAGTCTGGCGTGTTTGATTCGCATATCCTGTAACCCCTTAAAAATAAATGTCTAGTCCCGATTTTCGGACTAGTGGCGCCCTCGTAGTCAGTGTATGCGAATCCAAAGCTTTGTCTGGTATAATATATATATCAAAATACAGTAAAATTTACATAAATTATATTATTTTTAGAAGTACTTTTGACTATACGTTTTGTAGTCTTTATCAACAATATAACATTGAATAATCAAAATGAGACAACCCTTAACAATACCCATTGGCCAACTATAACTCATTTTATAATATTCATTATTAAAATGAACATAAATATTTTTATCAATAAACTGCAATACTTTTATAATAAAATTTATAATATCAGACTTTACATTTTTTGAAACAAGAGCATTATAAATAATATTAATTGTCTCTATTCAATCTATTGATCCATACATTTTATTTATATCAAAAGTACAAATTGTGTCATGTAACTCTCAAATTTGTAATTTTGTTATAGCAACTTATAAAAGTAAAACTATAAAGCAATTGAAATATCAAGAAATTAAAGTATATCATAGATATGTGGATGATGTTTTTATTTGTGGAAAACAATATTTAATAATCAATTTATTTAATGAATTAAATCAGATTAAGGCTATAAAGCAGATTATAACTGAAGAGAAATACAATTCCATAAAATTTTTGGATATTCAAGTTACATTTAAGCATTACAGTTTGGATTATCTTATGTTATTTAAACCAATTGAAACTAGAGGTTTTATTCCATATGAATCACATGTACCTATATATCATAAGTTGTCTGGATTGAAATCATTCTTATTTCGAAATGAAAAATTGTGCAAATATTCTAGTGATAAAATAAAATATGTAAATTTATTTGTTAATGACTTGTTGAAAATTGGTTATTATAAAAATGATATTACTAATATTATTAAAAAATTTAAAAGGAATCAACAATATAATAAAATTAAAAATAAAAATATCAAAATGAAATGGATTTCAATGCCATTTATATCAGATGAGCAGGTCAAGTTTATTAAGAAAATTTATATTGGTTTGTGTCATATTGTTTTTTTCTCAACAAATAATATAAATAGATTACTTAATAACTCTAAAATTCAAAATTCAAAGTTTAATCAAAATTCTATTATATATAAATTGAGAAGTGGATGTGGCTTAAAATACATCAGTGAATCCAAGTGTACATTTGAGAAGAGAATAAAAGAGCATATGCTTTTATATAATAGAATTCAAAAAGAGAAACAATCTGAAATAGATGTAAATAAACCTTCATCATCTGTTATATTTGATCATAATAAATCTTGTCAATATGGATTTAAATTTGATTATAAAAATATGAAAATTATTGAAATTGAATGTTGTCATAATAAACATAAAATAAAAGAGGCTATGTTGATTTCAAGAAATTGTCAAATGTTAATGAATTGCCAGTCATCAAATGTGAAGACAATGCAATTGTGGGAAATCTGAATTGAACTATGGGTATTGTTAATGGTTGTCTTGTTTTGATTATTCAATGTTATATAGTTGATAAAAACTACAAAATAGATAGTCAAAAGTACTTCTAAAAATAATATAATTTATGTAAATTTTACTGTATTTTGATATATATATATATATATATTGTGACTCTGTGATATAGCACATTGTCCTATTCAAATGCTTAACTTATGTGCTCATGCTATTTTTTTTTTTTAAAAAAAAAAACAAGATAAAATTTATTGTAAAAATAAAATATGTAGGGTTGTTGCTATCTAAGTTTTTATTTAACTGATATAATTAATATATTCAAGTAATTATAGGTACTAAATATATAATTTGTAATATATAGCTCTAATAATTAATTAATAGGTACACATTTAAGATAAAAATTGGGGCTTAGTTTATATTTAGTTTTAAAGAAAGATATAATATAAAACTGCATAAAGATAATTTTCATGCTTAAAAATTGTAAACTAGGTAGTGGATTTATTTATGTTATAATATCATTGTTAAATGAGTTTTTCAAGTTGATTAATAATTTATAAAAATCATTATAGTATTAGTGTTCAAAACATTTAAATAAAGTTAGTGTATTTAAAATAAATATTAAAATTAGTTAAAAATGCACAAATTAATTATTAATCAGAGTAATTTAAAAATTATGCAAAGTAAGTTCCTGTATGCATATGTATGAATTTATATGAATGCATAGTGGTCTATTAGAATATAATTTGCTATAAGCAAAGTTAATTTTAGTTTATTAATTTATTTAAAAATAAATTAATGATTAATTGAACATTGGAAGTGAAAGCTTTCATAAAAAACTTCAGCAAAATAAAAAAGAAGGCAGACAACATCTGACTGTACCATATATACACACAGTAACAAAAAACTTCAGTAAAACTTTGCAAAAAGAATATAAACTAGGATTTAGAACTCCTCCAAACACCAATAGGCTTATTAATAATACCGATGATAAAAAATATTGAAGCAACCCCCCAGGTGGTATATAAAATTGTATCTTCTCAAATAGGGTATGATGATGTTTATTATGGGGGAACTCATGCCACAATTAGCAATAGATTAGCTCAACACAAATACACATATACATGAGCAACAACCAAACAAGAAGGCAGTTCTGTATTTTCTGACCATCAGCAAGAGCTCAACCACAGATTAGAACCCATCAATGCTGTTATATTATGCACAGAAAGGAATGACATCAAGCAAAAAATCAAGGGAGCTTGTTTTATCACCAGTAATATCAACTCAATATATAAAAAAGACACTTGTTTTGCCATTTCCAAAAAATGGATAATATAGGAGATAGTTTTGCATACATTTGCATATAATGACCTTAATAATTTAAAGAGGTTATGATTATGGAGTAACAAAACTCTGAAAGTGTTTAGTCTGCAGATATTATGATATAGAAATCCTACAGAGATTACTGTATAGAAAAGTTTCACCACAATGCATCAGCATATTATTAATAAGATTAAAAAGTGATGAGCCTTTCTAACAGCAAACTTATCCAATACCATATTAGTATTAGGTAGAGGTCCAGCAACATATTAAAAATGATAGAGTGGAAGATAATCAGACCAAGTTCTTCATTCTATAATAAGGAAAAAGAATGGGACAATTAGGGTTTGCCTGGATTCCCACATGCTTAATCTGCTTATAATTCCAGAATGTGACATTTCCCACCTATACAAGAGTTACTGACTAAGTTTGAAGGAAAGAGCATATTCTTAATATTTGACCTAACAGCAAGATATTGGCAAATTCCACATCATAAAGATGGTCAAAAGTATATGGCATTCCATTATCAGGGCCAATCTTATATTTTTGAAAGGATGCCCTTTGGTTTAATAGTGTTGCTGGCCTGATCAGATATCTGAGTATGGTTTTTTCAAAAAAATAAATGAATGTTTTTTGGTTATATACATAGATGATATTGTCATCACTTTTAAAGGTCTAAAAGATCATGTCAAACATCTCAGTTTATTCCTTTATGAGTGTTCTGTCAATAACATCAAGATAATTTTGGAAAAATGTACAATTGTGTTGCATGAGAGATTGCCTTTCTTGGTCATTTAGCCAATGATGAAAGAGTTAAACATCACTCAGACAAAATTGCTGTTATCCAAAAGTTTTCTGTTCCTAAAAGAAGGAAACATTGGAAGTCATTTTTAGGGCTTTGTAAATATTATTATCAATTTTATAAAAACTTTCCTTATGATACACTTGTTGGTATTATTAAAAAAATGTGAAAAGTGGAAGTGGACCCCAGAGCATATAGCAGAATGTTAGACCATTAAAGCTAATTTATTGAAAACAGTAGTATTAGCTTATCCAGGTTTTAATAGAAAGTTTTATTTGCAGACAGAATAGTGGGGTTTTGTTTAAAGGTTATTTTGTAATAACTTAGTGATAGTAATGAACCTAGGCAGTGTATTTTCTACATCACTATTTAAGGGGGCAGAGTTGAATTACACTACAATGGAGAAAGAGACATTAGCTGTGGTATAGGGGTTTCAAAAGGTTAGGCAAATTTTACTGGGATCTAAAGGGATACTTCATATAATGGAGATCTATATGAGAGATAGTGACCTGGGCCAAGAGATGACTTCTGGTTCAGCATGAAATGCATTTTGGGGGTCATTGTCGTTTATTGTATCTTTATTTATATGATTTTGAAAAGAATATGTGGAAGTATGGAAATTGTTTAATATATTTACTAATTGCTAATCCATTACTTATGATAAAAAATAATGCAGAGATACTAAAACATGCTGATTATTATCAATGTTTTGGCCATAGAATACTATGAGTGTGCAGGCCAATTTTAAATTTATGTTTTAATAAAAATAAATAAGTAAAATGTAGTGCATGGACTTTAAAAGTGATACATTTGCACTATCCAGGTTTATCATCTGTATGTCTGAACCTCAACATAAACTGCTATGCTTTGAACTAGCTCAGAAAGCAAGAACCCTATGAACAAGAAATAATTAGATGTAACAGTTTCTAATTAATTTTAAATATTTTATACATTTATTGTAATATAATTAAATGTCTTTACTATGATAATTTAAAAATCCTTACAACACTAGACTGCACTCAAATCAAGTCATTCACACTGCCTATTCATATTACAGCTGGAGGAATAAAGACTTTAGCACTAGAATATTTTTAAACAATTATGTAATATACTAAATGATTAATAATAAAGAATTGAAAAAATGACATGATAATATGAACATTTAAACTTATACATTTTATCAAAAAATAGAGTTTCATAAAAATGAAAATTACTCAGTTGATTTTCATTCATGAAATTAATTAACTTGCTTTTATTGAGTTAATTTTTTAAATAACAAAAGAGAGAATACAATTTTTCCATAATCCCAGATAAGAATCTTTAATTTAGCTTAATTCATTCTTTGTTAAGTTATGGAGGGAAAATGGTCTACTTCCTTGCTAATTTCTCTTTCGTTATAAAACAGATTGTCTTGTATGACTAAAGTAGGAGGTATGAATTATCAGTTTAATTATTTATTGTAAGATATTTATTAAACAAAGAAATTTTTACTTAGCAAAATAAAAAAATCCTTTTTTTAACTTAAATTTTTTTAATACACATTTAAATGGCAAATATATGTGTATATAAAGGATTGACAAAGTAAATTCCTTGTGTTTATATATTTGCCATTTAAATATTGGTTAAAAAGTTTTAAAATAAAGAATTTCTTTATTTTGTTAAATAAAATTCAATATTTTAAACAAATATCTTACAATAAATAGTTAGACTGATTAATTCTCAAACCTGCATTACTCTTTCAAGATAATCTTCTTTATAACCCAACAGAATTTAGTAAGGGAGTGGATAGATTTATTATTATATGTATTGTCAAATGCTAAATATGAATGTGTGTCATTTACTGTAATAGTATTTACAATTTTACTGTTAAAAATCTAATTTATAATTCAAGCTTTAAAAATAACTTCATTTATTATACTTCTCATAATATTGCAATTAATAAAAAAGAATTATATATGAGTTAAACAGGGTCTATTATCATAAAATATTACATCAGTTTTAAATGTCTAAAATATTCCGTTATATTTTAATTGTGTTATTGTGAAATGAAAATAGGAATTGTTTAATTAGGACATTTGTTTATTCACAGTTATACAAAAACTGTGGTAAAAATGCATTCATTTTAGTTATAATTTATAATTATTATTTTTTTCATAGATTTTTATAATGAGATTATTAAAAATGTTTTTGCATTGTAAAATAATTTTAAAATCATTTCTAAAGTTTTATAATAATTGTTATTTTATTATGTTTAATTATGAAAAAAAATTTAACACAATGTGGATACAGAAACTGTTTTACAACAAATAATATATTTCAAATGTGATAGGCAATTTTTAAAAATTAATTAAATATGTTAGAAAATTATTTTGACATAAAAATATGAAGAAATAAAAACACATCTATGTAACTAGAGTATATATTACTTGAAATTGTAAATGATGTGAATATATGAGATGACTTTAAAAGTTGTTAGTTCAATGTTATTGATTACGATTGTCTTAATGTTAATTTATATGCACAGTATTTGATTTATTTTAATTTAAAAAAGCAATTTTTGTCAATAAAAAGTGTTGCTCTTTTAATGTAAACTCATTCGATAAGTATAAAACAGTTTCTAAAATTATTATTATTATTATTATTATTATTAATAATAATAATAATAATAATAATAATAATAATAATAATAATAATAATAATAATAATAATAATAATAATAATAATAATAATAATAATAATAATAATAATAATAATAATAATAATAATAATAATAATAATAATAATAATAATAATAATAATAATAATAATAATAATAATAATAATAATAATAATAATAATAATAAAGTCTGTATAATAGAAATTTTTTTTTATAAAAATAAAATTGCTTTTACAATATAATACTCTTGTGAATGATATTCATTTTAGTCAAAATATCTTTAGAGGTAAATTTTTTTCAAGGACTATAGTGACAAAAAGGTGCACTCTTTTCATGCACACACATTCAAAGTTAATCAAAACTGTGATTTCATTATATAGTCATAAAAAGTTGTTATTTATTATAATTAGTTGCCATAAAATATTTGTTCAACACATATATAAATTATAAATTACAATGCAAGATAATCTAAATATGTATAAATATAAAAAATATAAGTATTATATGCATATTTCAGTTACATAAGGTTTCATATCAGTTTAACAAGCATACATTTGTATTTAAATCTAATATGAGCAAAAATAATTGTTAGAGTATGCCTGAGTATCTTATTGTTTTTTCTTGTTCTTTTTTAAATATGTTTTACCAATAAAAATTTTATTAAAATATTTTGCTTATATACAACATAAGCTAATTTAAATATAAAATCTAAATGAGAAGATTTAAGGTTAATTAATATATTATTTTCCTTCATGTTTTGATTGCAATTATGTTTTTATATTTGTAAATAAAATGTAAATTATTTTATTATTCAATCTTATAATGAATAAAAGAGTGATTTTATAAAATAAATCCTAGTTTACATGTTTAATATCGTGGTTTTATTGAATGATTTAATTATTGGTATATATACTAAGGAAATATTGAATAAAGAATGTGTGTAGATCTTCATGCTTTTCAGAAGAATATGAATAGCCAGCCATTCAGCGTGAAAAGAAAAAAATATAATTTTTTTTATTTAGTTTAGATATGTAACTATTTATAACATTTGTACATTTTAAAAACATAAATTTAAATCATATCACTATTTGATAATGTATTTCTTAATAATGATAAACCATTTACTTTTTTTATATAATTTTTTTAAAAGTATTTAAATTGTATTGGTGCATTAAATATTGTAATATTTTTATGTTAAAATTACTTATTTATGTATCTGTAATACAACAATCAATATTAATATATGTATTCTAGTAGAGGTAAAAAAAATCAGTCAATCTATCAGTTATAATACATGTACACACATATATAATACACTGGATAAGAGAGATAGATACCATCTGTGTTATAAGGATTATCTCTAAAACATGCTAAAAAGTACAATGACATTTGTTTCCATTAGGTAGATGTGGAGAAAAATAGAATACAGTGGAGAGCTACAATTAGATATTGTGGTGAAGCATTTCATAAAAAAGTTATCTGCTGAAGACATTGTAAAATATCAAGTAAACAGAAAATGGATTATTATATTCTATATGTGGTTCACAGATTGGTTTGTGTAGTTACAAAATTCATTTTTAGAACAGTTTTTCTTCTCTTTTGTCACATATTCTTTCCTCTTTCATAGTTATTTATGAGTGTTTATGCATATTATTTAATATTATTATTATATTAAAAAAAATAAAAATAAGATATATATATATATATATGGAGAAACTGAACTGTTATCAGACCCACATAGCTATCTAGTTTGATAGGCTGAGTTTGAAGACATTTAGGTGTCTAAAAAATTCATGCTTGCAAACTGATAGAAACATTTTGCATAAATGCTTGGAGTTAATATTTAGGTTTAGTTTCTAACTCCTATCCCTTCACTGATGAAAGCAAATCAGCTTGAAATCAGCTGATTTGAGGGTGGAGCAAAATGAAGGAGACAGTGAATATTGACTCTGATGTTTATGTAAACAAATATGCTTGTTTGGAGGTTTTGGTAAAGCTCCATCTATTGATCATTAATATAAGTGATAGCAGGTTTTTACGTATATAAAACTTGTTTGGTTTTTCATAAATGTACCTTTAAAGTTTTCTTGCAATGATATAGATTGCAGAAGCTTTTATTATATGGAGAAACTGAACTGTTATCATACCCACATAGCTATCTAGTTTGATAGGCTGAGTTTGAAGACATTTAGGTGTCTAAAAAATTCATGCTTGCAAACTGTTAAAAACGTTTTGCATAAATGCTTGGAGTTAATATTTAGGTTTAGTTTCTAACTCCTATCCCTTCACTGATGAGAGCAAATCAGCTTGAAATCAGCTGATCTGAGGGTGGAGCAAAATGAAAGAGACAGTGAATATTGACTCTGACATTTATGTAAACAAATACACTTGTTTGGAGGTCTTGGTAAAGCTCCATTTATTGATCATTAATACAAGCGATAGCAGGTTTTTACGTATATAAAACTTGTTTTGTTTTTCATATATATATATGACCCTGTGATATTGCACATTGTTCTATTCAACTGCTTAATTTATGTGTTCACATTATTTTTAAAAAAAAAATAGGAGAAAAAGAGATAATAACATTTATTGTAAAAAAAGAAAATATGCAGGAATTATGCTATGTAAGATTTATTTTATTGATATAATTAATATTCAAGTAACTATAAGTACTAAATATAAAATTTGTAATGATTTAAAAGTTATTAGAATATGTAGCTCTAATATTTAATTAATCAGTATGGTTTTAAGAGAAAAATTGGGACTTAGTTTATGCTTGGTTTTATGAAAAATGAAACTAAATAAAGTTAGATATAATATAAGACTATGTAAAGTTAATATTCATACTTAAAAATTGTAAGCTAGTTAGTGTGTTTATTTATGTCATAATATCATTGTTAAATTGGTTTTTCAAGTTGATTAATAATTTATTTAACTTTTTCACTGCAGAAGTGGCTATATTAAATATTTAAAAAATTATGTCAAGCCACACATTTTATCATGAATTAAGTTTATATTAAACAAAAATGACATAATATATATTTTTTGAAACATAAAACACCAAAGAATATAATTAAGTTAAAAAAATATAGTTATTTATATTTAAAATAATAAAAAATAAAATAAAAGTTAATATTTCTAATAATTATTTTTATATTATTTTATAAATTCAAAATTATCATGTACCCAACTTAAAACTATTGTTTTGTTAGTAAGTTAGCTGGATTCATCATAAAATTTCTAAAGATTTGGTATATAATATCACTTACCTAAGGTAATCCATCACTTGAAAACTTCATAGAATAAAGACTAGCATCTTTCATTTTTTATTATAGAAAAATCACATTCCAGTTGAAAAAAGTAATATAATTATCATTAAGTTATATAAAAAGTCAAATGAAGTTGTGTTATTCATCATACCACTTTCAGCTGTAGGCTGTAGTCTAACAGTCTTATTTTTATTGGATTTCTCTTTACAATAGATATAGCTAAAACCACTATGAAACATCAGAAAAACTTTAGACTCAGTTAAAATATTTGCTAAATGAAAAAAAAAACATGAATGATTAAATAAAAACTCATAGTATCTCTCTTTTTTGGATTGTCTGTCTCAGTCAAAGTGGTATCCAGTGGATTACCTTCCACACTTATTTTCAGTTAATAATCCCCAATTAAATACAGTTAGTCAATGTATGAAAGTGTACAAGACTATGATTTTTATTAAATATGGTAGTTAAGCAAAAATATAAAATTGTTGCTAATATTTTAATACTATGAAATTCAGAGATGATTTAAATAAGTACTCAAACAACAAGCTATGTAGCCAAACAGCATTATATATATATATATATTTAATGGTAATATACTATTATTATAAACAATCCTTAAATCCGCAGAAGTACTTTTGATTAATTTCTTAAACTTGCTTCAACTGCCATTAAATTAAAAAAACAAAAACAAAAAACAAAGTGGAAGCAAACATCATCAATTCAATTCCCACTAATCTCATATTTTAATGTTTTTTTTTGTGACTGTATGCTATCATATATAGGTGAATCTAGGTGCAGTATTGAGAAGAGATTGAGGGAGCATGAATTGTTATATAAGCATTTAAAAAGTAAAAATAATGATGATTTAATGTCTCCTTCAGTTTTCTTTGATCATGAAAAAACATGTAAATATAAATTTAAATATGATTTTGAAAATGTGAAAATTCTTCATGAAGAAAAAAACCATAATAAAAGAAAAATTAAGGTGGCAATTTTCATAAATAGTAATAAAATGCATTTAATAAATCGACAAGCTGGTAACATTAATATATGAGATTCATGGGAATTTAATGGCAGTTGAGGCAGGTTTAACAAATTAACTGAAAGTACTTCTGCAGATTTAACGATTGCTTATAATAGTTTATTATCTTAAATTTATTATTTTTATTATAATTACAATTTTGTTTTAATTAACAGACATTTTATATCTATATCTATATATCAATGAAATATAATATCAATCTTTATTATATAATAATAACAACTTGTAAATACATCAACAGAAAATTATATATATATAAAAGCCTTTTTCGGTAATTCTAAATTTTTTACCCTTCTCAATATGATACCTCGTACTAATACTAACACGTATATTACGTATATAGCAACATCTACCGACATTTTCTATAATTCATTATTTTTATCATTTTATTTATCTCCCCTTATATTACTTTCCATTCTTTATCCATTACCCAATCATTCATTAAATCAATTGACTTTTTGTAAATGTTCATATATATATGTGTGTGTGTGTGTAATCTTATAATTGAATATTTATAAATATGATAATTAGTTATATGTAAAGTATAACTTTAAAAATTTTATCCACTTATGAGCATTTTTGACTATCCTTGTAGTCTTTGTCAACTAATACTTTGAAAGGCTAATCTTCCCACACTTGTGTAATTTTAATGTTTGCTGACTATCAGTTAATTAAGTCTTGTTTGTATTTGTATATTAACATAGCTTTTTTTTATTTTCCTTTTGCTGTTATTTTTTTTCAATTTGCAATATTTTTACATATTAAGTCTTGTTTGCATTTGTATATTAACATATCTTCTTTTATTTTCTTTTTGTTGGTATTTTTTCAATTTTCAATATTTTTACATAAAAAATAATGTAAAAATATATATATTGTAACCTTAAGTTCTGCTTACAGAACTTTATGTTAGGTACTTTTGCTAATATATTAAAATAATTCTTTGATATAGTTTATTTTCTGTTAAATAAATTTTTTTTGCCTTGTAAAAGTAGTGAATCATTTAATAAGTTAGCCTAATAATTTATAGATAGTATTTATGACAAATTAAAATAAATGAATTTAAGTAATTTTAACTTAATAGTTAAGCTTATTTTATAATTGTAGGAATTGTAAATATATTAAATTTATTAAGTGCTAGCAGATGTTCTAATAATAATGTGAAAGGCTAAAACCTTTGACAGAAGTGCCTTAAAAATGCTTATGTGATGTCCAATCATGTGTAATAATGACTGCATGTGGAACTGTCAATTCAAGAACCCAAGCCAGAACCATGAGAAAAAGATGGTTCTGGTTTGTGTTCTTGAATTGAGAGTTCCACATGCAGTCATTATTACATCTGATTGGCTGTCACATAAGCATTTTTACATCTGATTGGCTGTCATAGAAGCATTTTTAAGGCACTTCTGTCGAAGGTTTCAGCCTTTCATGTTATTATTAAGAGTAGGAATTATAAGATGATAAAGTCAGTATTTTAATTTATAACTTATCTTTAATGTATTGTAGTTTAAAGATATAATTATACTCATAATGTAGTTATTACATGTATTTATTAAACTAAGTCATTATAAAATTAACTCTTAAATAATTTCAGTGATGCTTTATTGATTGTTTCTTAATATAATCAATTTTGTTACAGTTCATTTTAAAAATATAGTTCTAATTCCTAGCTTAATAATATTTTAATCTTATATAAATATTAATGAATAGCAAATGGTTTTAAACTAATTACTTCAAAGTTATATTTTAAATATTATTGTGTAAATGTGTGCAATCTCTTTTAATTTAAAGCTAAAATTTTGAAGAGAAAATGATTATATTTCAACTTCCTTGTCTGGAAGCCAAAAATTATCTAGAACAATTTTATTGTGTAATACTTTGTCTATAAAAATATCTGTTTTAAAATATTGTATTAAAGTTAATATTCTGAAAATATTAAAAAAAGTAGATATATTTAAATAAATGTATAAGTTATTGGATATAATATTTAATTTATTTCTAAATAATAATTATTTGTAGAGGTATAATGTAATAAAAATTTGTTTTGACTAAAGTTTCACACAGTCTAATTACAAAAATATTTTTATCATATTCAACTTGACAACAAATATCACCCTAATTGTTAATCATTAATTTAATCATATATCACCTAACTTACCATATTTAAGTCACCTCATCATTTTGCTCCATTGTTTTCTTTAGTGTACTTCTTATAATTGCTTATTTTATAAAGAAGTACCATGAACACCTAAAATAATTATCTGATTGGGCCTCTAGTTTTATCCCATTCACCACTATATATAATCTCCTCATTGAATACACCATTTGGAAAGCTTCAACAATGCATAAATACAGAAGGAAGTTATACACTATTGCAATGCTTTATGACAACAGGAATTTTTATGGAAGGTATAATTATATTGCTTGAACTTTTATTAATATTCAATTGCTTGCTTATTCGTATTAGATTTATATGGAATTGAAACATCTAATAATGTTGAATACCAGAACTTTGCATAATTTTAAGCTAAGTTTCTTATACTTTATTCTACAATGAATTATACACTGTATATTTGGCAGTGCTAAACTGTATTATTATTCACAAAATATTCTCATGAAGTTTATTTTGATTTTATAGTCAAATTAAAATTTTTGCTAACTTTGAAGATGCTGTAAATGATAAAAGCCACTTTTAAATAATAACTATAAAAGTATGAATACTTTTGCTTTGTTACAAAAGTAACATATTTTATTGCTATTACTTCTTCATAATTTAAAATGACATTCATGAAAATTACCTTTTGAAATGAGTAGAGTGCTTATTTTATCATTTATAAAATTATAGAATGAAAAGATTATGTTGTTCCAGGAGTTTATCTTATGTTAAGGATGTGCTGATAAAATATTGCATATTAAGGAAATAGTTTGCCTTGTTCTGGAAATATAAAATAAATATTTATGTTTAAAAGTTCTTTATTGCTATTAAATATTTTATCTGTTAATGAAAGATAAAATAAAGTATAAAATAAACTCGGTGTTTACTACAATCTATATATTGTTTCCAATGAATATTATAATCTTTATTATGAATTTCAAATAGGTGGAAATAGATATCATGCTCGCGATAAACTACCATTGCCTTATAAAGCTTCATATTATTTCATAGAACTTATATTATATTCTTTATAAATTTTTTTGTTAATTAAATATTCACATTATTTCAGAAGGAAATAATATTTTTATCTTCGTATTGCTTGAAATAAATATTATGCAGACTACTTTTTCATTATTTTTTATTTGAATTGCTTAAAAAAAATTGTACTTTCTTTTCTTCATATTATTTCAAGATAACTTTTTTTTTCATGTGTCATAGCATCAGCCGGGAAGCGAACCCGCTAACCCGGGACAACTGCTTGTAAGATAGCTGTGCTGGCCTCTCGACCACCAACGCTTAACATTTCAAGATAACTTTGTTTTTAGTTTTGAATGGGTTTTCAAGTTATGTCAGTGCTTACAAATTTTAAGTGCCTCAAATTTTAAGTAATTCTTTCCCAATATTTACTATTCATCTCACCTGAATACTTTAATAAAATCTCCAACACGTCAAAGAATTCATTATATGATCTATTGTGCTATATAAGAATGGCATTAAAACCAAGGAATGATTCAATGTCTCATGAACTATTAAATGATAAAAGAGTTATAAATATTTTAAATAAGCTTTATTTATATGTGAATCATATTTGCAATAGTTTATTTATCATTCATTGTATGATTTGTACTATATTGAATATAGGAGTTTCTCAGAATATTATTTATCTTGAAATATAATAAAAAGTAATATATATGTCCTGTATGAAATTATTTTGAATGTGTATAAATAAATGGAAGAATTAGTGGAGTAGATGTATATTTTTCTTACTAAATTGCTAGGCCACAATTAATATGCCTAATTATATTTTGCTTTAATTATTATATTTTGCCAGTTTTTCACATCAAATGTTTGTTATTGCTATATGAGGTATAGGATTAATAGTATTTTCATATATTATTTTTATCATCCTTATGAGATGTAGTCTGTCATAGGTGACAGGTAGCCAATTATGTTATATTTCAGACAATCTTTTGTGGTTTATTCTTAATATATTTGTTGAGATTAGAGACAAGGTCTTAATTCTTTATGTACACATTTAGACAAGTGTTTATTTTTGAGTTTATTCCATCCTAATCCCTTCTATATTTCTTGATGGTATTATGGTGAAAAATTTTTAAAGTCATGCATAATGTCAAACATGCCTTTATTTTCCTCTTGATGCAGTAAAAGTAGTTTAAGAAAGTTGATATTATTGATGTGCCTAGTCTGCATATGTGATGTGTTTAAAAACCCTGATAAAATGTTTTATGCTTAAATTTATCATTATTTTTATATGGCTATGGAATTATACATCTTCCATATTCAACATTATTATACTGCTGGTAAACTTATTTATTGAAATTATTAAATATATTCCATACAGTGACATAGAGAAATGAAAGCTGGATTAAATAATAAATGTGAAAACTTTCTGTATTTAAGCCAATAAACATCACATGATTACCATTTCTTATGCTTACTTATAACTGTTATTAAAACAGACAAAACTCTCTATATGTATTGCTACTCAGTGCAATCCAGAGTAATCAATGGATGCTAGAAGGTTTATGCATAAAATTGCATCTAGTTCCTATTCATTCAAAATCATCAGACTAGTTTCTGGCTTGTGGCCTTCATCAGTGAAGAACCTTGGATTTGAGAGGACTGCACACTGCACCTAGATCCTAAGATCTAGGTGCAGTGCTCTCATATCCAAGGCTCCTTACTGACAAAGGCTACAAGTGATCCTAAGATCTAGGTGCAGTGCTTTCAGATCCAAGGCTCCTCACTGATGAAGGCCACAAGCCAGAAACTAGTCTGAGGAGTTTGGATGAATAGGCACTAGATGGGGATTGTATGCACAAACTTTTTGGCATCCATTGATTACTCTGGCTTGCACCGAGTGGCAATACATATAGAGAGTTTTGCCTGTCTTAATAGCTTTCTGTATTCATGGTTAAATCATATTCTATTTTTTTTAGTAGTTTAAACTTTATTCAAACATTGTGGCAATTATACTGTTCTGATCTTATTAAATGTTATTGGTTTATGTTTGTTATATTTATTAGTATTAATATAATATTGATTTAATTATTACTTCTGAATTTATATCTGTATCATCATTCACATTGTTAGAAATCCAAAACCACACATATATTTTAATTTTAAATTATATGAGTACAAAAAGATTATAAAGATCATATTATTAAAACTTATATTGTTGATGTTTTTTAAGTAACATCCTTGGTTAACAACATTATATATATATATATTGATTAAGATTATAAGAGAACACTTTGTGTAATATACGGGTAGCAACTAAATCCCTTTCCTAATCTTGGTATCATGAATGTCATCCTAGATTGTTTTATAATTATTTTCATATTATAGATTCATGATTAATTTAAAAAAAAAAATTATTCCTTTTATTAGGGTATAATCTGAAGATTGGATCATATCTTCTAATTATTTACTAGGATCACATTCATGGTTTGGATAAGGTCTTGAGATAAAGAATATAATTAACTTTATTTATTAAAGATTTTTTTTTATAAGAACTCGGAGATTTGATTGAGAAAGATTTATTTAGATTGTTAATCTTTTTATGGTAATGTGATTTTCTGTGAACCTTCTTTCTAAGATTAACTTAGAGAGTATTAGAATTCTTGATTAAACATCACATGACCACGACCTCTTATGCTTGTGCATAACTGTTGTTAAAACAGGCAAAACTCACTATACGTATTGCCACACACAGCAAGCTAGAGTAATCAATGGATGCCAGAAGGCTTGTGCATAAAATACCCATCTAGTGCCCACTCATCCAATATCCTCAGACTCATAGTTTAAGACTCATAGTTTTGTAGTTAAATGGAGATAAAAAGTGGTTGCTGGATGGTTGTATTAGATCCTAATATCTAGGTGCAGTGCTCTCAGATCCAAGGCTTCTCACTGACAAAGGCCACAAGCCAGAAACTAGTCTGGGGATATTGGATGAATAGGCACTAGTGCAAGCCTTCTGGCATTCATTGATTACTCTGGCTTGCACTGAGTGGCAATATGTATAGAGAGTTTTACCTGTTTTAATTAACAATTAGGTGTTCTATATAAAGGAGATAGAAAAGATTTACGTAAAAATGAGCTTGTTGAATGGATTACTTTGCGCAAAATCTGTTAAACATTAAATAAATACCATAATTTCTAGAAAGAAATTAACATTAGTGCATGAAAATGTGTGTGTGAATGTACCCTTTCAATAAAAATTTCAATTTATTAGCTGTCTGCTTTTTGATATGAGTTATTAATATTGAAAATTTATATAAATATTGGAAATATTTGAAATTATTTATGATCCTGTTTTATTTAAATGAAATAGAGTTAAAAGAAAGAAAATGTTGAGTAATCAGAATTTATTTTTATAGCAATAATTATTTATAATTTATTACCGGTATTGTATACAATTTGGATTAACATAGCTGAATGTTAGCAGGATGATTTAATGAATTTAGTGTAGTTATTTATGCACTTCCATTCTGAAACAATATTGGTTATAATGTAATCATCTATTATTCATTTGTCAGTGAATATACTTATTGTTAGCCATGTTCATTCATTAGAGTTAAAGGAAGAATTTACCATGGAGTTATTTCTATGAACATTCAACATAGTTTAGTATCAAAGAGCCATTTAGAAGTGTGAGTTAATGAAATTAACAATTATTTAGTGATTGCTTTATATTTTTTGCCATATCCTGTCAATATGACCCTGTTATATGTGCAGTTAAAAATATTTTATGTGTTATTTTGCATGAATTATATTTTTGATTAAGGATCCAATAGTTTTATTACATATATTTGATTGTATTTAATGAATATTAATTGATGACATGAACATATACACTTTATAGCGATTGTATTTTAACTCCGACATTTTAAAATTATGTTACGTAATATGCATAATTTCATTGAAATGATTCTAAAAAGCTATAAAGTTATAAACAAAAAAATCTTGCCAACAATGGGAGAATGTGTAAAATGGTGGGGATAAAATTCATTTTCAAACAATGTACTTCAAAATATGAACCAACATACACATAAGATAAATTTATAATAATATTTTTGTAATGTGCTCATTACATTGTTAGAGTTATATTACAGTCAACTTATATAATGAATATAGAGTAAATGAGCTTATTGTTTAAACCCAAAACCTATTAATTAAACAAAGATATCATTTAGGAAGTATACAAATAAAAGTTATGTTAATTTAAAATATCTGTTGTGACTACTTGAAACAAAAAATTAACTTATATAGGAGTTAATATATTTGTCACATTAAATTGAATTACAGAATATTGATTCACCAACCAGGGGTGACATTGAAAATAGTCTTGGATATAAGTTAATTTAATGCAATACTTGTTGAAATAACATTTTTTTATGTGTGTTTTCTTTATTGATGTTTCATTCAATACATAGATCAACGAAAAAATATAATTTCTTGACCTACACTGGAAATAATTACGCCATGTTATAGTGTTAGGATTACGGAATGAAAGTGAGAAAAGATAAAAAAAAGTCTTCAAAAGTAATTTCTCTGTTATTATTAGTTTATTTTAAATTCAATCTAATTTATATGCTAGGTTCTGAAAGAATCTGACACCATTCAACCAGACTATTAAGAATTGACATTATCATTGAACCATCTTTCTTCTTCAGAATCCAGATATCTAGTGATCATATTGGTAAGTAGCTTTATTTGGGTTTTGACTGTTACAATATATATTAAATAATAAATGCAATAAAGACCAGAAAAATTCAAAATATATATGAAAATATAAACAATATTATAGCATCACCAGTGAATAATCATCAACAGTCAAACAGAGTAACATCAGTAAGTTAACCAGCAGTCAATTTTTGGGACTTGATGTAAAACAAAAATAAAATCTTAGGTTAATCATGATTTAGCCAAAGAGAAACTTGAGTATAATGTTATAAAAACAATCACCCATATTTTAGCTGCATGCACACATGCTAAAATAATTATAAGAATAAATATAGCAAAAAAATCCTGGAATCATTACATCAATTTTGATCATCATCGATGCTTATGACTATCTTGTACAAAGAGTATACTGTTTATCAACAAATTAGTTTCTGTCATCATCTAATTTATAATGTATTTGGACTTTGTTTCATCTAAACAATTTTAATAAATAAAATTATATAGATATCCACAAACCCATTTTTAATCAAGAACTAGCTTTAGAGACACAAGGACCCCAAATAACTGTAAATAAGAGAAAATACACACAGTACTCTATGTAATTTAGTATTAAATAACTTCACTGAAATAATTCAAAATAATGATTAATAAATTTATTGATTAAAATAATAAAAATTTTAAAAAATGAAAGGGTTGGTAAACATTTTACAATGCAAATAGACCATCCTGATTTTGATGTTTTACAAATATCAAAAAAAAAAAAAAAAATTCAATAGATTGAAAAACAAATAATAAATGATTTAACACTGTTTGATTTAAAGTGTATGTACACAAACACATACACATATGTAATGTAAGTTGTATTAACCCAGTTCAGTTGCAACTTGTATGCATGACTGGTTTACATTTTCAAATGTTTTACTTTTATATAATAATTAAAACTGAAGGGGTGTCCACCTCAATATCTTCCTAAGCATGTCTCTATTTTGCAATAATCTAATTAGTTTAAATTTAATTTACATCATATAAATTTTATGCCCCCTTTTTAGATTTAGTAGTATCTCATACCACTTGCAATCTAAGTGCCTATAATTTTTTTTGTCTTTTTCCAATGACTGCTATTTTTTTGCTTTTTAAGACAAATATTATAACTTATTGTAACTAATGCTTACAAAAATAAAAAGCAAATTTATTTTATTATAGTAACTGATTATAAGAAAGCAATCAACTGAATCTAATTAAACAAACATGATTTTATTTCTTTATTTTTATGATTTCATGGCTACATTTAAATTTTTTTATACAAATATTTTAATATTTATTATAAATAATAATAAAAACAATTTGAAACAATATTTATATAAACAAATACTTATCATAGGAGCAGTATGAGATACTGGTTGTAGAGTTTATAATACTATCTCACATTGTAACCATTATAAACATATGCATGTATGCATATGCATGCAGGGTGATTATTAATATTATTTTCATTAATTGTTCCTATATCAATATTATTCTATTTTAATAATATATAAATGATTAGATTAAAATTTATATATAATATGCACACACAGGAAACTTGGGTTAATATTAATATAAAATATTTAAATTATTAATTCCCATAGTCTTCTCACAATGACCCAAATTATTACTATTTTCCTCTTTGATCTCACTTTTAAATTGCAAACAAAACTTTTAGAATAAAAATACATTACTTTTTTTTTTTAAAGTTTTGTTGAAAGTTCTTTTATTTTTAACTTTTATCATCTCATGGAAACTCTAAAAAAAATTTCCAAATTCTTTTGCACTTGGTAACTAATTTTTCCCCCAGCCATTTATATTTTATTTGAAAGTTGTTTACTTCCACTTATTGTAAAAACATTTTTCCTTCTTTTATAAAAAAGCACATGCACACTGAAGTAAAATAATTAGTCAAGCGTTGTTAGCCAAGAGGTCATCGCACCCGCCTTGCAAGCAAGTAGTTGGTTGCAGACGGGTGTGGGTTTGCATCCTGGCCGATGCTATGACATAGGAAAAAAGAAAAAAAAATTCTGATAAAAGATTTTTTCAGTCTTCAACAATGCATTTAATTGCTATGCATACTATATATGTATTTTTCCAGTAGGTAATTTTTTATCAACTTACATATATATATATATCCACATACAAAAATGACCTTTAATTAAAACTATTTTATAACAATAAAAATAATAAATATAATAATCAACTATTATATTCAGTCTTTCAATCTGCAGAAATACTTTTGGTTAATTGCTTAACTCTCCTCAGGAGGGTTAAGGAATTAACCCAATGTATTTTTGCAGATTAAAAGACTGAAGGTCATAGTTAACTATCAATATATATTTATATATATATATCGTCAGGATAATTATTATTTGAGAAAATATATAATGAAAAATTTTGCATCAACTTGTGCAAAGATAATATTTAGATTAAACGGTTAATAAAATTTCAATAAAGAATAATTATATATATGTGTGTGTGTGTTTCTATAGCAAATATAATGAACCAGCTGATTTTTATTCATGAAATTAATTAATTGTTACTTATTTCTTTTTTAATAAGTAAAGTTATAGAACAACTTTTAAGAATAAGAGATGAAGAAAATTTAAATTAGGTAAAACTCCTTTTTATAATTTTAGAGAGGGAAATAATATAAAGAAAAAAACATGTTTTAATGAAGTAAATATACTTAACAAAATTATGATTATTACCAATTATTACTTAATTTAAAATTTAATCTATAAATGTAGTTATAATGAGCACATTGAAATACCTTTTAACATGGTTTTGTTTTTCTTTCAAACCCTTCTTTGATAATTTTAATCTTCAGTTTTCTCTCCTGTTGCTTTCCATTGTTGAGTTCAACAATTCTTTATTGTAGGCTTATAAAAGTTTTCCATTAACACATATTTCTAGGATAATGGACACAGTCAAATTTTCTCCATTTTCAGTAGAATAATTTCCAGCTTGTACATAGAATGAATTTATCTTTTTTAAAAAAATTTAATAATTTTTCAGATCATTCTAATTTATAGAGACAGCTAGTCACCTCTTGATGTAAACAAGATTTGTTTCAGCTAG
The DNA here is from genome assembly GCA_028023455.1 of Epiperipatus broadwayi. Taxonomy (NCBI): domain Eukaryota; kingdom Metazoa; phylum Onychophora; class Udeonychophora; order Euonychophora; family Peripatidae; genus Epiperipatus; species Epiperipatus broadwayi. Next base: position 6,562,943 of record JAQFVV010012429.1, on the reverse strand, counting down.
AGGTATTCTTTTTCTTCTTTATATTTTTATAGTGACTAGATTACATGGTAAAATTAGAATGACCCTTGGCTTCCAGATAAGGCTTAGCCCATGTTCTTTATGAAATTCAGTTAAAAAAACATTTTTTTAAAACTAGTAGTCAGATGAGAGTCTTACTTTAGAGTACTAAAACTATTTCTCATGATCTCTTTACATACGAACTTCTGCCTTTGTTTTCTACAGGAGCTGAATAAGAAAAAATGGCTGCTACTGTTTCTTTTTAACAGATGAGTCAATAATAACTGCTACTGTTGTTTTCAACAGTTCAGTCTGGGATGACTGTTCTTAACAACAAACTGAGGCCTATTGATTTACCTTGCCCCATATCTTAAATTCTTTTGAAACAATCCTGTATCCATCCAATCACATCTTGTCTCCTACATGATGAGATTAAACACTGACCAATTGATTCTATTTTTACAATAAGAGTATTATTTATTTTCCTTTTTTTTAAAATAAAAATATCCCTTATAATTGTTTTTCTCTTATGCCAAAAATAAGATAATCTTTAAATTACACTGATTTGGTAAACATTTCTTCTTGTTTTGGGGAGAGATAAAAAGAAAAGAAAAGAAAATAACTCTAATTAATTAAAACAAAATTTAGCAAAAATATTCAGACCTTGTTTTTTTCCTTTTAAACACTTTATTCATTTATTTCTCCTATTATTATTTTTCAAAAGTTAAAATTAAAATAACATTTTTTAAAAACCGATAAAATCAACCAAAACTTAAAACTGAATAAATTAAATATTATCGAAACTAATTACGTGATATTTTTTTTAAAAAGATCTTTAACCAATATTCTTTAAAAACAAAAACAGTTACCCTTTCTTCCCAAGATTTTAAAAACAACTACCATTTTTACCAGTAGATAAAGTTCTTAAATGTATTTAGTTAGTCTTTCACATATGTTGATACAAACATCACATTAATTTTGATCTTAGAAGTTTTTTAAAACTACTAACATAGAAAATAGCAATACTTCTTATTAATTTCAAAATATAAAGCAACATGTGATTTTTAGAAGAAAATTTAACAGCAGACAGTAACTACAGGACTGAATAGATTGTAGTTTAAAACACACACAATTTTTTAAAATTAAAATAGCATACAAATACATATAAAGTCAATTTTGCAAGAAAATAGTGATTTGTAAATGTCTCCCACAATGGAAATATAAGGTGGGTAAAAAAATTATAGTTCATTTTTTATAGCAAAATATCTCCCTTGTCTTTCTTTTGTGTGTATTTTTTTTTTAAAAGTGAGTCTAAAATAAAATTTGTAATAAATATATATTAGGGACTAATAATTTATACTCACAAATATAGTTTTCTCAAATTAAAAATAATATGCAAATCAAAATATTTTATTATCTCTATTTTATTTTTAGATATGCTTACATAATTGTTTTTGTTATCAATTTTTTTCCAGATTATGTTTATTTATAATATTTAAATAAAAAAGTAAATAACTAAGATAAAATAATATCAATTTTTGGAAATAGTATTGAAATATTAAATAGAGTAGGAAAACAAGCTGATTAATATGCAGTCAAATGTTTTTATGATCTTCCTGGACAAATTTTATATATTACAAGCAATTTGAATAATACTGTTGTAATCATTACTGTTATATTCATCATCATCATTATTTTCTATGATTATCAATCCACTGCAGGATAAAGGTCTTTCCAAGTTCAATCCATTTCCTCTGATCTCTAACCTCTATTTTTCACATGACTACAGCACACTTACTTATTTCATCCATCCATCTCACATATGGCTTAATTTTAGGTCTTTAATATTTTTTTGAAATCCAGTTTAAGATTTCAACTGTTCCCCTATTATCATTTCTTCTAGCAACATGCCTAGCCTAACTCTACGTATTTTATTTTATATTATTTCAGCATAAAAATATAATTATATATATTAAAAAAATAAAAATATTAAAATAACTAATTGAATTATTACAATTAAAAAGATTTTATATGCAATAATATATCAAATCATATAGTTCACACAGATGCAATTCATTGCATTTAGATTTAATTAGTTTTTGATGAATGCTCTCCAAAGCCAATAAACTAAAAAAAAAACATTACTGAATCCGTTTATTTAAAAGTGTAAAAAGTCTGTTAAAAGTAATAATAATAAAAAGTGGTATTATTTAATTGTGTCCTGTGTAATTAACATAGAAATAGAGTGACGATTAAGATTATTTGATGAAGTGTATTAGCATTAACTCGTTACATGATCTTTCAGAGAACAGCTATTTGATAAATGATATTACAATGAGTTGATAAATGAAATGATTCAACCTCACATTCGACTTAATGATAATTAACTAACCATTGCAGTCTGATGATGACATTACCATTTATTAATAAACACTAGCTGGGTTCCAATTATAATCAAAATTTGTTAATTTATTTATTTATCAAATTTTAATTAGTAAATTACCTTCAAGAAAAGTTGGGGAAAAATGACAAGTAGCACAAATTAAATGCAATTAAAGAACTTATTCATTTATGCTTATTTAATCAATTAAACCATTGACAAGAAAAAAAAGGAAAAAATTTAGGGCATAAAAAAATTAGATTCCTCTAAACAAATGCATTTTGGTAGTAATTAAAAATGACTTTTAACAAAATATTTTACATATATATAATTTTAAAAACACATACAGGAAAAAAATCGTTTATATAGAATTTTGGGTATAAAACCTATAATAATTTTTATTAAAGATCAGTAATAAACCTGGCAAAATATTGGTGACACTTTTACAAAGATTAAAATTAATACATTGTACAGGCTTAAACCTGCATTTATATGTGTAATATATGCGGGATTCGAACTCAGACTTTCACACGACCCACTACTGTCAGTGCCATCTCATATTGCTGACCAACCTGATCACACACATGTTGAAAAGATAAATAATCACCAATATACGTATGAACGTTCCACCATCAGATTTTCAATGAAATGGAAGGCTGAAGAGTTGTGAGTTGCAATAGTTTGAAGCCTGTCCATTGAAGTATGAAGATTGGCTATCTTAAAATAAAGCTGAGCACTGATTATATATATATGTGTGAGGATAGTAATCTAGACCAACTGATGATCGCTGGTTTAGCATGAAATACGTATATTGGTGATTATTTATCTTTTCAACATGTGTGTGATCAGGTGGGTCAGCAATATGAGATGGCAGTGAGAGTAGTGGGTCGTGTGAAAGTCTGAGTTCGAACCCCCGCATATATTACATGTATAAATGCAGGTTTAAGCCTGTACAATGTATTGATATATATATATTAATGTAAAACTAAGTGTATTTAAGTTAGAAATTGCTAATTGTTATAAAATATTGATAACTTTGATGATAGTTTGAACTTAACTGATATTCTAAATTGATATCCCTACTGAAAACTACAACACAAAAAAATGGTATAAAAAAGAAGCAATTTTTCTGAATTCGAATCCTGCATAAGATTGAAATTGTAAAACTTATTTTTCAGTATATTACTTAAAATTATTCAAACGGAAGTCAATCTCCGATAATGCGCTATTTCCTAAATATTATAAATTTCCACACACTCGCCCGCTGATAAGAGTTTAAAAAACTTAAGCGAATCACTTAAGTTTAAAGCGTCCAATCTATATACACCAACTCTTACAGACTGCATGGTCAAGACATTTGACTTAATTAATCACACAAATCTATAGCATTGTTTGAAATTGGTTATAGTTGTCTGCTAAAGTTTAATTTTATTATACAGCTTCTACATGGCAAAATGATAATATTATTACACACAGAAAATCGGAGTCATTTGAAATGAAAACTAATATTAGACAAGAATATGTACTTACTCCGACTCTGTTTTTGTATTATATGACAGTGTTCTTTATAGGGCAGGTTAAGATGGTAGTGGAATTTTTAATTTGAATTGGTGAAAACAAAAATTTTATTTTCTTCAATTCTGGAATTTTAATATGCTAATGACTGTTCTCTTCAGAATGTATTTGATGTTTTGTATGCAACATATAAATACTTTGATTTAATGATTAATGTTGAATTTCAAGTACTTTATAAGCCATTGAATGAAGAAAAATTCTTGGCAACTTTAGCTTGGATGGTTATGAACTTGAGAATATAGAGCTGTTATTTTACCTCATTTATTGTATGATAAGACATGATATCATATTGAGATAACATAAAGGCATTAGACAAATTTTATTAAAGAATGCTTTGAAAAATATAATGTAAAAATGAATCAATACATTCTTCTATTGCCGGATGTGAATTATTAGAAGCTAAAATCAAATCTTTATTGGATTTAACATATAAAACAAGTGAACAATGATCACATGCTGTGTGGTAAACTTGAGCATGATTTTCATAGAAAATACAGACCTCTTTTAAGGATTATGTCAAAGATCTACTAAACAAGTGCCATGTTGAATGTTTTTGTTAAGAAATTATGACAGATAATAGAAGACTTTGGAGAGCTACAATTGGACATGATGTTAAAGTATTTTAGAATAAAAAAATTTTTCCAGATAAAATAAAGTCATCATTGCAAAATATCAAATAAATTACAAACATAGACTAAAAAATTCATTTCTTGAGTAGTTTTTTTGGAGTTGGAATGGCCATACTTATTTACAAGTAGTTAGTCATATAATATATATACATACTACAAATTGATGTCTGGATTTCTTCAAAATAATATACATAAACTTATAAAGAAATATTTCTAATATTTATTTATAAGTTTACACACACACACACATTTATATATATATATAAAGAATTTGAATTCAGCTTTCAAGTTCCTGCCTATGCAATCCATCTTATACAACTGAAACACAGCCTTTGAGAAGTTTATCCTTGGACTTTTAATGAAATAGATGGCTGAACAGTTAGAAAGTGGAGAAGATTGAAGCTTGTCCATCAAAGTTTGAAGATTTGCTATCTTAATACAAACTGAGACTTGATAGGATATATGTGTGAGAGATGGCAAACTGGACCAACTGATGAGTGCTGGTTCAGCATGAAATATGTATATTGGAGATCATTTATCTTTTTCACATGTATGTGGGCATATGTTTCAGTTGTATAAGATAGATAAATAATATACATTAAGCTAGGTTAATTTCATATTTACAAATTAAAGCAAGATTATTGAATGTGAGATTTCTTTTTCATTCTTGTATAATTGATTATTAGCTTAATAATTATTAACACCACATTTTCATTTGGCTGCTATATTAATTTCACTCTAAATTTCCATTAAAGTTGGCAAAAATGTGCTTGTGAACATCATAATTTTAAATAATGGATTTGCTAAGAAACCAATGATTATTTTTTCATAGACTTAACTTTATTATTTAAAATTTTTATATACATACAACAAATTCCAAACGAAACAGGTATTATATGTTAATGGAGAAATCTTAGTTAGCATCAGGAGAATAACTAATCTTTCTTATTGCATTGCCAAATGTATATAATATAATATTAAATCATCTACACACTTTATCACTGTTTCACAATGCTTTAATCACCATCCTTACAGTTTCAATTGTCCCAGAAATCTTCTGAACATTAATTGGTACAAACTAAACCTCATGAAGTTTGTATTCTGAAAGACACTATGATATTTGAGATCCTGCAAGACCTAATAGACCTTTAGTACTTGGATGTAGTCTTTCAGAATACAAACTCCATGAGGCTCAGCTTGTACCAACTAATGTTCTGAAGAATATTTCTGGGGCAATTGAAACTATAAGGATGGTAATTAAAGCACTGTAAATAGTAATAAAGTGCATAGATGATTTAATCTTATATTATATCAGGAGAATTGTTAATTGGTAATAAGTGATAGTTTCCTGGCAATATCAAAAGACTAAGTTATTTCTGTTTACATGGATATAATCTCTTAATTTCAATTCTTTATTAAACTAAAATACCATAAAAATATAATTCAACACATACACAGAGGGCTGTGCTGAATTGTTTAACAATGTGAGTGATTTAATATTTGGTTATTTATTTCAGTTTAGCATTAAACATTGGTATTATATATATATATATAACCGGTCTGGGGATTGGGGACAATCCTAGATAAAGATGACTTGACTGCTTTCTCTTGTAATATTTATCATTAAAAAAATAAGCTTGTTTAGAGCTATTGGAATGCTCTTTATATTATAATTCAATGTCTATATTTCTTTCAAGCAATATACATAATTATATAATTGAATATTTATAAATACAGTAGTGGACAAAGACTATGAGGATAGTCAAAGGTGCTTCTAAGAGGTTAAAATTTATAAAATATATCTGATTACTGTATTTATAAATATTCAATTATATAATCACATATATATATATACACCTAAATCCTGCTTAGCGATTGACTATTTAGTGATATTTCACAATAGCAATCATCATCAATTTGTACCCACTACTTCGATTTACAATCAATTTTTCACTATAACGATTGGGAAAAAATTTAAAAAAAAATGTTGGCAGCCATCTTGAATATTGCGTCACTGATGATGTCAGAGAATATGTATATTAAATTCATTTTACCCAAAAGCAAATGTATCCTATTGTAATATGTATACAGGCAATGACTTTGCTGCAATTGCATACACATACAATATTTTATTCATAAAACACAATGTTAGGGCTGCATTCAGTATTTTGAATATAGAATGTATAAACTTAAAATATCTATAATTACTGAATCTATAATACTGTATACATCATATATAATAACACAGCAAATGTTTATCCACTTTTTCTTTTAAAATATATATGTTCTACAATAATATCAACAAATTAAAAATCCTTCTCTTTTTTCTTTTCAAAAACTTTATTTTCTTATCTCAATACTAAACATATACAGTATATATATTTATATAATACAAAACTCCAACATTTCAACATTGATTTGTAATTAAATAATGTAAAAGAAAGAGTAATAAAATATAGCAGTGGGAGAGAGATATCCTTGAAAATGATTGTATGAACCGTTGGAGTTTTGTATTATATAAATACTGTATATACAGTATATATATATGTTCAGTATTGAGATAAGAAAATAAAGTTTTTGAAAAGAAAAAAAAAGGATTTTTAATTTGTTGATAATACTGTATACATCTAAGTGTTGAATGTTTTTAGAAAAATTAAACTTTATTTAAATATAATATACAGTACCTGGATTATTTAAATAAAGTTTAATTTTTTTAAAGACATTCAACACTTATATTAGATGATGAAATACTCCAATATATAAGTACAGTACAGGACAACTAAAATACCAACATCACAAACTTTCAGGAAAACACTAAATATAAATATTAAACTGTGTGGGTATGTTTCTTAATTACGATATATTATTTTTAGAACACCTGGATAATTATGTAAAAATTGTTATTGATTTTGTAACTTCATTAATATACATGTTGTTTACACTCAAGTTGTTTCAAATCAAAAGAAAAACAACATTTTAAAATGCAAATGTCGAATTAGAAAAGTTTAAAAAAAAAAACAGATTGTACTGTATTTAAAATAAATGATAATGAATTTCTTTCTACATGAAAGGGAGGGGGGCACTATTAGATTACTAAAAATACTGTACAGTATTTATTAAGATTCCAACAATTGACTTATAGCAAATATAAAATAAAAGAAAAATAAACTTAGCATATGTTTTTAGCTAATGCACATGTGCTTTAAAGAGATTATATAAATGAATACTCAATTTTCCAGACATGAGATATAGTATTTTAGAAAGAATGGATACACTCTTATTTCCACACACTTAAGATTTGCCCATACATAAACATTTGGGTCTGAAAGAATGGAATGAAGAATGGGTGGATTCATTCCATTCTTTCTAAAATATTATATCTCGTGTCTGGAAAATTGAGTATTCATTTATATAATCTCTTTAAAGCGCATGTGCATTGGCTTAATCGCTAATACTATTACATAAATAAACATTCGTGCTATATAAAATAATATCTCATTATATATGTTTAATTTCAACTAAAGAATGACGGTTCATAAATTGTAAAGATTTCGCAAAGTGTCATTCGTTCAAACTTAATAAATGCAATTTAAAGTGATCGTGTAACATCTCACACTCTTATTTCCACACACTTAAGAATTGCCCATACATAAACGTTTGGTTCTGAAAGAATGGATGGATTCATTCCATTCTTTCTAAAATACTATATCTCATGTCTGGAAAATTGAGTATTCATTTATATAATCTCTTTAAAGCACATGTGCATTGGCTTAATCGCTAATACTATTACATAAATAAACATTCGTGCTATATAAAATAATATCTCATTATATATGTTTAATTTCAACTAAAGAATGATGGTTCGTAAATTGTAAAGATTTCGCAAAGTGTCATTCGTTCAAACTTAATAAATGCAATTTAAAGTGATCGTGTAACATCTCACACTCTTATTTCCACACACTTAAGAATTGCCCATACATAAACGTTTGGTTCTGAAAGAATGGATGGATTCATTCCATTCTTTCTAAAATACTATATCTCATGTCTGGAAAATTGAGTATTCATTTATATAATCTCTTTAAAGCACATGTGCATTGGCTTAATCGCTAATACTATTACATAAATAAACATTCACGCTATATAAAATAATATCTCATTATATATGTTTAATTTCAACTAAAGAATGATGGTTCATAAATTGTAAAGATTTCGCAAAGTGTCATTCGTTCAAACTTAATAAATGTAATTTAAAGTGATCGTGTAACATCTCACACTCTTATTTCCACACACTTAAGATTTGCCCATACATAAACATTTGGGTCTGAAAGAATGGGTGGATTCATTCCATTCTTTCTAAAATACTATATCTCGTGTCTGGAAAATTGAGTATTCATTTATATAATCTCTTTAAAGCGCATGTGCATTGGCTTAATTGCTAATACTATTACATAAATAGACATTCGCGCTATATAAAATAATATCTCATTACATATGTTTTTAGGAAATTAGTACAATTAGGTTTTTTTTTCTTTTAAAATAAGTTGAATTTTTTTTCTAAAGTTGACCGATTTACTTGTACTGTAATAAGTCTTTATGTTCAATTAAATAATTTATAATTAAATATTGTTTTTTAATTTGAATAATTTCACATAAGTAATAAACATAAATGTACAGTAATATGTACTGTAATACAAATTTTAAAAAAATGCACTTCAGTATGGATTTTTTTTCATTATGATGAAAAACTTCTGTTGAAGAATATAAAAACTCTTAAATTTAAATTTAGTTTCACTTTCTCTTTCTTTTTGCTGTACTGTACTTTTTAAATAGTGAAAATATGCATTTTTTTCCTAGTTATATAAAACTTTTCTTTTCAGATACCATATTTGGTCATCATTGTCATAAAAAAATCAAGAAAATCTTTGAGCTTGGAAACCAATGTGGATATTTTCTGTTGACTGGGACCGACCATTTTTTTCCCATAGACCTCCATTATAAATACGTATTATATATACAATATTCTTGCTTAATGATGAGTTTTGGAGGATCAATTGCCATCGTAAGCGGGGTAAAGATGTATATATATAATGAGTAAATCACCATCTCTCAGGATATAAATTAACATTATTTTAAATGTTTAATGAAGGATGAAGAATAGATCAAGAATTTATCCCTTGTTTAACATTTAGAATGATTTTAATTCATAGTCTGAGGAATGGTGATTTATTCTCTTCATTCACACATATACATAGAGCTATGTCTAATTTAATGTTCAAATATATTGTATATATAACAAATTTAAAAATATTTTTAAAATTTCTGTTCACAGCAAATATTCTGGTAAATGTACAGAATTTGAAAGAATGAATGGCAAAATCTATTTTTTCAAAAATTCTAAGCCAATTATATTTAATGTTCAAACCTAAATGAAGTGACAGTTACCATAAATGCTAAGCATGTAATAATAATTGCATTACAAACATTATGTGACAAGTTTGAATACAGCAGAAAAAGTGCAATCACATAATTATTCATCCACACATTGAAAATAAAATATGACATAAATCTATTTTTTTTTACATAGGAATCTCTGGATACTGTACTAATATAGTTGCAAATAGTTATACCTTTATTATACATGCTAGGCTATAGGTAAATGTATAAAGAGTTAAATGAATAGCTTGGTTATTTTATATTATATTGTGATGAATAAAATTACATTTGAAATACACATGATGAAACAATGAGTTTACTCCTTATTTATTACAAATAACTTTTGTGCAATTATTATTTATATTGCATACTAGCCTTTATGATAATAATGACACTTTGTAAAAATTAGAAAGAAGTCTGTAATTGTTTCTATTTTTGCATAATATGTGATTAACCCACAATAGCTACCACTAGTATGTGGTATTAGTATAAATTTTCAAAAGTCTTAATTTTATATGCTTTTTATTTGATCAGGTATTCATCTCAATACATTAACAGGTATGTCTGTATATTATAAAAATAAAATTAAGTTTGAATTTAGCTTGCATATTATAAATTTAATATCCCATTTTTCACATTTACTGATATCTTATACTGCTTATAGTCTAAATGGAAGGAATGTTTTTCCATTTTTTACAAATTATTGCTATTTTTGCTATTTTTTAAGTCAAATATTGTAATAATTTATTGTAACTAATGCTTACAATAATAAAAACAAATTCATTTTATTATAATTGATTGTAAGAAAACAATCTATTGATTTCTATTAGAAGATATTCTAAACAAAAATAGTTTGATTTCATTTTTGCAATTTTATGATTATACTTTTAATTTTTTATATAAATATTTTAACATGTTTTGTAAATAATACTTATAATAAAAAATCAAAATTGGAATGATGGTTATATAGACCAAATACTTTTCTTAGAAGCAGTATGTGTTTATTGGTTGTAGCATTTACATTATTATGCTATATTGTAGCCACTGTAAATTAATATTACATATTAAATGTGAACCTAATGCACTTTGAAAGTTTTAAAAATATTCCATAAATTTATTTATGTAATATGCTTTAGCTGCTAAGCTATTATTCTGTTTCAGTTAATAGATAATTATAACTCTGATACTTGACGAGGTTAGGCTGCAATTGAAACATAAACAGTATAAAAGATCAATCTGTTTAATGTATGAGATAGTAAGAAATAACATTAAATCTGCATTAAAGAGCATTAAAATGTCTTCTTTATTTATTAAAAAGATTTTTAGAGCAATTTTTATTTTTAATTGCATATTAAAATATTAAAAATAAATGTATATTTGGTTGAAATATTTTTAAATTTGAATGCAAAAAACATTTACAGTTTATTATTTTTATTGGTCACTGTCCTTGTCATCTGTGATTATTTAATAATAAAACAGATAATTTCTGTGTATTTAAAAATATTTCAGCCATATAATCTGTTCAAAAATTATTAATATATATGTATAAAAATAAATGCATAGTATATATATATTGTCAGTTTATAAATGGAAATTTTATAGAAAAAAACTCACATCACTGTTTAAATCTAAAGAGTAGTTATAAGTAAATTTGAATATAATTTTTTTTTATTGTCTATCATTAAAATGATACCATTTACTATTGTAAATTCAGATATCATACAAAACTTGTACTATTTAAGTTAATATGAAAAGGTAAATATAATACAATAAAACTCAAGAACATTGAGCTAGCTTTCACAGCTTGTTGCCAAAATCATAGTGCTAACATTGATTTCATCATTAAAAATGTGTGTATATAGTAGTGAATATTACTATGCAAATAAAGTGCAGTATGTAAATTAGATGTTCTTTTTTTGACAATGATATGCATAAATCTTTTTTATTAATGGAATGAGTATCCCTAGCAAGAGTCCATACTTCTTTATATTTTCTTTTCCTATTATGCTGGTCTGTGTATGTTGTTTTAACAATAGAAAAAAAAAGATATGTTCCATAGCCTGCTCACTAATTTATTTTCATGATTTGATTTTGCTTTATTATATAAATATGTGTGGTGAGTGATTCCTGAGCTATTAACATGAGATTCCCTGTAATACACCAAGTTACAAGCTGGAGCAGGCTATAAAATTTTACATACAGTCTAAGGGCATATTCAAATAAAAATTCAGTCCTTATCATTGTTTAAAAGGTTGTTGAGAGAGGGGGACAATCTGAATCTTACTCTGAAAGTATATGCACAGATATTTTGAAGGCTCATTTTCATAAGAAGGCTGTATAGTAGGCAGTACTATAAAAGATGGGTGGACTGAAAGAAACTTTTTACCTTACCAAAAAGAAAAGGAGTCATTTAATAATTCCCACATAAGTGTATTGAAGATCACACTCAACCAGTTTTCAAAAATTTCAAAAGATGAAATTTGATTTCTCCTGGTCAAACTTACTCTTTAAAGAAAAACAAAAGCCTGAGTTTTAGTTTTTGGAAAGAAATGTTACAAAGCTTGATTGATAATTATGGAAATTATATATGAACTATATAATCTAATATTTAAATTATATATGAACTATAGTATATAATTTACCTGAGATTTCCAATAAAAAAAGAAACAAAAATGATTATAGTCACAAATATGCATATTTGAAGTAATATTTGACAAAAGAGCTCTTTCATTTAAACACGTTATGTAATCGTTGTCAACAATGTCTGTAAGTAGAAACATTTTTTATATCTGCTTTGGAACATTTTAAAAGGAAGAGATTTTAACTTTATAAAAAGAATTATCTATATATACTTTATTAATATATGCCAATTATATATAACTGATGTATTTATTATTAATGTTATTTAAAATTTAGATTATTTAATATGTATTATAGATTGTAAATTCGATGTGATAGCTTCCATTATCTGGATAGAATTATAGCTTTAATTAAAAATCTTAATTGGTTTGTGGTATAAACTTTAATAGTTAATCAATATTAGAGATAAGGAAGACTACTGTTGAAATTGAAATTGCAATTATAATTATCTGTTAGTTTTTTTTTTTAAGTGTCATAGCATCGGCCGGGACGCGAACCCGCAACCCAGGCAACTGCCTGCAAGTGCAAAGCAGTCGCGCTGACCTCTCGACCACCAATGCAAGACATCTGTTAGTTTTTTTGTCTTAAAAAAAAAGAGAAAAACAGTTTTCATCTGTTAAATAGATCATATTTAAAATATTCATGATAATGTAAAATTTTGAGAATTTCTACTGCTTAAATTATGATAAATAGTCTCTTAGAGAAGAGTCTTAAAGGTTAAATTATTTATATATGTATGCATATGAATGTGTATGTACTAATAAAAATTATATAGTTATCCAAGCTTTTATTAATTGATTTAAGTAATCAATACTAGTATTTTGGGGATGTGTAATAGAAAAAGTAATAGTAGTATTGATAAATATAAGAAAATAATGTAATCTTGATTTAATAAAACTATTTAATCATTTAACTTTAGTTCTATTATTGTAAATTTTGTCCGCTTATTGTAGATTGAGTTATTGATCAAATAACCTTACTGTTAGCTGCCTATTTATGGAATAGACCTTCTGATGAAGATATGAAGGCTTTGATTTAGACCTGGATATTTAGGTTTGTATGTATATAAGAGTTTTATAAATTGAATAAAGTTTTAAGCTATAGAATTCTTAAACAAGTCCTCTTTTAGGTTAACATCTAAGAGTTCCAGTATGCTCCATCACACTGGTGGTGCTTAACATATATATGATACAGGGAATACAATAAAACACCACATACAATACTATAAATAAAATGGCACCCAAAATGTGGCCTGATATGAACCATCTATTTTAGATAAGGAAGTATCAGAAATAGATTATATATTAGATGATAAAGTTTTCTTAAATAACAGAAAATTTTCTTTAAACAAGGTGATTAATACAAAAACATTAGAATAATTAAGAATATTATAATTCTAGCAATTTAGAGACAAGTTAGAAGATAGATAAAATAGTTAAGTTGACTAATGAATAGTTTGAAAGAACGAAGAGGAACATAGAAGCAATCAATGAATGAAGTTCTACGGAGACTGGGATGAGTGTGATCTTATTAATGATATTAGAATAAATATAAATATCAGTTATAATATTGAAAATTTAAGAATAATAATACTAAAAAAGTAATAAATAAACAATAAAAATGGTAGAAACACAGGAACAAAAAAATTAAGATGGATGATTTGGATAACATAAGAGAAAATTTATAAACGACCTTATCTGAAGAAGAAAACTTAGAAATAACTTATAAAACCCAAACCTAATGAATTGGTAATAATTCTAATGTCAATGGAATTTGAGGGTTTAGTAAAAATAATATTAGAACTTAAACAGATTTATGAACAGGATCAAATAGAAAATAGATATGTTCAGGAAGCAAATAGATAGGCTTATAAAAATATAAAGACTCATGAAATAAGTAGACAGACTCAAGAAGAAAATAGACAGACTCATATAGAACTTAAACAAGATCAGACAGAAAAGAATCAAGTTGAAAATGACATTAAGTTGAACTTGACAATAGTTAAACAAGAATTAGAAGTCAAATGGGAACATATATTTGATAAAAAGGATATAGTAAATAGAAAACAAAACCTAGCAGAGGTTTAGTCGGAAGTTGAAAAAATGGGAATTGAACAACAATGAATAAAGACCAATTTGAAAAAAAAATAAAATAAAATAAGTTAACAGAAATGGAGTTAACAATAGAAGGATTAAAAATAGATTGATTCAAGTTCAAGAGAATCAAGAACAAACTTTAGTGCAGGAACTTCATCAAATAAAAGAAACATTAATTAAAGAAGCTGAAGGATGTGTTATATGGGACACAAATAATGTAAAACAATCTTCTATGAATAAAATATTGCATTTATGCATAGAAAGAAACATATTAGAGGATAAAATGAAATATTTGATAATTAATAAAGAGATTGACAGAGATCTTAATACAAATATTGCAAAACAGGCTGGTGAAGATAATTTAACAGATGAAGATGAGGATCTAATGATATATAATGGTAAGATACCAGATAGATAGTATTACAAAAAAGACTCATAGCACATAGTACAGTAGCAAATTTTATTAGTTAGGTTATTAAAAAGTGAGATAGAAGAAAATTCTTTGGCTCATTTTTATGGTTTGAAAGGTCTATTTCATTTTCATCAATTAAATGAAAGAGAGAAGATTATTGCAAGCAATCATTTGCAATGTGCAGCTAAATATTGGTGTAAATCCTTATACAAAAACAACAGACATTTGAAGTCTATTGTATGGCTAGTTTACATACTTTTGAGATGGAAGAAAAACAAAAAGGATATGCCATAGAATATCCCAAGAGAAATATATACCAGCCAGGGGAAAGAGCTGCACACAGTTTTTCCATTGATGTTTTGAAATTGAGATTATTTACAGCATTACATTGTCCAAAGAACAAATAATGTGTATAGTAAACATAATCTATCAATGTTAATCCAAAAGAATTTAACTGGTTATCATAATTTTTTTATCAAAGAGATAATAAAAGTATTAAATAACATAGATGTAGGAAATTTTTACATGGAGCCAGCTGAAAAAATGAAATGAGCAGAACTCCAAGATTTACTGTGTCATCAGTACAAACACTACCTGAAATGAAAAGTAGATGAAAGAAATTTGAGATTATCAACCTAGGTTATATCACTCTAGAATTTATACTTCAAGAAAAAGATGTTGGAGGAGTAATGAAAGTGGGTGAACACAACTTGAGAGAATCACATTTCCAAGGTCAAAATAGACAAACATATGGAAAAACAAGAAGATGAAGTATAGAGAGTGAATCTAAACACACTCACCCTAAGGAATTTTATAGAGAAAGTAAACAATCTAGTACAGAAAATGGTAAAGTCCAAAACCAAGCTACCAGGATGGTAAACTGGACTGGATGCAGACACTATTATACATAATATTAATAATGTAGTTTTTGAAGATGGTCTAAACATACCAAATTATTGTAAACAGAAACACCCATTGGTATCAATAAAATTGAGGGATTTTAAACCCAGGCTCTCATTGACACAAGAAGTCAATTAATCATTAATACCTAATGAGGTTTTTCAAAATCTAAAAGATACTGAGGCAAATTTTCAAGTATTGCCTTTAAAAAACTCAAATTACACTTGTAAATGGAAGACAAGCTGGAATGGAATCTAAACAAGTCTGTGAATTAACAAATAGGATCATAGGTGATACAATATGTTTTTCTCATCATGCCTACTTTAATACAAGAGGTGATATTAGGTTCCAATTTCATGTACTGTAACTAGTATCAGTAGATTATTATGAGGGTATAGTTATCCATAATAAAAAGAGATTTATTTTAGTGACACAAAAAACCAGGCATCTTGAAGTGTCATAATTTGCTTTTAGCAACACAAAAGAAACAAATTCATTATAGACATCATATACCACCATTGATTAAAACTAGTTAGAAATCACCACTGAAGTGATTAATAGAAAAGGAAATTGTCAAAAAGTATGTGATAAACTTAACAGAAAAAGTGAAAAATCATAAAGTGTAATGTATAGAAGCCACATCCATTTTAATTGGGAATCAACCAAAAAATTGTCAATGAAAGTTTTTCTTATGTGATAATGAATCATTTAAGATTATATAGCAGTATGGAAAAAATAAAAATAACATATGATTATATAATGTCAGGAGTCCCAAACTTTGTAAGAAAGTAAATGACATGACAATTATGGACATAAGTAATAGAGATGTGAAAAAAAATCGTATAAATAGGAAAAAGCCATTATATGATTATTTTTTGCAGATTAAGTGGAAAGGTATGAAATAATATATTTCAGATTAGTGTTTTGAGACTGGATATAGTGCATAGAAAAATTAGATTAATAGGGGAGGCAGTTGACAAGGTTTATATAAAAAAGTTAATAAGAGTTATTAAATGGACATTCATTATTAAATGAAAATAAAGGGAATTCTTTAATTATGAGTATATATTGATATAAATTCATAGATAAAAAAATTAAATAAAAGTTTGTGCAGTATAAAATGAATTTTGATTGGTCAAGATTAGAGATATAGGCAAAATTAAACTTGGCTGAACATGATAAAAATGATTTTTTACCTTACAAAAAAAGGAGTAATTTAATAAGATCCACATAAACCTAGTAAAGATTGCACTCATTAAGTCTTTAATGATTTCAAAAAGTGTAATATGATTTCTCCTGGTCAGACTTATTCTTTAAAAAAAAACCAAAAGCCTGAGTTTAAATTTTTGGTGAGATAAAGTTCAGATTGATGACTATGGGAATTGTCTATTAACTACTGGATATAATTTATCTGAGTTTCTCAAGGAAAGAAGAAACAAAAATAATTACAGCCACAAAATATGCATATTTTGAACTAATATTTGACAAGAGAGCTCTCACATTTAAAGACATATTTTGTAATTAGTTGTCAGCAAGGACTGTAAATATAAACATTTTTAATATCTGCTTTGGAACATTTTAAAAGAAAGATACTTTAACTTTATAAAAAAATAATGGTACTCATCTTTTAGCTAAAGACGCTGCTCTATGGCGTGGTTTTCGTGCCAAAACACATTAAAATGCTGTTTCCTTGGCCGACACATTCGAACCTGCTTTTTCAGTAGTACAACTTTTTTGTTGTGCTACAGAATGCAGGCTGCTATGTCGTGTCACAGTACAGCATGTATGTTGCATGGTAACAAATATATTTTGCGAATTCACACAATTTATAAAACAGTTATGACATGATGAGAGAGTTTGTATTTGAATCGGATTGAAATGTTGTTTTCATTGAATTTTTTTTTATTTTAAAGGATTAAAATGTTGATTTTTGTAAAGTAATAATTCTAAGACTTTTTACAATGTACTGTATTGAAGTTTTAATTGGGAAAATGTTAAAGATCTATGTTTTTAGTGAGTTGCAATTTGGTAACACGTCAAGTAACGTACTGTTCATAACATTCCATGAGACAAAGAAGACTTCTACCATGTGTATATTTTTGAAGTAAAAAAGAGCGATACCAAAAAAATATCCAGTAAGAAAAGTACAAATATACAGTTTTTTTTTGTAAATTTAATAAAAAGCAAATATTATAAACATGTTTAATAAGTAAAGAAGACATTTGTATGTGTTTGTTGTTGTTTAAAAAAGTTTGATTTTCTTTATTTTGTCCGAGTACGGTTACGATTTTGAATTTTTTTATTTTAGCATTACAAACAAGCAGAACACTAACCCTAACCCTAAACCTAACCCTAAACTAACCCTAAAACTAACCCTAAACCTAACCCTAAACTAACCCTAAAACTAACCCTAAACCTAACCCTAAACTAACCCTAAAACTAACCCTAAAACTAATCCTAAATCTAACCATAACAACTTTTACTTTTATTATGATTATTATTTTTTAGTTAAACAACAACAAAAAAAGTCGTAACACAAGTAAAAAAATATCCGATAGAAAATTGATAAAAAAAAAGCGTAACAAATTGATAAAAAAAAGCCGTAACACAATTTAAAAAGTATACGATATAAAAAACACGAAACAAATTGTAATTTGTTGATTTTATTTTACATTTATTATTATCATTTAAATTGTATATGTTAATAAAAAATAATATTTAAAAAAAAAGATTTTGTTTTGTTTTTATTTTCGCATTACAAACAGAAAAATTATTAAAATCAACGGCCCGTGAATGTTCATATTTTATAGTTTTATCGTGAAAACGATGCCATCCAACAGCGTCTTTAGCTATAATACAAGCACCAAAATAACTATAAATACTTTATTTATATGTAAATGAGATATTTATTTATATAGCGCAATGTATATAAATGGTAATAAACTAAAGATCAGCATTTCAAGCTAATGTACATGCGCTTTTTTTTATGAATGTTAATAATAAATGAATACTTTCATTTCCAACACAAGATAAAATCTTTGCAAAAGAATAGAATGAATCCACCTATTCTTTCAACCCAAATGCTTAAGTATGGGCAAATCTTAAGCACAGGAAATGAAAGAGTGTAGATAAACCAATCACTTTAAATTACTCTTTACCATGTCTGAATGAATGACGCCTACGGAATTTTTATGACACATCATTCTTAAATGAAACTAAACATATGTAAATAAGATATTTATTTATATAGCATGATGTATATAAATTGTAATAAACTAAAGATCAGCATTTCAAGCTAATGTACATGCGCTTTTTTATGAATGTTAATAATAAATGAATACTTTCATTTCCAACACAAAATAAAGTTTAATACTTTATTTATATAAGTTAATTCTATATAACGATGATATTTATTATTAATGTTATTTAAAATTTAGATTATTAAATAAAGCATTATAGATTGTAAATTCAATGTGAAACCTTCCATTATCCATATGAAATTATAACTTTAATTATAAATCTTAATTGGTTTGTGGTAAAAACTTTATTCGTCCATTAATATTAGAAATAAGACAGGCTACTATTAAAATTGCAATCGTAATTATCTGTTAGTGGAAACAGATTTCATCTGCTAAATAGATTATATTTAAAATATTCAAGATAATATAAAACTTTGAGAATTTCTACTGCTTAAATTAATATAAATAGTCTCTTAGAGAAGTGCCTTAAAGATTATATGGATATGGATGTGTGTGTACTAATAGAAATTATATAGTTATCCAAGCTTTTAATAATTGATTTAAGTAATCAATACTAATATTTTGGAGGTGGGTAATAGGAAAAATAGTAGTATTAACAAATATAAGTAAATGATGTAATCTTAGATTAATAAAACTAATTAATTATTTAACTTTAGTTCTATAATTGTAGTTTTGTTACTTATTGTAGATTGATGTATTGATCAGACAACTTTACTGTTAGTAGCCTATTTATGGACTAGGCCTTCTGATGACGATATCAAGGCTCTGATTTAGAACACAGATATTTAGGTTTGTATGTATATAAGAGATAAGAGTTTAGTAAAATTGAATAAAGTTTTATGTTATAGAATTTTAAATAATTTCTCTTTTAGGTCAATATCTAATTGAGAAATTAAGAGTTCCAGTTTGTTCCATCAAACTGATGGTGCTCAACATATTATGGTACAGGAAGTACAATAAACCATCACAACATATACCTTTTTATTTGTAATATATATATAAATTTGTAAAAATAAAAAATAAAAACATTTGTGATTACCAAAATAATAAATTAAATATGTAATTCTAATAACTATATTGAAAATATTTTTAAACAATGGAACACATTTTAGTGAATTCTAATGGAAATTGATGTCATCAAATTGTTTTCAGTTATACATATACTGATAAATTATATTACAGATATTTGACTTATAAGTCTTCATTTATAAGGGTATTAAAATAAATTAATAAATTTTCCAAATGCAGGTTAGACTTAAACTATATATAAAATTAATAGTATGTTACACCTGAAATATATCAAATTTCATTTTTATTTAGAAAAATGCACAATGTACTACTTTATAACATTTACATATGCTAATGAAGAGGTCATTTTGCATTGGCTTAGCAATTTAGTAGGTATAGAGCTTCTGAAAGTGAATTATAGTTTGTTTTATTAATCAATAAATTGATAATTCTATACCTAATATGTGTGTATCTTATCATAAACATCAGAATCATTGCTTGATATTAATCTTTAAGCAAATGATAATACAAAGAACAGATATCATTGACAGTTATTTTTCATTTTTCTATCTAAGTATTATTTGTTCATAAACATGCTTTCGAAAAGTTCACCATGCATTTATATAAATATTACCAAATTTTTACTTATTAATAAACTTTATTTATTATAATTTAAAATTATATAATAAAAGTTTACTAAAACTGAAATCAGAATGCAGTTTCTACCATTTGTAAATTAAATTTTGCTTCAGAAGGAGCAATTTGTAAAAATGCTTGTAATACCACACTTAATTTTTCAATACATTTAAATGAAATATGAAAATGTTCAAAAATAATATAAACAACAACTCCTAAGGCTATATATAAAGCTGCATAAAGATATTCAATCTTTGGGTTCAAAAACAGTGGCCCAATCACCAGAAACAGAGCTGTAATCAAAACTATAAAGGGAATAATTATAGGTACTTTAAAAGGTCTTTCTATATGTTTATGGTTTATTCTAAGAATAATAAAAGCTAGCATGGTGCCTCCATAACTAAGCCATGCACTGAAACTAAAAAAATCAATTAAAGTTTCTGTTTCTCCTGGAATGATCATAACTAAAGCAATAATAGCATTAAAAATTAAAGCAGGAACTGGAGTAAGTCTTTTAATATGTATAAATCCCAAGAACCTAAAAATATGACCTTCTCTCGCAGCAGCAAAACAAAGTCTACCAGAAGTAAAGCAATTAGCACCAATAGTTCCAAATGTTGACAAAGAAACTAAAATAGGTATTATCCATATCAATGAAGGGGAAAAGTGACCTCCAAACTCAGAAGCTACAGCTTTAGAATATATAACTTCATTAGGACTCATGTCTGTAAAGTAGGCTACATTGATAGATATGTAGCAGAGAGTTACTAAAGGTATGGCAATTCCTATTGCTCTAGGAAGTAAAATATGAGGATCTTTTACTTCTTCTGATACAATATTAAGACTAGTCCAACCATCATATGCCCACAAACCATTATATAATGCAATAGCTATATCTGGAGCTGTTACAGAGGTGTCTTGAAATGCATTCTCAAAATGTTCTACATGACCTTGAATTAATCTATAAATACCCCCTCCAATAATAATAAATATTGCAGTAATTTTTGCCAAGGTAAAAATCTTTTGTAAATTTGATGTCCATGTTATACTGGAACAATTCACAAATGTTATAAGTAATATACAAGTTGCAGCAATAAGCTTCCTGACAATATTTGTATGATATGAGTAGCAAGCAAACTCCATCAATGGATAGCTTACATATTTTCCAATGCTAAGAGCTAAGACAGATAAAGTAGCTGGTCGTGTTATAAAAATACAAATCCAAGCACTTAAAAATGAAGGTAAGGAACCAAATTTTTTACTATATGGCAAAAATGCTTCCATCATATATGCATAATCTCCTCCAGCTTTATGAATGCTTGCACCAAGTTCAGCATAAGCTAATGCACCTAATAAAACAAAAACTCCAGAAACAAACCAAATAGTAAGGCTTAATCCTACAGATTTTGTATATATTAAAACACTTGTAGGTGAGACAAATATTCCAGAACCAATCATGCTGCAAAGTAATATATCCACAGCACTTATTAATCCAAGTTTTCGTTTTAAATTCACACTCACGTTGGATACAGTGGATATTTTTGGTGTTCGAATTTCAGGTATTGTGGATGAGATGGTATAAACATTTGCAGATTCGAAGCCATCACTAAATTCACTAGGCATTGTACTGGAAATATAACTTATTTTTGTTATCTTGTTACATCTGAAAAAAAAAATACAGAAATTTTTAGATATAAAAATAAAAGCTTCATTTTATTACCTAATTATTATATTTGAATAACGTCACATTTATTTGTTATAAAATATTTTTAACTATATATATATGTTAATTTTAATATTTTCACGGATAAATGATGATTTTATATTATTATTATTTTCGGGGTATTCCGTGTAGTAAAATAGCTTCTTTCAAATGTTGTTAATCTTTAATTCGCACCTTTCATTTATGCTCTTGGGCCTTTTAAAAATCTCTTAGAGCTTCTCTTAGCAATCTCTGGTCATATGTGAATTAAAGAAGAATAACAACATTTGGAAGAAGCTATTGGAAGACAAAATAAATTTTGAAACTTCTCAACCAATAGAATTTAAATATGAGAAGAAATAAAAAGATAATTTTAAATCTCACACGCGTTCCTATGATTTGAAAAAGAGGACGCTCTGAGGAAAGTACTTGATACTGTACTGAAATGTCAGCTATTTAGCTATTTTACTACATGGAATATTCCGAAAATAATAATATAAAATTATATATATATATATAAGTATGCATACTAAAGTACTGCCTTTTTTCTGTCTCTCATTCTTATCTCCTTTCTCTTTTACCATTAATATATATATATATTTGTTAGAAGAATCAATTCTTTAAAATGTCAAAGTTATTTCTTCACACAATCTCAAATATATCGTGTGTAAACAATTAAAGTAATATTAAACGCACTAATAAAAACACGCTTATTTGAAAACATATTTAACGATCTTTGACAAAATGATATTTAATGGACAATATATATGCATTAAGGTTCCTCTTAATATTTTAAACAAATTTTTATAAGAAGATTTGATATAAATGCATATATTTTTATTACATTTTAAGAATGAATTTGCCATAGTTTATTATATGTCTATGTTACAATAGTTATTAAAAGAAAATAAACTAGACTAGATGGCTAGAATATTCATGAATCTGAGGGTTCCTAGTTCAATTTTTATGCTAATACTGAAGAAATGTGGAGAATATCACTCTAAACATTGTTATATAGTTTAACAATCCGATGTGTGGGAGAACGGAAAACAAATTTGTTTTAAAATATATTAAAATAATTTTGAAAAACAGTGTCCTTATAAAATGCTTTCGTTTATTTTATATACAAATTGGAAGTTAAATAAAGATTGTACAAATAATTAATAAAATTATAAAAAAATTGTTTAAGCATTTAGGCTGTATTCACATATATATATTAATTTCAAAAATGTGGTTAACATGTAAAAATTTATAAGAAAAAAAATTCTAAAATTGTAATATGTGAAATTAAATAATATTTATTATAATATTAATTATGAATTGATAGTCTCAAATGAACTTACAGTTTTATGTATACATTTATAGAGTACCCAATATCCCAATATTTCAATTAAAAAGATTCGATTATAATTGTTTCCATGGAGGAAAAATTGTTAAATATATTTTTCCTAAAGGCTTGATTTGAGGTCAGTCATGAGCCATCAACTGGGATCACCAGTCAATTAGTCACTGTACGCTATTTTGGTCCACCAAGAGACAATTTGTAATTTGGGCTATTATTTTTATTTTGTGAGAAAATCTAACAACAGTGATATTTGATGGGTGATAGTTGGCAATTGCAAAGCATATGCATTGACTCTGGTAAGATGATGACACTGAGTATTTATGTTAAATAATAGCTGCCATGCATAACAATTGTTTAAATAGTTACATTAAAAACAGGTAGACCCATCTAATCAAAAAACAATAATTGTGAATAGAATTTTTGGTGGTTACTGTAGAAGCCAAGTGCAATGTTTTAGGTGGAATAAAACATTAATATGTAATACTTATGATCCATTCATGAATACATCTTTGGATATTAAAAATATGTCTAGTTTAGAAAAGGCATTGGATTGCTAAAATGCGTATCTTTGTCCTAGATGTAAAATAAACATTCCACTTTTAAAGAGAATTACTATTCATAGAGTGCCCAAATCATAATGTTTGATAACAATCAGATCCATGAAAGCAAAATTGTTAAACATATATATATATTCTTATTTCAGTGCACTTTAATACCTTAGCTCAATCATATCACAATCATCTATTAGACCTGTAGGATGTGTGTATATATATATATAATCTGCATATATATATATATGCAGATTATATAACTTTATATAAATCAATTATTTATTCAATGTCTAATTTTTTTTGATAGCTTAACTATTAAGTAAAATATTATAAAGAAACTTATAGAGCTTTTAACCAGTAGATAAATTCATCATATGTTTTATTATAACCTTCAGTTCTGCCACTGTAGCCATAGATTTCACAGTCACTATGTCTTTCATAATTTGTGATTTCTGATATTTATATAGATCAGTGACTGTTAAATTTCATTTATGAAGTAGATGAGAACAATGATCACCGGTTGTTTCTAATCTGTTGGTGAGATTCAAAATTTATATCAGAAAATCAAATTAAGTTAACTCCGTTGATTGATCTTAAAAAAAATTAAAGCAACTTGAGAATTCTAATTTTTGCCATACTTTTTTGATTGTAGACTTTGGAATGAGCACCTAAAAACATTTGAGATTAGTTTTAGATGATAAAATCATGTTTTGAGTTATTGTCAAGTCTGACCTACTTAACAGCTTTTATATATTTTGCATGAAACAATATGTGAAAAAATAAGCCATATTAGTAATATTTTTCATGGCAATATTTAATTGATGATACAGAAATTCAGTGGAAAACTCTTTCTTTAAACAGAATCGTAGTATTTACTAATAAAATATGTTAGCGCTAATGAAGCTGTCTATAAAATATATGCATTATAATTCCAAATAGTGCCAACTAGCTTTCCATGAAAACTTTTTCTACAAATTACTTTTGATGTAGTTTAGATAAATGAGGAAAGTAAATTAGGTTACAATTTAATTAAACTTACATTTAAATATCTTAGTATTGGATTATGTTTCAGTCTATTATTGCAAAAGTTTATATTCAGATTATGGAATGATTTCCTATTGTTTAGATAAAAAAATTGAGAACAGTTTTTCATTGGATTATGAGTAAGACCCCTCAGTATTTAAAAAAAAAATTCAAGCTTTTTATATTTTTATTGAAAGACCTTTGTAATTTAGAAAAGGATCTCATTTGAGAAATCTATTCAATGTCATCAATATAAATTAATTTTCTGCATTCTGTTTTGGGAAGAACACTAATAAATGTACTAAATAAAATAACTCTATAATTGTGCTTTATGCACATATAATGAAGCTATATAGTGTGGTAATTCCTAATCTTAATTAATCATCTAATCGCTTTCGGGAAGTCTAAGTTCCCATAATCATAGCTCGTTACCAATTGAGAAATGCTTGTAATAAAGTCTTATGTAAATTTATGCAAATAGAGAACCAACTTCTGTGGAAAATTGTTTTGTAAAATTGTATATCTATAATGATTATCATTTACTACCACTTGAATTTTTGTATTGGAAAGCATTTTGTTGGGTAAATAAATTTTGTAACTTTTAAAAAAAAGACCACTTTGTAAGCAGAATCATAAGTTAAGGCTAGAACAATAATGATTGAATTAATTTTATTGTATTTTGAAAGCCTTCTTCAAAATAAGTTGTTAAAGATAAAACTTTTTCATAGTAGCTTCTTCATGGTCTAAACTTTGGCTGCATTATAGTTAGATGACATCTGACAGGCAAAACTCTCCATACAGTAGTGCCACTCTATGCCAATCAGAGTAATCAATGGATGCCAGAAGGCTTGTGTATAAAATCTCTATCTAGTGCCTACTCATCCAATATCCCCAGACCAGTTTCTGGCTTGTGGCCTTTGACAGTCTGGAGCTAGCATATGAGATGGTGATCATGTGATGTTCAGATGGTATTCGATTAATTGAATTTTTTTATATTTTTTTATGATTCTTTCAAAAAGATTTCAGAAAACACATAATAATCTTATTGGCAAATGTTACTTTAAACTGTTCATGAGTTTATTTTATATTAAATTTTTGGGAATAGTTTTTTTTATGAATATAATTACTGAATAAGTTTTGCAACCATGCTTCTTTATAGACTCTACAATTTGAAAAAATTCTGGAAATGTTCTATCTGCCTCTGTAACTTTTTCTTGTTTAAGTTAATCAAATTCATTAACATCCTTATGTTTTATCAGGTTGATACAAAGAATATTATGAAAAGCTTACAATTCTACTCTAGTAATACTTTTTTTGGTTCTATCAATCATTTGTTTAAAAATCTAACAGTACATTAATTAAACTGTTCTAAAAGAGGTTAAGTCTTATAACAAGATCTTACAAAGTCATGATTTCTCTCTATATTTCTTTTCTGACATTATTCAGTGATTCTATAGGTTTATCAGAAATTTCTGAATCACTAGTATAAATAAAGTGGATATAACTGCTGACTTTGTTCCAATTTAAAATGAATTGCATTTAATATCCACAAAGGATAGAATCTCTAGCAATTGTATTCAAAACTATTATTTCAGGAAGTAATTGGAGATATATATATATATTTTAAGTGTCATAGCATCGGCCGGGATGCGAACCCGCAACCCGGGCAACTGCCTGCAAGTGCAAGGCAGTCGCGCTGACCTCTCGACCACCAATGCAAGACTAATTGGAGATATTTTACTACTATTCTTTTCAAAATACACAGTATAATAACTCCTGTTAAATATCTTTAAATTCTATTTCAGAACAGAATAACTTTTAACTATAGGACTATGAATTTCAAGAGAGATTAGATTTAGTTTATATTGTCTATGGGGAAAATGCTCCAACATCAGTAGTTCTGTGAATCTATAATATATTGTCAAAAAAATTTAAATCAGAAGTCACTTTCATTTTCGATCTGGCCAAGTGATATATTCCTTCTTGCTTGTCATCATAAAATAAATGCATGTTAAGTCCATTCATTCTAAAAATTGATAACCAACTTAAGCATCATTTTTAGATTCCCAAAGATTACTCTAAATATTCAAATCTATAAAAACAAAAGGTGTAGGAAGATATAGAAAATAAGATTGCATTGGAAGATTTGTAAATAATGTATATATACAATTATCTAGAGGCAAAAACTCTCCGTACAGTAATACCACTTAGCTCAAGCCAGAGTAATCAATGGATCTATCTGAATTATTATTGCAATATCATATAAACTATCTTCAATAGAAATTGTTTAATTTACAAGATAGTTTTAATAATATATTATTTTAGTTTTAATGAGAAAGTTTTAAATAAAACTAGTCCCATGTTTTCAATCCATTTCATCAGTAATCAATGTAAATACTGGAATTTTAAGAAAATACATTTTATTAGAAGATTGATGTGTCTCCTGAAGTACAATTGCAACATTATTGTTCTGAACAATTATAATGGAACTTACTTTAATTTTGACATATTCTCAATATTTAATAAAAGCAATTTTTTTATGTTTATTAGGTGATAAGAAAATTTTTGTGCTGATGATACACCTAACATATGAGGTGTTCAACATTTGCCAATACTTTATAGTCATTTTCCAATTCAAGAGCCTAGAGTCCCTACCTCTGCAGTTATGACATGAAAATCTTCCAAAATAACACTGGAAGTCATGTTAATAATTTTACTGGATAATTTTAAAATTTTCTCTTTTTTAACCATGAGTTCATCAAGATAAGGTCTGTTTTTAATGGGTAACTATTGGCTTCACATACTAATGCATGCTTCTTGTAGGATGAGCCTTGAAAATGCTGTCCGTTATTCAACCTTCATTAAATATCTTGGTAAAAAATTTAATCCAGTATTACATATTTTCTTCTTCTCATTATTTATTTTTATTTAATTTCATACTAGCACAATTTGATAATTTTCCAGTGGAAGTAATACATTAGATTTAATGAAGCCTCAAGTTTGTTTTTCCTGATACAGGCACATTAATTTTTTTAAAAAAAGCATTGCAATTTTTCCAGGAATACATGTTTATACAAACAAATTCTTTCAGTATTTCTACTAGAGCATAGCTTTGATATAAAGATGCAATAAGAGAATTCTGTATTTTCTATAGTGTAATTTTCACTATACCACTCTTGTGCATGTTAGGGAATGGTTTTTATCCACTTTTAATGCTTTGTGGATGAATGTAATCATAAACATGTGTACAAAGATATGTGAAAAAACAAGTATGTTTTCCAAAATGCATATTTCATGCTAATCCAACACGTACCAGTTGGCTCAAATCACAATTTTTCATTATGTATCTTTATCATTGTTCAGTTTGTATGGATCACAAATTAATATAATTGATGTGTCAAACTTGCTGCTGTCACAAATTTAACATAAACCACTTAATGGAAGTATATTAAGAATTTTTATCTATTAAACTGTAATAATTTTCTAGCTATATACACTGAACAATGATAAAAATATGTGTGAGAAATTGTGATCAGAGCCAAGTGATGACTTCTGGTTCAGCATGCAATGTACATCTTGGGGGTTATACATCTTTGTAACATGTCTTTGGTCATATATTTATGATTGCATTCTTCCACAAAGTATTAAAAGTGGATAAAAGCGAGTCCCTACTTTGTGTGAGAATGGTTATACTACAGAAATATTACTCATTATTGGATTATCTCTAGTCTAAAGAATGACCAATAAAAATGAGTAATTTTCTGTATCTTCCTCTCTGAATTTTTAACTGCACCTACTTGATTAAATTTGTTGTGCCCTTTTTTAAATTCTTTTGATAAATATTTTTTTTTATTATTATAAATATTTTTCCATAATTGTTTTTATGTTATTCAAACTTTTTTTTAATATGCCAAATGCGTTGACCAGGAAGCGAAACCGGGGCAGCTACTTGGAAGGCAGCTATGCTAACCACTAGGCCACAAATGCTTAACTTCTGCATTATTTTATCTGGTTTTTAGCTAGTTATACATTCTTACTTTTTATAATTAAAGTGATAGTTGTTTTGCAAAAAATACATTTAAAAAGTATTCAAAGTAATATTTTGCATATTTTTGTTCAAGTAAAACTTATTTACTATATTTTTGCAAAAATATCTAAAAAATATAATTTTATTATTGGTTTTTTGATTTCATCTTAATCAAAATTTTTTTAACATGTTTTTAAAAAAACTATGTAAATACACATACAACATGTCATATTTCCATCTCTTCTATTCAAAAAATAAATAATAGTTTTAAATAAATGAATATACTTTGAATTTTATATGAGTCCTGACAATATTTTTTATATTTATAACAAGCAGTGAGGGCATTGTGTAAATCCTTATGTATCTGAAACACATTTCTTTCATTTGTGAATGAAGAATCTCTCATTATACAGGAAATTTCCTGGGTGTTGTGTGATCCTTTATATACTCATGATATTTCAGTATATTATATATACATTCATGGTATTATACAAATCCTTAAAAGGCAATGAATCTTTCTCTTCTGCATAATAGGTCACAAGTTTTGAGGTTCTTATAAGATTTCTCACAATTTTTTTATTATTTGATGAATGCAATTTTTTTTTTATGTTTGACTGATTCATGGCTTATACATTCACTTTAATAGCCACTATAATTTCTATATCCATATTATCATTAGTCATAGCTTCTGTATTTATATTATTATAAATTGCTTCTACATCAATATTTTTATTACTTGTACATTTTGAATTTATTTACATTCATCAATGTTTGACATTAGTCATTTGTTAATGCTTCAATAATAGATACACAGTACATCAATTGTTAAAGTGTCATTAAAACTTTAATACAATGTACTTTTCAGACGCTTATTTCTAAGGTTACAGCCTTAGTAAATTATTACTTAATATAATAATGGGCGTTTAATAAAAATTTATAATTACAACTTTAAATTATCGTAACAGATTTCTTACTATAAGATCTTTTCATTGACTCTTAGTAAATCGTAAGATTTCGCGAGTATTAATGTATTATAAGAATTGTGGACTTAATTAGTGAAGTATTGAATAGCTTCACACTCTTAGATCAAAACACTTCAGCTTCACCTATTTATATATAAAAGTAGGTTGAAGTAAAGAAGATTCTCTCTTTTCTTCATAGCATAAGCTTGTGTTTTAAGACCTATAGAGGTCCCTACCTTCGTATTTTTCAGACGCTTATTTCTAAGGTTACAGCCTTAGTAAATTATTAATTATTACAATGTACTTTGAAAATTATCTAGAATATTAATTGTCTCATCTATTATGGATTTACTTTTCAGTATCTAAGAATTTCAACTGCATCTTGATTTATATTTTTCCATTATCTCATTTATTATAGACCTAGGTAAACTTATGAATTTTATATTTCAATTTTAAATAGAAATTTTTAAAAATGTAAAATATATCAAAAACTAAAAGTAAACTAATCAATAAAAATAAACAAATTACACCAAATTCAGAATTAAAAATACAAGCCAAAATTTCATATCCATTTGGTTATACTACTGAGGCAGACTTCTCAAGTGCAATGTACCTCAAATACAATACAATTATATACAAAATAAATTTTCTATAATTCACAATTATATTATTCTGATTATCATTAATATCAAAGGAAGTCTTAAATAAGTTAACAGCCTCAGTATAATAAATTTTCAGCAATATAGATTTATTAAATGTCTGTTTATACAGGCTAAGGTTGTTGTTTTTTTGAAAAGAATGAGATAAAAAGAAGTGATAAAGAATCGAGAATTATGGGAAATTTATTTAGTATGTAATTGTGTTGTTTATTTTCCTTTGCACTTGAGAAGTTTGCCTTAATGCTGAGCCAATTGATTGTAAAATTTTAATATTTTTTTTTACATTCTGCTAGTTTTTTCATTCTGATTTTGTTTATTGTAATAGTAATATAGATTTTTGCTTTTTCAAATTTAGTCTCTTATTAACTTAATTTATTACAACATTATGATTAAGTTATGGTACTGAAACAGTATTTTCACTGATTGCTATAAAATTTTTAGTATTTATTGCACTCTGTTTATTTTTTCTAAATGCTTACATTAATTTTAGAATTTTTATACTTTTTTTTTTTTCATGTGTCATAGCATCGGCCGGGACGCGAACCCACAACCGTCTGCAACCAACCACCTGCCTGCATGGCGGCTGCGACACCTCTTGGCCAACAACGCAAGACTAGAATTTTTATACTTGGCAGTATTTTTTGATTTTTCAGTTTTAATATTTTTCTGTTGTTTTATCTCCTTTCATTTTATATGTTCTTCATGATCTTTTAAATTTTTTTATAGTTCTTTGATCCACCTTCCTGTTTATTATTACTTCATCTTCTTTATTTAACTTTATTTTTTCTAAAGTCTGAAACAATTTGGACTATACTGATGTTAATAGGGTATTTCCTTCCCTGATATTTTCTCAATTAATTACTTTATTTTCGCATTTTTTTCTTTTTTAATAATGAGAAATTTTAAATTTATTATTAATTGTATGTGATATGAATTCTTTCTGGGCATTACTGAATGCTTTCTCCTTTTTTATATAATTTTTTTTATGAGCATTCTTGTTTTTCGCCCATTTATATTATATTGCCACATGAGATTAATTATTTTCTTGGACTCTAATAATATTTTCTAACAGTTACTTAACTATTGTGATTCTAATAGCAATATAATTTCCAAGTATGTAGAGTTTTCAAAATTTACTTTGGATCCTGCATATGTAAAATTATCAGATTTTTAAATTCAAATTCAAATATTTTAGTTTATCTTGTGTTTAGAGTGTATGGTTATATTCAAGCCTATAATTAAATTGTCCAATATAAATTGATCATCCATTTATGGTGTTTAAACCAATCAATGTCCACATCTCTTTATATAGTTGTTTATGAGGGGATATTAGAGACTATAATGTATTTAGCTAGTTGTGATGCCAATGAGGATGATGATGCCCAACTACAATGCAAACATCAAATGTATAATTAATAACAATGATTTCAATAATCAGAATGAAAAAAAGAGAATACATTATCTAATGTTTGCCTGAAGGTTTGTAATGTTAGATGATGGAAATAGTTCAATATATAAGTACAATGCATTATCTATCTACTTAGATTGTCATAAATTAATATGCTTGATTTGTGCACTATAGAGTGATAACTTTTGTTGTCAGTCAAATTATACGATAAAAATACCACCTATCCACTCACACATTAAAAGAAGGTCCATTATTTCTTGAATAAATTAATGGAATGTAACAGCTTACCAAACTCCTATATTTTCTTTTATATGTAAATGACTAGAATGAGCTTGGGATAGCATAAAATTCGCCACATTGATACATTAGAGAGATTAATGATAAGAAATCCATTAAAATATAATGAATTACCAAACACACACACTTACTAGAGACATAAATATTATTTGTAAAATGTAATTACTATATTTAATTGCTGGCTTATCAATAATTGTATTTCTAATTAAATATTTTAATTATGAAATATTTAAAATAAGATTAGAGGATTTCTTAATAAAATATACTCTCCTTTTTGTTTGCACTGCTCTTTTATTGTTTAAAAGTTTATAATAATGAAACCAATAATTATTTTCAAATTTTGTAAAAATAATGTTTTCGAAAAATACTTCACTCTTAAAGTGCTGTCAACTCCATATATACAGATTAAAAGTTTTTTAAAAATTAACATTAGATTGTTCATGTATGCCATGTGCTTGGCATATTTTGTAAATAGCAGTATTAAATGGATTAGCAAGGCATATTTATCTAAATAACAGTGTCCATTCAATGCTGTAGGTTTTATTTGTGTTCAATATATATATATAGTTATATGCTTGCATGGTTTTGAATACATTGCAATGCAAATAATGGATTTGATTTAATATAGCTTCAATTTATTTTTTCCAAAGCAGTTGGTATATTCTTGCAACAGCATAATGATGATGATAATCATTCTAATTGTTCATGGTTTTGTCATAAAAATACATTGTCTTTGATATAAAATATATTCAGATTGTTATTATCTCTGAATAACTTTTTTATTAAATCTACAGCTCTATGACTATGTATCTCTTGTCAAACTTTTAAATGACAGTGACTTTATTTAAAAAATGTTTTTTTTTTTTATAAATTTTTTTGGTAAACATATTTATTTTCTGTAAGTATATTCTATAATTGTTTTTATACTGTTCAAACTCTTTAATTAGTTCATTTGATTTATCTCCACATGAAGCTATTTACTTATTCTTCCCTTTTTAAATAATTAAAGTTATATATAATTGCCAAAAATATATTTAACTCTTCCAATCGTCTGTAAGCTTTCAATGTTAATTTTAATATTAAACCATTATTATTCATTAGAATGTAATAATATAAAATTATTTGATAGGTATTTTGATGGAAAGTGAAGAAAATTCTAAATATTCACATTTGATTTTTGCAAATGTTAAAAAAAATAGATCTTAATTAAAACAATAAACTTTTTTGGCCAAGAGCAGTTCCATTTCAAAACACAAATGAAATCTTTATTAGTTATCATTTATATTTAAAATATGAATGAATGAATAGCAATGTCAGATAAATCTATCAAATTATGTGGTAAAAGTTTACATTTTTAAAATAATTTTTATAATATTGTAATGTATTCTAATAGATGATCAGTAATGAAATTTAAGAAAGTTTTCCCTATAATTTGCATTGTTAATGTTGCAATGAAAAATATAACATTCTATTTATAAAAGTAAAATATGTGTCAAATAAATAAGGAATAATTTATATTTCTGATTTTTAAGAATTATTACACAATTATTGTACAAAAATAATCATGAAACTTAATAAATGTTGCAAAAAAAAATATAAGTTTTTAGATATTCAAAATATTTTTTCAAAGTAATGTCACAAATTTGGTGACTGCCAAAGATTAATAAAAGGCATGGCATCTATAATGTTTTGGAATAAAAATATTAAAATAAAATATATCCAAAATTAACCATATTAAAAAAAGTTAGCAATTTCTATTAACCTTTTCTCTTTCTTGTCTGGTTAAAAATGATCACAACATCAAGTTGCTTGAACTCCGTCATTTTTAACACTACGGTAAAGAATTTATGGTCATTTTAAAGCTTTAAAAAAGTACCATAAGATGCTGCCCTCTCTTGAATTATTTTACAAGTAAAAAATCAATACTATTTAAATTTTAGTTTTAACAATGGAAGAAGGCAGTCCTTACTTCACATTGATTGGCTGTTGACCATATTGGCCAAAAAAACTGCTTGTCAATAATTTTTACTGTTCCAACTTCTTTGTTTCATTTTGAAAATGATAAATGAATGTTTTAGACCATTTTAAAAGTATTTTTTGACATATTATAAATTATTTTCATAAAATATACTGAAAACATAATTTTTTAAAAAAATAGTTAGATTTTACTAAAAATTTGTATATTTTTACAGGAACGTAAATTGAAAAAGAAACCAGCACTAACAACAATTTTCATACCGGTCAACAGTTTACATTTCCCCAATCTCTTTATTTGACTTTCAAATAAAAATTAATGTTTTAGAATATTTTGCTGGCAATTATTTACATATTATAATGTATTTTGGTAAAATATGCTCAAAATATAAATTATTTTAGGAAAATAGTAAGATTTTCATAAAAATTATTTATTTTTACACAAATGTAAATTGAGAAAGAAAATCATTGACATAAGCAACATTTTTTAATAGGTTACTAATGTTCTTTTTACATTTGCTGTTATAAAATATTTTTATAATTATAAACAGAAATTTATTTTTGAAAAAACTTTCATTCACTTTCATATTCTGACAAATTATTAATTTGCTTTTTACAAATGAAACTAAAATGAATATATTAAAAGATGAATATATATTTCACTGCTGATTCTGTAATTGACCAATCAAAAGTTTAGAGAAGTTTAGAGTTTTCACTCACTTGGCCTATAAAATAAATTGCAACTGAATGGGTTAATAGATGTTGAATTAACTTTCATAAGAATTACTTTAGAGAGAAGAGGGGAATGATAATAATTCAACTGGAGACAAATTTTCCATTGTTTGCCCTTAGTGGCAATTGTTGTAATGATTCAATATTTGATTTTAGTATTAAACCTTTATTTTGGATTAGAATTTAAAAAATGGATTTGATATGTTAGAAATATAAGATTATAAATGAAAAATATCCTAAAAAAATATATTTAAACTTTGAAAATTTAGAAAACAAAATACATAATGAGAACAATGAATTTTTTTTGAATGGATAATATCAAGAAGTGTCATCTTCAGTGAAAAAAGAAAATTAGCAAATTCTTTGCTAACTGAACTTTTTAAAAAAATGTAAATGAATTAATATGAAGCTATCATAAATCTATCAAATTCTCTTTTAAAATTTACAATTGCATTTGTTATCTTTTAAAGTATCACAAACATTATGAAGATTCATGTCAAATAAGTGTTAACAATGAGAGTCATAGTTACTATAAAAAACAATTCTTTTGCTGATTACTAAAATCAAAAGTATTCAATATACAATTATCCTTTCACCTGCTCTCTAATATGCATAGTTCTGTCCCTTTGAAGTTTATGTTGAACATAGACTTCTGCTTTCTTTAGATTTTATTTTGAACTAATAAATCAAAATATTACAAAACCAATTTAATAGTGTTTTCGTAAATTGAAAGTCAATCTGTGCTCTCTCTAAAGATCTCCAAATAAAGAACTTTGTAATTATTAATACAGCATTAATAGAATTGTTTTTTCAAGTTAAATTTTTTCACTTCATTATTTAAAGAAATAATTAACAAATGTAGTTTTATTCATTGTTTTTTTTTACATTGATTTAATCATAATTCTTTTGATAATTATTTTCAACTATAAGTACACATGTTCTATCATTTATGTTAATTCAACTGTTAAATAAACATATGTAATCTTGCATCTTCTTTATTAAAAATAGAAAGAATTTAATTAAAATAATAATTAGAAGTGAATAAATATTAATTAGAATTAAAATATAAGAAACAAATTAGAATAAATTTAAAACACATTGTGATTTTACAGATTTATGCGATTTTAACAAACTTATGAAAATTGAACATGAAATATGTTTTTACTTTTAACAGCATCAACAACAACAACAAAAAAAAGAATGAAATTATGAAATTCAGTCACATATTTTTTTGCAAAAGGATTATCTTGTTTATTGAATTTGAATGTTAATTAAAGGTATTTAACTTCTTTTGAAAAAAAAGAGGAAAGGGAATATAGTGGGTCATAACTAAGTTATTAATCTGTTAAAAAAAGCCATGTGCATTAAAATGAAGTGTTTACTAAAAAGTAAAGATTTGTTGGTGGAATTTGTTTGTATCATGAGTTGAGAAAGTATTTAAGACTTAGTTTCAGTAGAGGGAACCAACTGGTAGAAAGAAGTTCTCCTTACAATTTCATGCAAGTTCTTTTAATGATTCATTTGTGGTAAGCCAATCTGTATTCAGCAGTTGAATTACTGGAGTCTGTGAAGATAATGAAGTCTATGAGATTTTAAGCAGAATAAAAAGAAATTTACTATCATAGTGTTATGAAAAAACATTACATTGTTGAAAATTTAAAAAATGGAATATTAGACTTCAATCTGAATATGAGTTGTACCATTTTATTAGGAGATAAGTTTGCAAAAACATTTCAACTTATCTGATGACCCAGTTGTAAGTTTAAATGCATTTCATTATTTATATAAAGATATAATCAATCAACAAAAATCTTTATTTTCTATATTATGCTTAGAAGTGAGAATTACATGAAAGGAAAATCTAGTAAAAATTTAAAAATAAATGTAAAAAAAAAAACCTGAAAAGAATTGAGTATCTTTGTTCAAAAAAGAAGACCAGAATTGAATACTCCAAAGTAATCTACAAGCAATCACTTGTGTGTGCACAAAAATTCACTTAGTTGTTTATCAATGAATTAAACAATGGGTTCATTTTTATTTTTTGAAGTCAAAAGTTAAATTCAAAGATATCTAAGTGAGAATTTTATTTTATTAATTTTATAATTATTTTTTTTAGATTTATAAGAAATTGCTTTTATCTCTTATATTTACCCATAGTTTTATCATAGAAAAGATTGTATTATACAAATTTTTGTTAATTATGTGCATGTATTTTCTTATATTAGATGTAAAAAAGTAATTTAAAGTGATCAATTAATAACTTCATGCTCTTCGTTTCAAACACTTCAGATTTGCCCATACATATACGGTTGGGTCAAAAATATAGGTGGATTCATTCTATATTTTCTTAAAGACTTTATCTGGGGTTTGAAAAAATGGGAGTATTCATTTATATAGTGACATCTGCAAAGCGCATGTGTATCAGCTTATTGGCTTATTAATATTATATTAGATATCATACATTTTTATTTTATCTGTGTAGCAGGTCATATATAACTCATATATCAAATTTGAGTATTTTGATGAAATTACAAACAGACGATTGTACAAAGCTATTATTACAATAACTAAACTCTTAAATGATGTATTAGATAGTGGAATACTCATTTAGGCCATATCTAAACTCTCTTCTTGTATTAAAATATTTTGTTTTATTAAAATTTAGAATCCTCAAATGCCTTTCTCATCTTTTCTATGCATCACTAGCAGCAATACACTATATTAAATACTTAATATTTGGCAGGTGCAATAATTAGACATCAATTTATTAGTTACACTCTGTGTGAAGCAGCTAGCACTATAGAATATAATGATATGAAGTTGGAATATATTAACTATAATGCTTATGGTGCTATACTTTTAAAGCTATAGATGACACTCATAATAAATTAGTCACCATCATCATCACTCCGAGACCAAGTGATAGAGAGATGGTATATAAAGGTTGTATTGATAAATTCCATTAAGTCAAAGTCATTACATAAGCATATGATTCATATATAAATTGTGGTAGATAAAAATAAGTGGTCATAAAGATAATCTATATGTATGCACACATGTGCATGTCTGTTAAAAGAAAATATTGTAGTTATTATTATTATGTTAACTGCACAGATCAATATTAGTAGTTTTAATAAAATATAAAGAATTAAATATTAAATAAGTATATAATAATTGCACATGCGTGCACGGGGATATTAAAATATATAGAAATGGAACATTTCAATTATTTGTAACAAACCAAGTTAATATTAATAATTTTTTTGATCTCTCTTAAACTATTAAACAACTGATTTTAAGATTAAAAAATACATTATTTATCTTCTTTGATAATCTACTTGAAAGTACTTTTGTTCTCCCATTGCAAACATTGAGAAGTATTTTTCAAAGACATTTATTCAAAAGCTATTTATTTCCAGATATTGTTTTGTCTTTGTTTTAAAACAATGAAGTGAAATAATTTCAATGAAAGATTTTTTCTTCATTATTCAACACTATTATTTACAATATATATAGTAATGGAATTGCCCCAAATGATACAGACCTCATCTAAGGGAAATGATTATCTGTTTAATAATAACCGGCAGATGACTAGTATAGGGTGAAGTGATTAAAACAAAAATTATTACTCTATTTTATAATATCTATGGATAAATGGTCAGACTGAAACTTATATCAAGTACAAGCCTTCATGAAAATCCAGTCATATTTCCTGATCATTATCTACTCCACCTTTATAATAATATCCTGAGGTAAATATTAAAATAATATACTTGTATATCAGATGAGAAAATTTATGACAAATATGCTTGACTATAAAATAAAAAATATAATAAGTTTATTTGATAAATAACAGTAGAATATAAACAATGTAACAACTTTTATATTTACATAGTTAATATAATCAAATATGTAATATACAGGGCAGAAATTTAATATTTAAAATCGACTTAAGAAATCAATCAAACTTATATTTTTACCTCCCCCTTCCCACCAAACATGACAAATCTCTTAGTCGTAAAGTTAATCATAAAATATAAATCTTTCAATATTTTAAAATTAATGTTTTTATTCTCTTATATCTCTGAATATAAATGTATAACCAAAAGAGGAACAAAAATATTAATATATTAATACTTAAATAGAAAATAGTAGGATTTGAATTTAGGATTTTTAATCTATATTCATCCTCTACTCAAACAACAGTACACATGTCAAGCGTTGGTGGTCGAGTGGTCAGCACAGCCGCCTTACAAGCAGTTGTCCCAGGTTTGCGGGTTCACTTCCCGGCCGATGCTTTGACACATGAGAAAAAACAACAGCAGTACACATGATCACACACATGTGAAAAAGATAAATGATCTCCAACATATATATTTCATACAGAACCAGAACTCATCAGTAGGACCAGAGAATAATCTCCCACACATATCAACATTCAGTGCTCAGCTTATATTAAGATAGCAATTTCTTAAACTTTAATGATAATAGGTTTCAATGTTGTAACTTTTCCAACAATTCAACCATCCATTTCATTGAAAAATCAATGATTGAATGCTCAAAGCTCTTTATTTAATATTGTATTCATACCCTTGTAGACATTATATCAATCTAACCATCATATTATCAGACCATTACATATCCATTTACATTAATAGGAGAGTGATGAACTGAACTTATACTATGAAGTAACTCCACCTCAAACAAACAATATATATATATGACTACACACAAGGGAAAAAGATAAATGATCCCCCAATATATGTACATTGTGCAGAACCAGCACTCATCAATTGGTCCTCATCATAATCTCTCACCCACATATACAATCAGTGCTCAGCTTATATTAAGACAGCATTCCTTAAACTTTAATGGACAGGCTTCAATCTTCTCACCCTTCTAACAATTAAACCAACAATTTTATTGAAAAACTAATGATGGTGGTGGATTTAATATTGTAGTTATATCCATGTAGACTTTACATCAATCTAAACACTCATATTATTAGATCATTGCATATTCATTTACATTAATATAAAAGGAATGGGATGGACTTATACTATGATGTAATCTATTTTCTAAGCAGGATGTAATTAACCTATTCATTAAGTATACTTTATGTTTATTATAAAATGATCCCCAATACATATATATTTTGCAGAACCAACACTTATTAATTGTACCAGAACATAATATTCCACTCATTATCTTATATCAAGATAGAAATTTTTTAAATTTTAATGGACAAGCTTCAATCTTCTCATCCTTCCAACAATTTAACCATTAATTTTATTGAAAAAACAATAATGGAATGGTCAAAGCCCTTGGTGATTTTAGAACCATGTTGACTTTATATCAATCTAACCTGTCATATTAACAGACCATTATATATCCCTTTATATTAATAGAAGGATACTATTAATATAAATGGATGCATAATAATCTGATAATACAAAGAGTTAGATTGATGTAGTGTCTATATGGGTATGATTACAATATTAAATTCCACAAGGGCTTTGAGTATACAATAATTGGTTTTTAATGAAATGGACAGTTGAATTTTTGGAAGGGTGTAAAAATTGAAGCCTGTCCATTAAAGTTTAAGGAATTTCCCATCTTAATATAAGATAAGCACTGATTGTATATTTATGTGGGAGATTATGATCTGGTCCAACTGATGATTGCTGATTCTGCACAAAATACAGATATTGGGATCATATATTTTTTTCATATATGTGTGATCAGGTATCAGTTGTTTGAGATGGAGTGAAAAATGGATATAGACTAAAAATCCTAAGTTCAAATCTTTTTATTTACTATAGTAAACATTTAATGCATTGAATGAATATGTTAATTAAATAGAAAATTAGTATTTTGCAAAACAAATTTCTTTAGATGTTATAATTCAAAATACTATTCATTCAACAAAGGTTATTTAATCCTTACCAAATTTCTTTTATTTTGTTTTCACATCGAGTTCAACACATTTTAGACTTTAATGTCAATATGGCAATAAGATCTCTGACCATAATGAATGCATCATCATAATTTTATTTCTGAATTATAAATAATTCAACTTGAAACAATAAGTTTCTTTTTAGATAATCATGGTCTATAGTGAATGAAACCAGGGATATATGCATACATATTCCTGTTCCCCAATGATTTCTTTTTGTAATCCATAGTTAAATTTAAATTTTTTTCATTTGGTAATCATTCTTTATAATAAAGGAAACTAGGTCTATTAAATATGCATACATATTCATTTTCCTTGAAGATTTTGAGTAAAATTTTATTTATCTAATTATACAGTTTTGTTATAATGTCCCCAAATAAGATCAAACATTAGTAGATATAATTAGGTATTATTTAATATTATTAGGGAATTATAACAGTTCTATGAAAAAAGCTACATCTTCAGAAACAGGAAGTTGGACTCCAACTATATTTCTTTACTCCATCATTACAAATAAATTTGGATGTACAAGAATGTGCTTCACTTTCACAGCTGCTAATTTATGAGCTATACAAAAACAAACTGATCTAAACAAATTTTTTTTCACAGCAGATGGACGTTTGTCTGTTAATCTTTCAAGTCCTCATAGCATTGTCTGAATTACGCTGTATCTGTTGAGTTAGATTAATTTAAATGACATTTAATATTTTGAAAATAATTAATTAATTTTATTTTCGAATTTTCTTTAAACTGAAGAAAGAAATACACTTTTTATATTTTACAAATAATTTTTTTTGTAATTGCTGATTTATTATTTGTTTTAAAAATAAATAAATAAACGTTTTACAATGTTTTAAAACACATTATAATCTTTTTGTATTTATTTCTAAAAGTTATACGTGTGATCTATATCAGAAAGGTTACAATATATTATAACAATCCGATGAAAAGGAGTCTTAATGTATCTGCACTACAGGGCGCCACTAGGCATTTGAACCTAGAAAATTTATATAGTAGGCAGATACGTAAGTTAAGATTAAAAAAAAAACGATTTTTTTTAATATATATTTTATTCTGACCGTTAGCCCAATGTCACTAGCTCAGCAGAGTAGCAGAGATTTATATTTATAAATTCTTATCTAAGACTATTTTTAATATTAAAAATAAAATAAAATAAGTCACTGCCAGTAATTAATACACAAACAACATTTATTTACACACATATATAATCATTTTAGAATTTGAGGAATAACATTTATTATTTAGATTTTAATATTAACTTTTAATTTAAATTATTATTTTCGATTTTAAATCATCCACACAGATGAAATTTATACCTATTTTAAGATTGTTGAGTATGAATAAACTACATAGATTTGCATTTGAAAAGAAAATATTCTATCCCTTATTTAACCTTAGGCCATAAGTTCATAGTCAAACCGGCGTCAATCCATCTCATACATTGATGTATTCAATGTAGCATGAAAATACAACAGCACTATATACTATACTGTCAGGAATGTACATCTGAACAGTATAGTTAGAGAAGACATTGACTCTTGTCCAATACAGGAATGTTACATCTGTATGGCAAGAAGAACAATAAAATAAAAACTCCATAGGAAGGGACTGTGTTTCATCTTACTATCTCTTCCATAGGCAAAATGGGGTTGTGCGGTGTATACAGTGATTCTGCATGTAGCAAACCTCATACTACATCTACTAATTATACCGATATATCCAATCCATTGGTCCAATTTAACTATGAAACAAATAACCTAAGATTACCATCCCCTAATTAATTAATATAACTTTACAAATCTATATAGTCATTCATGCCCGACTTAAAATTAACATTTATATAAATTCGCACAGATGGATTTATAAAAGTTTGTTTTTTAATGTTGAGCATAGATCAACTACATAAATTACATGCTCAAAAACATTTCAACATAAACATAAATGATCAAAATATAAAGTCATTGATGTAATTGCAGAGGGGATTCACTAGAAACCCAATGGCATTCATCATAAGATGCCGCATTGACACCAATAACTAAAAAGACATCCGAATAAATACATTTTAGATATTCAATGTAAGATATCATTATTTACCAAATGTCTATATATTTTAATCATATATGAAAACAAAAACGTAATTAAATGTGAACGAATCTATGCAAGCATCTATGCCCAACTTAAATTTAATGCATTTAATAATTTCTACAACAAATATTAATAAAAATTTAAAAAAAATGGAAATAATTTTTGGCAAACTTAAATGAAAAAAAAATTAAACAATCATTGATTTGGAAAAGTCAGATTATAGTTCATTTTACAAAAATAGATTTAGCTTGTTTATTAAACTTGTCAAATCTTGACGAAAGTTGTTAATTACTTTTAAATTTTAAAATTGTTCAATTCAATAGCTTACAGTAGAAGAGTCACAGTTCTTGGTGCCAATTCCTGCGATGTCCCCATTGGAAGACTGGTCTGATGTTTTGGAGGTGACCTTAGCTGGTTCAATCCTGTTTTTCAGTCATTTTATTTGAAATAAGTGAGAGAGCGATAAGTGCATCTTATCACTCTTCTTACAAAATCAAGCTGGAACTGTCCTTAATTTTGATATTTTTCCTTTTATACTCATCCTCTGGATTCAACGAACAAAATG
Source organism: Epiperipatus broadwayi (assembly GCA_028023455.1). Lineage (NCBI taxonomy): Eukaryota > Metazoa > Onychophora > Udeonychophora > Euonychophora > Peripatidae > Epiperipatus > Epiperipatus broadwayi. The sequence continues at coordinate 6,518,670 of JAQFVV010012429.1, read as the reverse complement.
TCACTAATCCATTATTTTCATTAGGGTCCAAGCTGAGGCTTGGTGCTTCCATTGGTCAAGCTAATTCTTTTTATTCTCTTATCTGTATCTTTCCTCTGACTTTTTAATTATGTAAGAGCCCCAAGGGCTAGTTTGCTTTTCAATTAATTTATAAAACAATCATTTCCATTTACAAAAATATTTTATCTTTTTCTTATGCTTTTTCCTAAAAAAGTATGTTCAAATACCTTTTTTTTATTATTATTTAAAAACAAAATATTTTTTAAAGTTTTGCATCTGTGCGAATATATATATTGAACAACTCTTTAATTTTTTTTAGCTTTTAGTTTTTAATAAATTTACTTTTATTTGCGAACTTAAAAGTTTTTATTTTAAATTAATGTAATGGCATATTTATATATCGTTACAATATATATATATGTCTTTCCAAAAATTAATTTTTTTGAATTGTATTTCCATATGATTATAAAATAGGTCTCATGCATGGTTAGTATTTACACATCTGACATTAAATTTCACTTGTCTGCATCTTTATGCATATATAAAACAGCATAGGTATAATGTATAACACCGGAATCTCAACATTAGGCTCTTTGCCATATAGATTGCTGATATGACATATCCTGATTAAGAAACATACATGATAAATTCTAGAAGTTCTCAAATTTAGTTCAAATTTGATAATTTCTGAACTTTGTCTACAATAATAGGATTACTATATTCATGTTGAGCTTTAAGATCATAGAAAATGTATTAATTTTCCTTCTTTGGAAGTTCAAACATGATCAATGTAGAGACTGAAAGAACTTGCTTTTTTTGAGTGGGCTTTATACATCTTTCAATCCAAGTAAGATGTAATTCAGTATTTAAGATAGAATTTATAAGTATGAGGATTAATTGTATTTTTTTCTTGTTTAATAAAAATAAGATAACAAAATTAGCATTGTTCTGTTTTTTTAATGTACTTTCATCAAAATCAAGTTGTTTTTTAATGTACTTTCATCAAAATCAAAAATTGATATTAATTAAATAATTCTTTTCTAATCCTCTAAAAATAAGCAGATTAAAATTTTTTAATTACATGTGTGTTATTAAAAACCCTGCTTTTTAAAAAAAATGGTTTTTTTCATAGTTAAATTAAACAATTTACATTTTTGTCAAAATCAGATATAAATTAAATAAAATACTTCTGTAGTAATCTTTTTATTATAATTTCAGTCATGTTAAATACTATTGGTTAATCAATATAACCATTCTTCTAGGCTTTATTTTAAATATTTATATAAGTAAATTTTATCTTTGTTTATTTTTACATTTTCTTTTAAGTTTTAAATATAATCCATCTCAATATATTCATATATATTATATGATTACATCCAAAGCTTATCTATGCCACAAATATTCAATTTATTGCTAAGACAATTTATAAATAAAAGGTGGATATCCACCTTTCACTATAGTCCAAAATATTAATATAGATAATTAAAGTTAACATTTGAATTGTAAAAGAATGAGATTTTTATATTACTAAAAGTTAAAATAAACCCCATTAAATGGCAAAACATCTTATTTTGAAAGTACATTAACAAAAAGTCAATTTTAAAACTCTCAATCCCCATTGCTATTCATTATTACTTAGAGAAGTTTGAAAGTTTTAAAAATGATTATTTATCAGTATATTTTGAGATCAAATATTTTTCTAATTCATGTTGTAACTAATAATTTGTTAAGTGCATAGTCATTACCTAAGCAATATATATTAAGGCTATAATCTTAAGATTTGTAGAGGTCCTTACTGTTTTATTTAGGTGCATAGTCTTAAGGTTATAGCCTTAATATATGTTGCTTTCCTATTTAATGAGATTTATTTGAACATCTAAAATATAAAAATTTCAATTTATTGCAATCTAAATGTCAATTCTTTTATTTATATTAAGATCTTAGATCAGAATGAAAGGTGAGAATTTACCTTTTATTTATAGAGGTTGCCTTGACAACAGATCAAAGATTCACAAAATGGAGTAGCTTTGGCTGTTATCATATTATTTACATTTAAGAATCACAGAGCTTTGTGCAAAATTAAGTTTATTTAAATAACATATGCATATATACATGTGACAGAATGTTACAATATTTTAGATATAATCTGTAACATCTTCATATATTATCTTTAATGTAATCAAAAAATAATTTCAGATTCAAAAAGTGATTATTATATATGAATCATAGCACACTTGGATTAACTAATGAACACTGTCTCAATCAAAATGCATTGTGGGAATTGTTTGAAACAAGTAACATTAGGTAAGTATGATCAAGCTTAAATATTATGTAACTTAATATTATGTACAGAACAAGAATAAAAGAGTGTAAGATAATTTGATCTCTATTTATTAGATATATTTTATTGCAAACTTAAACTTTATATCAGAGTCAAAAGTTATTATGTGTATCACAAATCTGATGTTAGTACAAATTAGTTTCATATTCAGGAATATGCATTCTTTTTTACTACTTTTTTCCAAAAGAAAGAAAATATTGGGAATATGCATGGGTTAAATAGCAATTCAAGTTGGTAATTTATTATAGAAGATCTCTTTCATTAATAAATATATTAAAGAAAATTTAGGTATTGATATTTAAAGCCAAAATACATATATTTATTTTAAATAAATATAAAAGATGTATCTATTAATGAATTTCTTTGTCAAAAAAGAGTCCGGTATAAATATTTATGCTATTTGTTCTGTGTAGAATAAAGGAATAGACTTTTTAAATATTCTCTATTTATAGTCTTACAATAATCTAATATCTTGCTGTATCTCATTGTCAGTTACTTTCTAAATGTATTAATAAATATCTACAATATAATATTTTCACTGTCTGTTTGTAATATATGTTTATTTCATTTATTACATATATATAAATTTTTAATATAGAATTAGGATGTGATAAAGTTAAAAATATTAAATATTGTCTACGAGTTGTTAAAGTGAAATAGTAAGATGTATTTATTATTTAAATATGTGTACTATCAAAGTGATGAAAGAACATTAAATTTAGGTAATGTAAAATCCTTTAAATATAGATAAAGAATAATACGATAATAATATGTAAGATTGTAAATGGCGTGCATAACAGATGAAATTCCTCAAAATAAAATTAATCCCTTTCATTAATTTATCTTTTGGTTTTTGAGATATTTCACTTTCAGATCAACATCCTGGAAATTCATGGCATTGCTTTTGAATAAATTTAATAAAATAAAAATTATATATCAGTGTTTAGTAATACTGCACATGTATACACCTACTTAAATCCTAATCTCATTACCACTGTAACAAAAATTAATATTTCACTTCATTGGTACTTATATAACTAATTAATTGTCCATGAAATTTTCTTATATAATATTAGTAAACTTTACCTTAACCATTTAAGCATATTATATTGGAACAAATCATGGTCTTTTCTCTTCATTTTTTAAATGTATTTTTCTTCCAACTGTAATATTTACTAATTAAAAAAAACTTTAGATTGACCTTAGATCAACATGAGTGTGACAGAAATCTTGGCCTCAGGGTGGTCTTTGAGCATTCCATCATCAGATTTTCAATTGGATGGATGGTTGAAGAGTTGGAGTGTGGAGTAGATTAAAGCCTGTCCATTAAAGTATAAAGATTGGCTATCTTAATATATATCTGAGCACTTATAGCATGTATGTGTGGAGATGGTAATCTGGACCAACTGATGATTGCTGGTTTAGCATGAAATACAGATATTGGTGATTATTTATCTTTTCAACATATATGTGTTCAAGTATATCAATGTTATGAGATAGAGTGGAGAGTGGTGGGTCATGTGAAAGTCTGTGCTCATATACCCTATATATTACATATATAGACACAGGTATATAATAAGCCTGTGTTTCAGTTATTTATTCTATTTATGTTTGATATAAATTTCATTAAAAACATATATTTAAATAATCTCAAAAGTAAAACAACCTTTGAATAAAAAAAATGAGATAATAAATAGTAATAAAGTAATCAAAATAAAGGATTATACTTAAATCTTCATGTTAAAAAATGTATTTAAAGAAAAACAAACTAACCCTTAATGAAATATTTTTGTTTTAGTTAAATTTCATTAAAAACATGCTTATATAAAAAATAAATCTTCGAATTATTAAAACCCAATTTTCTAATTAAAAAATAAAAAAGCAATAATAATATTTTTGATAAAACTAATTTTTTGTTTGATGGCACATTTATTGTCAAATAGCTAATTCATTTTTTAAAAAATTAATTATATTCAAAAAAAGTTATCTATAAACATAATAATTTTATATAAAAAAAGAAAACTTACAAACAAATAAAATGTATACATTTTTTTCAACACTGAAGGGAAAAGTTGTGAAAGTGTAGAAGATTATTATCTTTTAAAAAAGTGTTTATTTTTTTCTAAGAAGAAAATGTGCTTTTCCCTATGATATATTGATTACTTTTGATATCTATTTCTAATAGTTACAACGAAAATTTTAAGTACTTAAATAGTTTTTAACGACAACATATACTAAAAATTTAGCTTTTCATTAAAAGCTTTTTAGTTAAATGGATTTCGACTATGGAAATAATTATAAAGAGTATATTGAATATTGTAAACAAAAGTCCCACCAAATTATATTAAAATTAAAACTAAAAATAATATTAATAATTTAAATTGATCTAAGGACCTTTAGATATATAAAAATAAACCATGCAATGACAACTGATAAAATTGTGAATGTCTGGAACACCTGAATGAGTTTAGTTCAATGAAAATGAGTGTTATATAGGTTATAGCACAATTATTTCCCATAGTTCAATTTTTATAATTTTATTTAAAAATACACAATTCAATGATTTGTTTCTTGGGAGATCATTTGATATTTGAACACCAGGAATGACAAAAGTCAAGCTGCATTTTCTAGATCTTTAGCTTTTTAGTCTGATATTTTATCATGACATTAAATTATATGGGGAATTTTATTTATAATATAAACTTTTGTTCTAAATTAATATACTATAGTTTACAAAGTAACAAAAATATTTGAAACTATTGCCATGCAAGAAAAAAATTATGCATCACAATAATAATTTGTAAAGAGTTTAATGATTTTAATTGTATTGGCTTTTAATTGATCTAAAAATTATTAATGAATTATTTCTCTATTTTACAGGCAAAAGAAATAACATGATTTTAGCCTCTTAGTTACCATTGACACGGAAACCTTGTCAAGCATTGTTAGCCGAGAGGTCAATGCAGTCGCCTTGCAAGCAAGTAGTTGGTTGCAGATGGTTGTGAGTTCGCCTCCCGGTCGATGCTATGACATATGAAAAAAAAAGACACGGAAACCTTTTTGCAGATTTATGAATTCTGTTAACTTTCAGTTGATGTAAAATTATTAATATATTATTTATTTAGAAAACAAAAGAAGGAGTCATTGTCTCAATCTTTTAGTTACCACTGGCAAAGAAACATCTTTGCAGATTTACAAAAATTTAAAAAACAGCCTCCATAAATAATTGCTAATGTTAAAGATGCATTTGTGAGTTTTATTAAACATGTCTTTCAATAAATGTTTTGGTGGAATAGCAAATACATATAGTTTAAGAATTTGAAAATAATGATGAATATCACATTATTTTAGAAGATTTATGTCATGCAAGTAGTTTGAAGAATGTATTGTATTGTTGATGAAATTAATTTCAGATTTAATAAGTCTATGTCCTATGATCAAATTTGAGCAGATCTGAAAACGATTTCCATGTTGTTGCCTAGATCAGATTGGGTATGATGGATCAGATGTTTTGGAGTGCCCATTAACATTTTCTATTAAAAAAAAACCAAGTTATACTCAAAACAGAATGATCATTGCAATTGTTTGCTACATGCTTATAGAAATTATCCAGCTAGTAGACACACTGATATAAGTAATTAAAAAGAAGAGCATACATAAATATTTTTCAATTAGTTTAAATATTATTAGGAATACTTGATTGTTAATCCAAATAGTGAATGCAAATTGATAATCACTGTTGTAGTAAATCCTCATAAAGTATGCTATTAATAATTTGTTTTGTAAATAATTTTAATAAATTTAAAAAAAGGTATTATATATATATATAATACTTTTGTTTTGTAACTGATGTAACTACAAATAAAACAGGCAAAACTCTCTACACATATTGCCACTCAGTGCAAGCCAGAGTAATCAATAAGATGTCAGAAGGCTTGTGCATAAAATCCCTATCTAGAGCCTACTCATCCAATATCTCCAGACTAGTTTCTGGCTTGTGACCTTTGTCTGTGAGGAGCCTTGGATCTGACAGCACTGCATCTAGATTTCAAGATCTAATGCAACCTACCAGCAGCCACTTTTTATCTCTGCTTAACTACAAAATTACGAGACTTAAATTGGAAACACTATAATATTTTCAATCCAATCTCATCAGTTTACATAGTCATATAGGTCTGAACTCAGTTCAGTACCTATACATTTTGGTGTCTTTGGTTCTTTAATAACCATAGTCACCACTACCCTATTAGGCATGATTGGTTTTAAGCCAATAGACATCACATGATAACTATTTTTTATGTTTGCTCTTAACTGTTATTAAAACAGGCAAAACTCTCTATATGTATTGCCACTCAGTGCAAGCCAGAGTAATCAATGGTATCTAGAAGGCTTGTGCATAAAATCCCCATCTTACTCATCCAATATCCCCAGACTAGTTTCTGGCTTGTGGCCTTCATCAATGAAGAGCCTTGGATCTGAGAGCACTGCAACTAACTACAAAAGTATGAGACTTAAATTGAATACACTATATTTTAAATCCAAGCTCATCAGCTTATATAGTCAAATAGAGCAAGCATAAGAAATAGTGATCATGTGATGTTTATTGGCTTAAAACCAATCCTGCCTAATATGATAGTGGTGGCTATGATTATTAAAGAACCAAAGATACCAATATGTATAGGTACTGAACTGAGTTCAGACCTATATGACTATATAAGCTGATGAGCTTGGGTTGAAAATATTATAGTGTTTTCAATTTAAGTCTCACACTTTTGTAGTTAAGTAGAGATAAAGAGTGGCTGCTGGAGGGTTGCATTAGATCCTAAGATCTAGATGCAGTGCTCTCAGATACAAGGCTCCTCACTGATGAAGGCCACAATCCAGAAACTAGTCTAGGGATATTGGATGAGTAGGCACTAAATGGGGATTTTATGCACAAGCCTTCTGGCATCCATTGATTACTCTGGCTTGCGCTGAGTCACAATATGTATAGATAGTTTTGTTTGTTTAAATAACAGTTAAGAGCAAGCATAAGAAATAGTAATCATGTGATGTTTATTAACAACAAAGAAAGTGAATTAATTATGTGCGTGGATATGCATACATGCCATTGTGAATATGTAAATATGGTTACTAAGTATGGATAGTTTTTTAAAGTTAAATAAGTGATTTTCTGGAGTGCAAAAAACAAAAAGGAAAATGTATGATAGTTAAACAGATAATTGAAAATTAAAATTGGAGAGCATTTGCAAATATTACCTCTATTAATTCATGATGTATGACTCACAAAAGACTTCTGAGCTTTAAAAAATAATCGTTTTCGATAATTAAGATTATATATATATGAGGTAAAACAATTGGTTTAAATTAATTAACTAAAACAATTTTATTCCAAAAATCAAATATCAAATATCTACATTATTTTTCAAGTCAATTGAAGATTTAAAAAAAAAAAATCAGTTATTTTTTTAAACTAATGTGCAGCATAATTAATATGAAATATATGTAGGATAGAGACAATGGGAAAGTTATTTTTTACTAACAATAGTGCTTATTTATTTTCTAATAGTAAACTTCATTAAAAAGGTTTATTAGTACAGACAATTGTGAAGTGCTGAGCATGCTTTCAACTGGATTCTGTCATAGACATAATAAATATAACAGAAGTAGAAGGATGCATTATGTAATCCACAATCAAGAAAAATAATTTGATATTGTTTGCATTATAAATTAAATGGTTAGAGTGAACCATTTTTTGGAGTGGGGAAGGCAGGATTCTTTTCGATTGAGGGTATGTTCATCTCCAGAGATATGCCAAGCCTTCTCGACTTTATGCTTGGCATTGTTGGCCTCAGTGCTGACAATTCTAAATGATATAGGCTTGAAACTATAATGGAATTCAGAGAAATGATTAAAAAAGATGGATTTTGTATCAATATGACTTTTAGCTTAAAGGTATTTATGTTGAGCTAAGCAGATGGATAAGTCAGCCTGGGACTCACTTTAATAAACCAAATTGCAAGCAGTATTTTGACATTTAATTTTGTAAACAATCAGAGAGTGAAGATCAGAAGGTAGTTTATCGTTTGAGTTATTCATTAAATGAAGCAGTGGCGAGGGTGCAGATATAAATTTTTTATGGGTGGAGGAAACTGTTTTATTAATTAGAGGGAGATTTTGGGTAGGGAAAAGATATCCAGAGCTTGCCATTGATTTGTGGAGAGGGGTCTCATAAATTATAATAAAAATTTTTAACTGTCTGAATAAGTGACAAATCATTGAATCCAATATCATGTAGCTTTGATATATTCACCGAAAGTACTTCTGCGGATTTTAAGGATTGTGTGTAATAGTTTGTAAACCGTTAAATTTATTATTTCATTTATAATTACAATTTTGTTTTTAATTAACGGACATTTTATTTATTTTATATATATATATAATTAGATACCAACCTGTAACCACCTAAACATTCACAGTAAAGATAGTAATCAATATTTCTCACTGCTGTCAAGGCAGCCTTCTCACCTTTTAATAACAAGAATGGAAATCCATTTTACTAATGGTCCATTGAATATATATGGACACTTAAAGATTGCAACTTGACTACAGAGTATTTTCATGTTTAGAGAGGTTTATTTAAACTTCATTGTATCAATATATATATATCAACCATTATCAATCCACTGCAGGATGAAGGTCACTCCAAGTTCAATCCATCTTTTCCTATCTTTAGCTTCTCTTCTCCACATCACCCCTGAACACTTTCTTATTTCATCCATCCATCTCATATATATATATATATATTGATGTTATTTTTTGATCAGACTCAATATTACAGAGGTGGAGGTTTTTGTGTAAGAATATCTTAAGTTCTGAGAATTTGTGTGCTATTGGTGTAAACGACTTTGGGTGTATGAAACCGAATATATGAAGAAATTTAAAAAGCACTTTATAATTTAGTACAGCTATATCATGTTGAATGTACACATCAAGAAATTTTATGCCATTAAAACTATCTTCACTTTCTTTAGACCATTTCAAGGAGGTGGCAAGTGGTAAGTCCTATTGAATATGACTGATAAGAGTATGGAAGGCACCGATGAGCACATCATATATGTACCTTAAGTTTAACTATGTAGTGTGCAATGTAGAGATATAGGCAGAATAATTTCTTTGAATTTATTAAGAAATATACTGAGAATGATACCACTTATGGGAAGGCCCATAGGTCAAACGTTTTCCATTTTATAATGTAAATTATTAAAGCAAGCAATAATATCATTACATATCAAGGTGTGAATATTAATGATAAAGGCACTTTAATGAACATTATAGTCTGCATATTCCAGACTTGTTTAATAATTTGGGTAGAGACTGTATGAGGGATAGAATCATTCAGCTTGGTGATGTCCAGTGAAGCAAGGCAGTCATAGTTGTGGAGACAAATCTTTTACTTATATTACAGTTTCAGAGGTAAAGCATAAAAAGTGTTATATTTTTAAATTTTTATAGTGTTATATAAACTTCTCACAATTAACTGTAAGATTATATTAAATACAATAAAGCATGCAATGTTATATTAGGGTATAACACCTTCAAATTTGAGTCACACTTCATTGGAGTTATACTACTTTTAATATTATCTGTATCGTTATAGTTATGGTTTCATCATCCTTTTGCCTAGGAAACTTAAATTTATTCTACTGTAAATATGTTGTTTATATATTTATATAATTTATCATAAAAGTTTTTTTTATTAAAAAAAAAAAAGTGAAAATGGTGTTAAATGATGTTAAATAATATAAATCTTTAAACAACCATTTCCTTTAAATAGATCATTTTTAAAAAAACATTTTTTTTCTTCATAAAAATATCATTACAAATTTATTTAAGCACATTGATTACATAAGTAATATTTACTAAGGCAATAAACCTAAAGCATGTGTGGTTGAAAATGCAAATGTAGGAACCTCTACAGGTCTTAACCACAAGCTAAACTTTAGTATTGATTTTTTAAATTGAATTAGCCAGAATTTCTATCTACTTTTAGAGATGTACATTGTCATATATTAAATGGTTTATGGATTATGATTTCTTGCATTAGTATTTTATTTATAGCATTATTTTGTCAATTATTGGAAAAAAAAACTTCTTAAAACTTTTATCCTAATTGTTAGTAGCAAATATAATTTTTATTTGTCATCATCCATTGCAGGATGAAGTGTTTTTAACTAATACAGTTTCTGAGATCCATATCTTTTTTCTACATTCACTAGCAAACTTTATTATTTCATCCCATTATATATAATGTCTTTCAATATATTTTACAATTTCATGGATCCAGATTGAGAATTCAATTACCCATATTTTATTATCTCTTCTGGCAATATGTCCAGACAGTTCCATTTTATTTTCATAATGCTTTCAATGATGTCAGTGACATCTTTTTGCTATTTACCCAGACATTATGCAATCTTTTCTCCATAATTCATTGTCTGATTTAAATCCTCTGTACTGCTCTTTGGTTAAAAATCCAACCCTCACATTTATAAATAAAAACTACTAGTAAAAGATATCTATTAAAAACTTTCCTTTTCAAACACATAATTACATATTAAATTACTTCTGTCAAAAACCCAAATATAATTCTATGATTATTTTCATCTATTAGATTTTCAATTAAAATAATATTTTCACTTAGTTTTTCTCATTGATAACAATTTCCAATCCACGACTATCAAGTTTTACTTCTTTTTCTAAAAAAAATTATTTGTATATAACTTTAGACTTTTTAATACTTTCTCTTAGATCTACTTACTTACTTTCATTTGATAACTCTTGCCACTTTTCCTGAAGTTCCAAAGCATTATTTGCTAAAGAAAGCTAGAATTGTATTCCCATAGCTTTCCATTTTAATCCACAAAATAGTTTTTGTAAAACTATTGTAAAACATTTTGCAAGTATGAAATTAGCCTGCCATACATTCTTATCAATGAAAATCTTTTTAGTATCATCATATAAACTAAACATTGCTGTTGTATTTTACTAAATATTCTTAAGAATAAGACCCTATTCTGGATCTATATATTAATGATTCAAAAGTTTAATTATTGTGAAAAAAAACAAAGTATAATGACAATTTTTCATTGGCCTTTTCTTTAGCATCTCTGAATACTTGAATATCATCTATTATGTTAAATCACCTTTAAATCTATCTTGTTATTTTGATTGCTTGAATACAAAGTTCTTTAGAGATGAACTGTAAACAAAACTCATAGAGAAATGATAGATCTATAATTTCTAATATCTTCTTTATCATTTTTAATAAATATTAATATTACTATGACATTTTCCAAATCATCTGGTATATTTTTATCACATAGGTATTTGATGTATAGTTATGTCAACAATTTTTTTATTACATTATTTTTTCTTTTATTACTATAGAATTTTTTAAAAAAACTCTTTCATATGTTTCATGATATTATTTCTATTTTTAGTAATAATTTGTTTTTTCCTTCTATTGCTGAAATAGTTTTCCTTCCAGTACCAATATGTTTTATACTTTGAAACTTTTATTCCTTCCACATCTTTTCTTGCAATTCACAATATCTTTCAGAATCAAAATTCAATTCTTCTTACTAAATCATTTTAATAATTTTTCAAATTCTTTCTTTTTTATATTAATTGTTTTGTCTCAATTAACAATTTAGTAATAATCTGCTGCTTTTTTGTACCAGATCTGAGCAGAATAACAGTTATTTTTATATTAATATCAGTTAAAGATGAACCAACTATAACATCTGTGAGTATCTAAAATTACTAGCCAGTTCTACTTTAAATTGATTGGAGAGTTCTGAAAGTTAGAAATAAACTATCAATATAATCTTTTTTATTAATTTTTATCTCTCCAGTTTTGCATTAGCAACTTTCTTGCATCTCATTAGTTAATGATCACTTTCTATGATGAATCTATTAAAAACATTACAATATTGAAATGCATATTTTCTTTTTAGTCATAATATAATATAATTCTCTATATCTTCAATAAAATATTCCCACATTCATTTCCATTTAGCATTTTACTTAAAGAAAGAATTTATAGCATGTATTTTTTCTGTTAATTCCATACATCTATGTTCTCTGTCATTTCTATCCATATACACAAATTAATTCACAGCACATATACATTTCAATTGTTTTTCAATTCTATCAGTCTCTCATGGCAAACTTAAAATGTTGATTGATAGAATCATAAGCATTATGTATATCCATATAAAAATTCTGTACTTCTTCATTCCATCAGAACATATAGGAGCATAAACCTGAACTACCTGCATTTGGTATCTTCCATTAAGTGAATAACTAATCTTGTCATTTTGGCTGATATATGATCAATTTCCACAACATTGTTTCTTTTTATTTTTTAATGAATTCCACTCCATTTATTTTTCCAAATCAATTGCCTCTTTAATCTCTCTTCTAATTTCCTACAATTCAATGATATACCATTAAATATTAGATAGTTCTTCTTACAATTTATGTAATGTTTATTTTGCATGAAAGCGAACTGCAACTGTAAATAGTCAAATAAAAGATCAACTTCAAATCAGAACCAAGGTCTACAATCACATGATTTTTAGCACCATCTGTTTTTGACTGCCTTAAATTGCTTTGACTGATGACTTTACAGTCTACTGGAAATGAAAAACATAATTTAGGTTTTCATGATTAAAAATATCTAAAAAAAGATCATTTAAACATTTATCCTGACTTCAACTAAATTTATGTTTCAATTAAAAACAAGCAACTATGAAAAAAGACCACATTATTTTGGTTTTAAACTTAGATTTAAAAAGTCATTAAACGTACCCTTCAGATCATTTGCATTGGTATACCATTAAGTAATCACATTTTAATAATAGCTCCAATGATAGTAAATGCTAATTTATGGAATGAATATTAGGAATATGTCCTTCATTTTTAATGCCTCAAAGAAGAACCAAAGGGTCTTTCTTTAATTAATTAAAAACTTCTTTCTTCAGTCTTTTGTTTGTTCTTGGTATTATTATCCTATTTTCAGCCTCAATAATAATTCAAAAAATGTATTGGTTATTGAAGTGTAAAGTCATTAATAAAAGCATAAATCCTTCAGATTTCTGAATGATTTAAATAATATTGCCTGGTTTCCAGTGTGGTTTGTAAAGCTTTAAATGTATGTGGATGCATCCACTCTTCTTCTAATATACCTTTAATAAATAATGTTTTAGGATCCAAGATTTTAAAAGCACCACTAGCTTTTTGTACAGTGAGTCACATAAAAGAACAAAATGTTAATTTTAGTCATATTCATTAATAATACAAAATTTACTAAAAAAATAAGAACTTAATTATTTTGTATAATAATTTAGCAAATGCATCCTTTATAGATAAACAAATGAAGTGATGAATTGCCATGCCATATGACCACTTCAGTTATGAGAATTTACAAAAATCTATTCTGAACAATTTAATATAACTTTCATTTTATGTTTCTCTTAACAGACTTGAAATAATATTACTACTAAATAAATGTCATAAATAAATCTTGCATGATTTCATTATATAAAATCTAATGAAGATAGTTGCAGGGATATTTACAGGAAGACATAGTTTGACTCAGTGTATGCATTAATGTAATAGATTTAAAAAGGAAACTAATAATTATATATTTAAAAGGCATAAATTATCAATATTTACAAGGCCTAATATAAGAATTATTTCATATGAAATAGAAAAAAAACAATATAAAATAAAAAAAAAGCTTTGTGCATTCTTAATACAGCTATGCTACCAACCAATGAGTCAATAACATAAATGAAATACTCTATTCATGATTTTATTAGATTTGTTTATTAGATGTCATTAACGTATTCAGAGTATGTAAGACTTTAGGATTTTTAAAAATATTTTTTCTATTTTTCTATTATTGAATGACGAATCTCTATAATTTTTGGTGATACATATGAAAAAAATGTTTCTCTAGAATTTCTCTAGTATGACCAATTAGCTGTTTGGTTTTCCAGGATAATTAAACATTCAGTGATTCTTGATATAATAAAATTCATTCATATTAGTGTTTCCACTTTTTTGTCTATCTCTACCAATTTTTTCAAAGCATTGCATTCCTTTCTGGGAGTTAAATTTACTCTTAGTACAAAATTGTAACGAAACTACATTTTCTTTACAATTTAATTTAAAAAATTTAAACTATTTTCAATCTCTATCAGGTCATTGTAAAATGAAGGTCTTTCCAAATTTAATTCAGTTTTCCCTAAATAGTTTCTTTTCTCCACATTGCACAACTAATTTTCTTTTTTAATTTATCCACTTCACATGTGGTTTCTTTTAAAATCTTTTACAATCTATTAGGGTCTAGTTTAAAATTTTAACTATTCATATACTATCACGTTTTTTAAAAATATGTCCAGTATCAAGGAAGCAGAAAATTATTTGTTTTAATTAAAAAAAAAACCTATTCGATTGTTTTTTTTTGTTGAGACCTTAAACTGCACAGGGTTACTTTCTAATAATCATTTTATATCTTTTTGCTGTTTCAGATGTTACTACCATGTGATTATTCATATGGAAAACAAGCGCAAATGGGTTGCTCATCGACATGAATCAGCCAGCTTGGTGATTTTATTGGCCCTTTATTTCCGAATTTGAGATCAGGAAACACTATATATATTTTTTAGTTCTTTGATAGTTTTCAATTGAAATATCAGTTGAATTTTTTTGCAGGCAGAATTAAAGTTTATTTTTAAAAAAATTATACATATATTATGTCAATTATTATAGTTTTAAATTTTACTTTAGTTATAATGTTTTGCCATTTAATTAATAAACTTCACAAAACGTTTTAGTGGGTACATTGTTTCATCAAAATTGCTGCTCTTTTTAAAATTACAGTCTTTTAAAATTTTCAAAGAAGTTGGCAATATTTTCTGAAATGTCTTTTTTCTTAAAATAAATAAATTATTCTTTCAAGTTGTTATAAGACTAAGTAATAAGAAAGCCTTTAAAAGTTAGCAAAGGCGATAGTCATTCACTCAAAGTTTAATGATTAAAAGCATTTTACCCTTTTGTTTTTTCAGTTATATAATAACATATTAGTATAAGAAATTTAAATAAATTTTTGTCTAAAAAAGAAAGAGGAAATATGATTATTAATAATTTATTTGCAAAGCAAACCAGAGATGGATTTAATTTTATTCACGGAAGAAAATATTGATAATGAAAGAATATTTAAGAGTATATGACGGCAAAGAAAAAATATTTAGACTTTATTTATAATAGGCTAGTATGATCTATTATTACAAACATTAAGAGAAAAAGAACAGAATTGAATTGATAATACTTATAAATTTGAATCATTATTAAAAAAGGTATAAGATATCAAATTAAAAGCTATAAAACAATAACTAGATATCAATTTTATTGATTAGTAATGAAAAACCAAATTGAGTAAATCAAAAGTTGTAGAAAAAACGAATATAAAAGCAAACGTAGGTATTATTTATGTTATAGACATTTGTTATAAAAAGTTATTTGATAATTTAAGACTTTTAATTAGCAATTAACAATATATTAGATATGATCAAAATGATGCAAAAAATAATAATGATTATACCAAAACAGCAACCAAATTTTATATCATAAACCTTTCTTTTTAATATAATGTCAAAAATATGGCTATAGATATACAATCATAATTGTAGTCAAAATTAAACTAAAAGTTAATATACATAGTTAATTACTAGAATAGATTTCAGAATATTATATAAAACTAATAAATTATTCTATTAAAATTTATAGAAGATTTAACCAATAATTTTTTTAAAATTAAAACATAATATGTAATATATACTTCCACAGAGATTCAGTACAGAATGCATATTGGAAATCATTTATTCTTTATTGTGCTTTTATTCACATGTTTTTAAAAGAGTGTGTGGTAATGTGGAGGTTATTTGATGCATTTGTAAATATGTAGATTATTTTATAGTTGCTTTATAAATATTGTATATAAAAACAATAATGAAATGTGAACAGATCTTTAAGATAATAATAATATTCTTGGTGACTAAAGTTACTGATATTTGTAAATTGAAATATATGGAACAAATTACTAATGTCCAATGTGTATTTCATGATGTCATATAAAATACATTTAGGGAACTTTTTTGCAATCAAAATGCTAGCTAAAAATATCCATAGTATCTTTAATTTTACATTGCTAAATATTAAGGATTATTTCATCTTTCAAATGTATGATGTTCCACCAACATTTATCATGAAAATTACATGTCACAGTATTGGATAGAAAATAGAAGTAGTACTAATCAATGACTTATTATAGGGTCTCTATTCACCAGAATATATTTTTATTAATATAGATAACAATGTTACAATGGTTGATTGACTTCACACAACCGGTTAATCTGAGAGTTTGTATGAACACAACTGTTGCTACATTTTAGCTACAACCTGGAAAAACATGAAGTGAATTGGGTTATCATATTAGATGTGAACAAGATAAGCATTCATTAATAAAGGCAAAAAACAAAAAAATAGTCTAGGGTGAGAATCGTATTACTATCTGGTAAAGAGTGATAACTTAAGCTTACAATAAATATAATTAGAATAGATAATATTTGAATACAAGTATACTTTATACACATAGAGTTTAGGTGTGATTATAGGGGATTTGAACACAGACTTTCAAACACCCTTCAATTATTTACTCTATCTCATATGACTGATACACATGACAACACACATGGAAAAAAGAGAAATGAATCTCCAATATATATATATATTTCATCCTGAACCAGCACTCGTCAGTTGGTGGAGGTCATCATCTACCACACACATATATAATCAATATATTGGAGATCCTTTGTATGTGGTCATGTGTATCGGTTGTATGAGATAGAGTTAAGAACTGAAGGGAGGTGGAAAGTCAGTGTTCAAATCTCCTATAATTATAATTAGAATAGGGAAATAAAATCTGCACGTGTTCATTTAGCAATCGTACCAAAAAAATCTGAAATTTTTATTTTTCTTTAATAGAATTATTAAAATTAATTACATTTTTTTTTTGGAAATTCATCTAAAATCTTTGTTTTAATTTTTTCTTATAAATCTCAAAAGTTATCAGTTTATAATAAACATTTTAGGGCACGTGATTATTTCTTGAAGGGCACGTTTCAGAAATAACGAAAAAAAAAAGGGAGCTGCAAATGACCTACGTAATAATTGATGCAATATATTTAATAGTTTGTCTAAAAAATTATATATAAGCAACCCCAAAAACGTATTCTCAATAAAATTTTTAATGAATATGAGATTGTAAACGATATTTGGTTAACAAGTTAATATACGGGTCAAATAATATATGGATGTAGAATAACAAAATTAATAAACAAAAAAATTAGGTAAATGAATTTTCGCGTTTTTAAGTATTTATATTTAATGTCCTGAAAAACATTAAAGATTAATAATGATTTCTAGCTATTAATTATAAAAATAAAAATACCCATATTCAGGAGATTGGATGGATATTCTTCTTTTCTTCTGACCTTCAAAACTATATTCAGTATTATTAACAATTGTCATCTGTGGGCAAAGAATACTAGTTCAAACGAATTAAAAAATCAAATTAAAAAAATCTTAAGAAGGAGGTTACTGATAAAAATTAATTGATAAGAAACTTATATAAAATAACTGTTTGATAAAACATGTCTGCAAAACTTAAAATAAAAAATCATGTTTTTTACTTATAAATATTTTTTAGAACTTATTCTAAAAATAATAGCAAAAAAAACAACAACAACAACAACAATCAATATATTTAGTCTATTTACGATATAAAGTATATTTCTTTTTATTTTAAGAAAAATAAAAAAACTGGAAGTATTAGCAATTATAAAAAAATATTTCATTTTCATATGCAATTTTAGAAAATAATTGTGAAGATTAATTTCGTACACGCAAAACTATATACACATATATTATAAATTTTTACACACGCGCACACACACATTTAATAAACATGTGATAAATTCATAGTCAGCTATAATATTATTATTAATAATTTCTACCCTACGCATCATTTTAATGTAAGCTGAATTAAATAGTTTGATATCTTTAAAGTTGCGCTTTTTGTAAGCATAGATACTTTTATTTCTGCCAAAGTGATATCACACATAAGTGTGTGCGATATGCTAAAATTAATAATTTTAATAAAAAATAATGCTACATATACAACTAGTGTTATAAAGTAAACACTATCAAATCAAAATGAAATAAATATTTTATTTACTATACTAATTATTAAACAAATAAAATTAAAAATGTTTCTACTAGGTTTATTAGTTTTACTGTTATATTTTGACTTGGTAATGTCGAATATTTCTCCCATAATTTCAAACTAGAGATATTTCTAGCCTAGATATAAACGTTATGTCTCAGTTAAAGATTATATCTTGAAAAGCTATTTTACAATTTTTTTAATACCAATTAGACTTTCATGCATATATTTAAATGTTCTTATACAAGTAAAAACTTTCAGTTTTTGTTTTACTAAAAAAAAATATAGAGGAAAATGAAATAGTTAGACATTAAAAATTATTTTTTATTTATTTTACACTTTGAATATTGGTATAAGTTGATAAAATATAGCGCTTTAAAATTTATATTACTTTAAATATAGGGGATTTAAACTCAGACTTTCAAGCCCCTTTACTATCCACACTATCTCATACTACTGATACACAGGATCACACATATGCAGAAAAAATAAATAATCACCAATATCCTGTCCTATATGTAAGGAATATGTGAGGGATCGGAGTGACTTGAGGTCAGCATGGGCATGACAACAATATTGGCACCAGCATAGGATTTGGGAATTCTATCATCAGATTTTCAATGGTATGGATGGCTGAAGAGTTGGAGGTTGGAGTAGGTTGAAGCCTGTCCATTAAAATGTAAGGCTTTTCTATCTTAATATAAACTGAGCACTGATTATATATATGTATGGGAGATGGTAATCTGAACTAACTGATGAGTGCCGGTTTAGCATGAAATACTATATTGGTGATTATTTATCTTTTCTGCATGTGTGTGGTCATGTGTATCAGTAGTATAATATAGTGTGAATAGTGAAGGGGCTTGAAAGACTGAGTTCAAATCCCCCATAATTACAATTAGGCTCCAGGTTTAAGAGTGCCTAGTA